>JAHRBU010000007.1:600000-870751 GCA_019677095.1 Aureobasidium sp. SLJ-2021a | reverse complement strand
CCCCCCCCCCCCCCCCCCTTTTTGGGAAGCTCCAAACATTCCAATCTCCGAGACAACAAACATATACCAAGCCGGTCTCATCATGGCCTCTGCAATGAGGCTCCTCAACCCTCTACCGGAGTACGACTGGAGGCTGCCGCCAACGAAATACAATGTCCGACCAGCGAATCAGGTGCACCATGACGGCGTGAATGCGCCATTGGTAGGCGTGCATCACTTGACACGAGCCCAACTGAATCCAGGAAAGAAAAAGTACAGCCATCAGCTTGTTCTTCTGGTTGAGCGGTGCCTGAGACACAATTCCGCTCAACGACCTCGAGCTGATGTGTTACTACGCCAAGTAAGAGCGAATACAGACTTCCAAACAATGGACACGGCAGGGTTACCTGTGCCTGCCGCCCTGAAACACCTTTGCATAGACCTCGACAAAGATGATTATGCGATCGGCAGACGATTTTAAGGGGATGGTTGCAGGTGGCAGATCTTTGGCGCGAGCCGCTCGGCAAGGGTGAGGCTGGCCAGAGCTACATATCAATTGTAACGAGACTTCTCTACTGCACCGCCAGTATTTGAACAACCCAAGTTTCTTAACGCAGATCGGTTAGATAGTCATATGAGCATTTTTGTTTTTGTTTTCAGACCGTACAGGCGCACCGAATGGTATGCTTAACAAAAATCCTTCAGTATAGCACCTTGAACCCCTCCACTCAATCTAATTTCTTGACCCCTATCTCGCTTCTGTGTATTTCTTAAATATCTGTTCGTTTGGGTGGATATCTATTCATCATGTCAGCACATGACATGCTGCTGTAAAGATGCTAGAATAATCTATTGTGAGACCCAGAAAATATGAGTGGTTGTTGGAATACATTGTTTCTTCTTGCTTCTCTTCTTAACTTGCCCATGTAAAGACAAAACTTAGATAAAGCTCTCTTCTTTCAATTGAAAGACCAGACGTATTACGACTAGTCTACATAACTCTACGTGGCACATAAGGTTTCTTCCCGATCTTGTACTTGTCAACCAAGCTCATCCTGATACCATGAGGATGGTTCCAAGGGAATCTGCCTCTTGCTGCAATCATCCCGCCATCCCTCCCAACCATCAGTCTCTGCACTTCGGCGAGCAGATTTTGCGGCGATATCCTGGATTCCGGATCCACCCTCAAACACTTCTTGACCAGTGTCAATAGCTGTCTGCTGTATCTTTGCGACTGATCGTCGTCAAGTCTCATCTTCATGGGTTGGGATGCGTAGGGAGGCATGAATCCCATGACTTGGTGCTGGGGAAGATTGTAGCCGGGAGGAGGGGTCCTCCATTGGGTTTCCAGAAGATGTGGCTCAAGGCGAAGGGCAGACAACATGAGCATACCGATTTGCCATATGTTAGTCTTTGATGAAAGAGCCGCAGCTCTTTGGACATAACCTCCTGGTCTCATGCCTGGTGTCGGTGGTGGTAGATTCGGGTCCCAGTGGTCAAAGAAATGCACAGTGAAGTCGCCTGGGATCCAAGAGCTATCAAAGTCCATTTCCGGTGCAGCAAAAGTCTCTGCATATGGTCCCATAAGAGTTCTGTCCAGTTGGCCTTGGGCGTTAAGCAGTCGGGCGCTACCAAAGTCTCCTAGCTGGATTGCGCTTGTCAGTGTTGCTAGTACATGAAATCCTAGATGAGTCCAGCTTACCTTGGGCACGGGATAGATAGCGAAGTGGTTGGGATCAGGTTGGCCGAAGAAGACTGCCTCTAATCAGTAGATGCAACATTAAAAGGTAGAGTGCAACCCATACTGTTTCCAGATTGCATGTCACTATTCCATGTCAACCAAGCTCCGTGCGCTGAAGATCAAGACACGACTCACCCATGAACAATTCCCGTATTGTCCATAGCCACAGCAGTTTTGGCGAGGGATTCGAACAGCTGGATTAGTGGTTAGAAGAAGATCAAGGTGTGCCGGATGTAGACACGGATACTCACAGCCCACAGGAATCCTTCAGGAAGAGGTTTCTGGTCCACCTCTACTCTCTTTCTGTTCTTTTTTCCAGGACGCTTGACTAACTTCGTCGTTCGCCACTGAGATTCAATGCATCCAGGGAGATCGCCCAACAGATACTCATAGTACAACTTGTATTGTGGTAAGCTAGGTGGCTGGTAGTGACAGTCGCCATATCCTAAGCATTCGGCAACGAACTTCTCATCGCCATTGTTGTTGGCTCTCAATTGTGCGTGGATCGTGCAGGCAACCAGGCTCTCCATTGGTTCTCCACCAACAATTCCGTTGTCCCAGTTGTTCGGATCGTTGTAGCTGGCGATGCCAGGAACACCCTGCTTGACGACAACGCGGTCGACGATGTTGTTGTCTCTGTCGACGCAGACCCAGACATGAACAATGCCGCTATTACCGGCGGCAAGTGGTATCATGTCATGACTCTGTGGTGCCGGCAGCCAGGTACCTTGTCCATATGCTCGATTGGTTACCAAAGAGGAAAATGGGGGTACCACGAATGCCCAAGTCTGTGTCAGGGCATGAACTAACCAGTTCTGCACACCGGGAGCCAGACTACCAAAGGAATCGCGATCTCTGATGTCTAGAGGCGCAATTGGGACCGCGCGATGTCCTGGAACTGGTGCCGCCATCTTTAGTAGCTGTATTTAACGAAATCTTTAGGTCGGAGGTGACAGTGCTAACGAGAAAACCGTCAATCAGGTGGTTGCTGGAAATCGCAAAGTTGTACCTGCCCACATGTGACCTTCAGCCTCTTTATTTTTCGAGTTCACAATGCTCCGGATGCAGTCGCATCTAACACAACAAAGACATGTTGTGGCTTCTTTGTTCTGTAAAGCCGAAAGCGACATACGTGAAGCATGATATGACAACTTGCAATTTGTTGCACTCGGGAACATCCATTGTGATGGAAAGAAAAGCAAGAAGTATACACTGCAGTCGCAATTGTGGAAGATCGAGAACAAAGAAGCGGACCACGTTTGAATTGCGAATACAACCGCACAGAAAAGGCAAGAACAACCACAACCAGGGAAGCTACGAACAAGGAAAGAAGCAACGCAAGAAGAACATCAGACTCGAACAGTAGATTGAGAAAAGAAAGAAAAACATAAACACAATAGGAAGATGAAATGCGGAGGCCTTGCGTAGAAAACAAGATCTGACGTCAAATATCATGACTTCTGCCTCGACACGCGCTCGGGCTCACATCATCTTCGTCAATCCATCATTGTGTCTTCGAGAGCCTGGAGTACAGCACTGTGATCAACAAAGTCATGTCGACGTTCAGATTGCTCAACTCTTTCGTAATCTGCAGCAGGATCGAAGAAAGCTTCAGTAGATCTTTCTGCGTCAGGACCGAGCAGAAACCCTTTGGCGGGCGTATCTTGAGGAGCCCCTGCTGTCGTGGTGTTTGATCGTCGAGTGTCATTGTATGGTTTCTTTGGTTTCTTGAGTGGAGTTTTTGGCGTTGGACCTCCTTCACCAGGCGGCTTTGTTGATGCAGAGTTGTCGTCAGTCATGTCCCAATCTTCTGATTCCGAATATATGACAGGATAGTCGTCTTTGAATGGGATACAGGGATCAAGATCATACTGGCCGCTATACTGTGTGGCGTCGAAACAGTCTTTAGTTCTCATGACACCGGTATGCATATTCACTCCCTGATCAATTTTGGCAAGGAGGTCTGTCGGCGTCGGTCTCTGATCGGGAATGTAGTTGAGACATTGTATGACTGTATCTTTGAGCAATGAGCTATAGTCTTGCATTCTGGGGTTGGTATCCTTTTGGTTGACGAAGTTATCCAGCCAGGTGTCGCGAGCACTGTACACTTGACCATCGAACTGTGGCCGATCAAACGGTTGAGGAGCCATGAAGTCTGCAATGATCAGGCCAGTGTTCCAAACGTTAGTAGCAGTGGTAACCCTTCTGGGTATATCCGCTAACGTGACACCAGGTCTTCTGTCTCTTGTCGGAATGTGATTTGCATGCTTGTTTTTGAAAAACCGCTCTACGTCGGGAGCAACATAACCTGGCGAAATCGCACCTTCGGGACGTGTCAGCGGTGTCACAACCATTTGCCCATGATTGATCCACTTACAGTTATCAACCTTGTCCGAGTGTTTCTCTGCAGTGTCTTGGGGCGAAGATATTATTGCACCTCCAAAATCACCCAACTAACGAACGTCTTAGCTCAGCCGAATCTGTTCAGAGAAGCGTACACTCACCTTGGCTGTAGGATACTTTGGGAAATTGTTCTCATCGGGCAAGCAAAGGAAAACTGGATCAAATTAGTAATAGGCTTATAAAACCATATGAGCAGATGAAGCTTACTGTTGGCTGGTTTGAAATCGCTATGTTGTACGTTAGCCTTGTATATTCGGTGCTGAGTGTGGGACTTACATGTGAGCTACAGATTCATCTCCTTCCAATCCATGGCCGGATATGTTATCCATGGCATGTACTGCTCGAGCAAGATCCTGAAAGAGTTTCCAGAGATATGGCTCCGGAAAGACGAGCGAACGATCTTGGTATGGGTAGAAGAGTCTCCTCAAGTCACCCCCGGGACAGTATTCCATGTATAACCGATAACAATTTCGCTCAGGGAAAAGTCGAGAACCCGAGATCTGTACTGTGTTCTTCGATTCTTTGGGCATGATCATGCTCATATACTGTTCCCTAGGATACTGCTTCTTAGGACCGAAGAACTCGTACTCATCGTTCCAATCATCGACAGGCCCAGTCTCCTTAACCACCATACGTTCCATGATTTTTTGTGTGGCTGGATCGCGTCTGACGAACAGGCCTGCACAGCCTTGCCCTCCCGCTGAAATAATACTGTCAGTATGGCTTGAGAGAAAGAAGCAAACCCATCGCGGGTCGCTGCGCTGTGGTGCCTTACTTCCTAGTTGTTTCTGACCAACCCATTGAGCTTCTTCGTTCGCAAACCCAGGTTTACTGCGAATCAAGGCCCATCCGCGGTCCGACATTGTCACAGCCTCTAGTGAACAACAAAATGGTATTCTTTTTTGAAACAATTGTGGGAGATAAACTAATATTTCTCTTCTCAGTACTCAGGTGAAAAGCAGTCACTTCTTTGTGTTCAAACGGACGAGCCACCGCATGCGGGCTGGTTTTCTTTCTTTTTGCCTATCTGAATGAACAAAGAGATTACTGTCACAATGGACTTGACGAAACTCCATCGAAAGCTGGATCTTCTTGCATTTGATTTGCCGCATGTAGCATATAACTTCAGCTGATGGGACTCGAATGCCGTCTCACTGAGCGACCGAAATCGACTGCATGATCTGGGTCGAGAACAAATACCTATCGCCTGCTAGAATGGGCCTAATGCAGAACCTGTTTAGGAAATGAAAGGCCTGTACAGAGAACACGTATGCTGGGCTTTCAAATAGCCATCAGCATCGCAATGTGATTTCGTCAGTGATTGCTGGTGTGTCTGCGCGCTCTAAACATTCAGGTCTACTCGCGGGTCTGCGAGGAAAAGATGCTGAAAAGCACGGGTCCAGAAGCTAGAACAAGATTCGTTGCAGTGTCATGCCCTTGTTCTTCCGACTCCAAGATGTGGAAGACGAGCGTTCAATCAGCACGACGCCGTTTGGTTTGGCCATTAGCTGGCGTTGAATCCTCATCATCTTCGAGGAACTCGGATTCAGGACCTTGGCTCTTGCGGCGATACTGGCCTGCTCCAATTGCAATCATCTCCTCCTCGCTGTCGCTTGCGTGTATGTCCAACAAGACAGGCATGCGGAACTCATGCTTTACCTGACCTGGCTTGGCAGGGTCGACAGTCAAGACGTCGACATGTTCGTCTTCAAGATCGAGGCGTCTTTTGTGCAGTTCTTCAATAGGTTGTATATCAAACTCATCTTCGGCTTCGATGTACTCGTTGTTTTCCTCGACTTCAACAAAGTCAGGAGCGAGTGCGGACCAGCGTTGTGGTGTGTTGACAGACCAGAGGTAGATGCGACCAGACTCGACGCCAGTGGCTGCGACAAAGGGTCGTTGGGGATGCCACTCGACAGCTCCCAACTCTTCCTTGGGACCCTCAAGAATTTTGACCAAACTACCATGGCCACGCTCCCAAATGTAAATGTCGTGGTTCATGAGAGTAGAAGCCATGACGTAGTCGCCCGATGGACTAAAAGCAACGTGATTCCACGACAGACGGTTGACGACGTCTTGGAACTTGTGCTCAACCTCAAGGCGCATGTTGTCAGAGTCAAAGGATGGGTCTTCAAGGTCGGGTAGATGAATTGTGCGAATGATGCTGTCAGCCGCGTTGACCAGTAGATCGCGACCAGACGTGGTAAGACGTAAGAGGAGCAGTGCCTTGGTGCTAAGCCGAGTCGAGTAGATGACTGTGCAAGTGCTCGCCTTGATGATGTTGAGCCAGCCCTTTGTAGTGCCGGTGATAATGTGGTCGCCAGATGGGGTGAAGATGGTGACGGTTGTAGTATTCTTGGCATCTTGAGCAGCTTGTTTGTCATCTTGCTCGTAAGCAGAGCGCTTGGGAGCCGAAGGAAGGGGTTTTCGGACAGTCGATGGTTGGTCGAGCGAGGCCAGAACGGGTTGGGCTTCGAAGAGAGCGGCGGTACAGAGGAGGTGGTTGTGAGGGTGCAATTCGGCAATGTAGATGGGGGCGCCGAGGTTGACAGTGCGAATGCGCGAACCGTCGTTGAGGTCCCATAGGATGGCCTTCCAGTCGACCGACGAGCTGAGCAGGTAGCGACCACAAGCGGACCAGCTGAGTGACTGGACCTGACGGCCTGGAGTGTGACCACGCAGCTTACGGGCGACGCCGTGGGTTTCGAGATCGAAGATGGCAATGGCGCCTTTGGCGGTGCCCGAAGCGAGCAGGTCGCCCTGGCGGTTGAAACGCAGACAGACAGCGGCACCGGAACTGCGCAGACGAGCGATGAGCGTCTCTGGCATGTCCTGCGCCAGCACAAACGGGTCGACCAGGGCGAGATTCATGCTGGGTGTGAGATGGTGCCGTCAGCAACACTAGAATGGCATGGTGTTCAGACCAGACTTTTGGTCAAAGGTCCAACAGCTAGCGAACGACGGTGGACGCTGCAGAAAGACATGAGCGAGGGCGACTTTAGGTCCGAGACGGCGACAACCCGTGCCAGTCTTTTGAGGGATACGCGTATCCCGTTTGTCCTTCTCGGCCGGACCTTGCTTGTATCAAAGGAACACGATCAGAGAGGATCCATTGTTCCTCCTTCACAAGCGACTCGCATTGGACTGCAAGTGACGGCGCGAGCATAGTGAGCACGTGACTTGTCGGGGGGTGCTAGGCAGGGCAGGCAGGCGCGGATTGGTGCTGACTCCAGAGTCGGAAGCAGCGACCAGCGACGCTTTCACTTTAGCGGCCGGCGCCTTGCAACATCAACGCCCGTCATATCCTCGACCTCACCCTTGCTACCACCACGCCCTCGCCAACCCCATCTCCGCCCTCGCCATCTCCGCTGCGCGCATCTCGCCGTCTCGAGTCGCGTCGCTCCTCCACTTCTGTCGATTCCTCTGCCATCGCCGCTGCCCGGCTGCGCGCGCGCCGACCGAAAGGCCAGTCGCTCGACACGCGCTCTCTCGCCAGAGGCAATCGCTTTCCATCCACAATCCTCGACTTCCATCGCCACCACCGCCGTCTGTCCTGGAGCCCTCCGGCCAACCTCCTCGTCGACAGCGCCTTGAACGTGGCAACCGCTGATCCGATTCTTACACAATTTCCTTAGCCATTGCTATCAACATCCGCCACCATGAACATCCACTCTTTCCCCTATTCCAGCGCTCCGCTGAAGACCATCCAGGAGATCCAGTTTGGTCTCTTCTCTCCCGAGGAGATCAAGAACATGAGTGTGTGTCACATCGAGTATCCAGAGACCATGGACGAGCAACGGATGCGTCCGCGAGAAAAGGGCTTGAACGACCCCAAGCTGGGTTCCATCGACCGCTCTGTTGCTTGCGGCACTTGCGGTGAAGACATGCTCGAGTGTCCCGGTCACTTTGGTCACATTGAGCTTGCCGTGCCCGTCTTCCACGTCGGTGTGTTTGCTCGCCACAAGTCCAACATGCCTGACATTGCGCTGACCTGCACCAGGTTTCGTCACCAAGATCAAGAAGATTCTCGAAACCGTCTGCCACAACTGTGGCAAGGTCTTGCTTGATGAAGTGAGTCGCCCTGCGCGGCTGAAGCTGAACTCAATGCCTGACCCTCATGCTAATCACTACTTTGATAGAGTATTCCCGCCTTTGCCCAAGCTGTCCGCATAAGAGATCCCAAGCGCCGCTTCGACGCTGTCCACAGACTGTGCAAGGCCAAGACGAGCTGCGACCCTGACGAGGCTGGTGATGATGGAGATGACCCGAAAGACGCCTTGAAGAAGGGCAAGCGATCACACGGTGGTTGCGGCAACCTGCAACCCACAATCCGCAAGGACGGTCTCAAGCTTACCGGCACCTACACCTTCCCCAAGGACGCCGACACGGAACAAAAGCCGATAGAGAAGAAGGCCATCACTCCCCAGATGGCGCTCAACGTTTTCCGCAACATCTCGACATACGACTTGGCCAGAATGGGCCTCAACGCAGACTACGCCCGTCCCGAATGGATGATCTTGACCGTGTTGCCTGTCCCGCCACCAGCCGTTCGTCCCAGTGTCTCGGTCGACGGAACCAACCAGGGCATGCGTTCCGAGGACGATTTGACCTTCAAACTCAGTGATATCATCCGTGCCAACGCCAACGTTCGCAAGTGCGAGCTCGAGGGCTCTCCGCACCACGTTATTGCAGAGTTCGAAGCTTTGCTGCAGTTCCACGTCGCCACATACATGGACAACGATATTGCAGGACAGCCCAAGGCTCTGCAAAAATCCGGTAGACCAGTCAAGGCTATTCGTGCGCGCCTGAAGTCCAAGGAGGGCCGTCTTCGCGGTAACCTTATGGGCAAGCGTGTCGACTTCTCCGCCCGTACTGTCATCACTGGTGACCCGAACTTGTCCCTGGACGAAGTTGGTGTTCCTAGAAGCACCGCTCGTATCCTTACCTTCCCCGAGACTGTCAACGCTTTCAACATCGACAAGCTGCAACAACTCGTCCGCAACGGCCCCAACGAACATCCTGGAGCCAAGTATGTCATTCGAGACACTGGTGAGCGCATCGACTTGCGCCATCACAAACGCGCTGGCGAAATCCAACTGCAGTATGGCTACAAAGTCGAAAGGCACATCGTCGATGGTGATGTTATTATCTTTAACCGTCAACCTTCGCTGCACAAGGAGTCCATGATGGGTCACAGGGTCCGTGTCATGCCATACTCTACCTTCCGCATGAACCTTTCCGTCACCTCGCCCTACAACGCCGATTTCGATGGTGATGAGATGAACTTGCACGTTCCCCAAAGTCACGAAACTCGCTCAGAAGTCATGAACCTTTGCATGGTTCCCCTCAACATCGTCTCTCCTCAGCGAAACGGTCCCTTGATGGGTATCGTGCAAGACACCCTTTGTGGTATTTACAAAATGTGCCGTCGTGACGTTTTCCTCGACAAGGAGCATGTCATGAACATTCTCATGTGGGTACCTGATTGGGACGGCATCATTCCTCCACCCGCTATCGTCAAGCCTCGCCCGAGATGGACTGGTAAGCAGATTGTCAGCTTGATCGTCCCTTCTGGCCTCAACCTTGTTCGTGGTGATGCTGAGGGCATGCACCCTCTCAACGACAACGGATTGATGGTTCACGGTGGCGAGCTGATGTACGGTCTGTTCAGCAAGAAGTCCGTCGGTGCCAGTGGAGGTGGTATCATTCACATTGTCTACAACGAAAAGGGCTGGGAAGCTGCTGTAAACTTCTTCAACGGAGCACAGCGTGTTGTCAACTACTGGTTGCTCCACAACGGTTTCAGTATCGGCATTGGTGACACAGTCCCCGACGAGGCAACTGCCGAGGCTATCACAGACGCAGTCAACGAGCAGAAGGCCGAGGTCGCTGTCATCACTGAGGCTGCCACTGCTAACGAGCTGGAAGCCCTACCTGGTATGAACGTTCGTGAGACCTTCGAGAGCAGAGTGTCCAAGGCTCTGAACAGCGCTCGTGACAACGCTGGTGACCGTACGGAAAAGAGTTTGAAAGATTTGAACAACGCCATCCAAATGGCCCGCTCAGGATCCAAGGGTTCGGCTATCAACATTTCGCAGATGACGGCTGTCGTAGGTCAGCAATCCGTCGAGGGAAAGCGTATTCCCTTCGGCTTCAAGTACAGATCGCTTCCTCACTTCACCAAGGATGATTACTCTCCCGAGTCTCGTGGCTTTGTCGAAAACTCCTATCTTCGTGGGTTGACACCTTCAGAGTTCTTCTTCCACGCCATGGCTGGTCGTGAGGGTCTGATCGATACCGCTGTCAAGACCGCTGAAACTGGTTACATCCAGCGTCGTCTTGTCAAGGCTCTTGAAGAAGTCATGGCCAAGTACGATGGCACTGTCCGCAACTCCTTGGGCGATGTTGTGCAGTTCGTCTATGGTGAAGACGGTTTGGATGCTGTGCACATCGAAGGTCAGAAGTTGGACATCATCAACTGCTCCGACAGTCAATTCGAGAAGAAGTTCCGCATTGATGTCATGGACCCCAAGATGTCCCTTTCACCCGACATCCTTGAGCAAGCACATGAAATCGCTGGCGATGTTGAGGTCCAGCGTCACCTTGACGCTGAGTACGATGCATTGTTGGCCGACAGAGCTCTGATTAGAGAAGGCCGTACCGACGATGAGGAGACTCATCAACTTCCTCTCAACATCACTCGTATCGTCGAGAGTGCCAAGACCAGATTCCGCATCAAGGATGGCGCTCGTAGTGATCTTCACCCATCCGAGGTTATTCCCAAGGTCCAGAACTTGCTTGACCAAATCGTCGTGGTTCGCGGTGAGGACCCGCTCTCGCAAGAAGCGCAATACAACGCCACCATCTTGTTCAAGGCCTTGCTGAGATCACGTCTCGCTTTCAAGCGTCTGGTCAAGGAGTACTCTCTGAACAAGCTGGCTCTTGACAACATTCTTGGTGATATCCTGAATCGATTCTCAAGATCGCTTGTCAGTCCTGGTGAGATGGTAGGTGTCTTGGCTGCACAGTCTATCGGAGAACCCGCAACTCAGATGACGCTCAACACTTTCCATTTCGCTGGTGTCTCGTCTAAGAACGTTACTCTTGGTGTGCCTCGTCTGAAGGAAATTCTAAACGTCGCTACCAACATCAAGACACCATCCATGACTGTCTACCAATCTGCCGAAAACCGTCTCGACCAGGAAGCTTGCAAGAGACTTCGTAGTCTTGTTGAGTACACTAGCTTGCGCTCAATCACCGAGAAGACCGAGATTTGGTTCGACCCTGACATTCAATCTACTGTCGTTGATCTCGATAGGGATATGGTAGAGTCTTACTTCATCATCCCCGAAGAGAACGCAGAGAGTCCTGAGACATACTCCAAGTGGCTGTTGCGTATCGTTCTTGGCAGAAGACAACTGTTGGACAAGGGTCTTTCGGTCGCCGATGTCGCCGCTGCGATCAGAAACGTCTACAACCATGAGATGTCCATCATCTTCAGTGACGACAACGCTGACGAGCTTGTTATCCGCATCAGACCTTCAAACCAGATCATGGAATCCAAGGACGATGATGACACCGCTCTCGAGGCCGATCTTGTCATTCAGAGGCTCGAAAACCATCTGTTGGATCAAACCAGGCTTCGTGGTGTCCTGGGTGTCGAACGTGCTTTCGTCAATTTCAAGGAACGCCTGCGCGTCAAGGAAGATGGTGGTCTCACCATGTCCAAGAGCGATCCTCTTTGCAAGGAATGGTTCTTGGATACCAGTGGAACTGCTCTCAAGGAAGTCCTTACTGTTGAAGGCACCGACCCCACCCGCACCTACACCAACCACTTTATCGACATCTTCAGTGTATTCGGTATCGAAGCCACTAGATCCGCCCTGATGAGAGAACTCAAGCAAGTACTTTCCTTTGACGGTTCTTATGTCAACCATCGCCATCTGGCTCTCTTGGTCGACATCATGACCGCCCGCGGTAACCTCATGGCTGTCACTCGTCACGGTATCAACCGTGCTGATACTGGTGCGTTGATGCGTTGTTCGTTCGAAGAGACAGTCGAGATTCTGTTCGAAGCTGCTTCTTCTGGTGAGCTCGACGACTGCCGGGGTGTTTCCGAGAACATTATTCTCGGTCAACTTGCTCCTTCAGGTACTGGTGAGTTTGATGTTCTCTTGGACCAGCAGATGCTCAGCACTGTTGTTTCTCGTCACCACGGTATGGGTGCTGGTACTCAAGCTGGTGCCGCTCCTCTGGACGGTGCCATGACCCCCTACGACATGGGGTCCCCTCTTGCCGAAGGCGATTACGGTACCGCAGACTACGGTGCTTCGTTCTCTCCTATGGTCCAAGCAGGCGGCGACGAGATGGGTGGCTTCTCTGCCTACCAAGGTGGAAGCTTCAGCCCTTACAGTGGCGGTCAGAGTCCTGGTTACGCACCGACGAGTCCCTTCAGCATGGGCACAAGTCCCTCATCCCCCGGATACGCCTCGCCATCATCACCTGGATACTCACCCAGATCACCCGGTGCAGCTCTTGGCAGTCCCGGCTATGGTATGGGTTCACCCGCAAGCCCAGCATACAACCCAACATCGCCTACTTACTCGCCCACGTCTCCTGCTTACGGCAAGGGATCTCCCACGTCTCCTTCGTACTCTCCCACATCTCCCAGCTACTCGCCAACCTCGCCCAGCTACTCGCCTACGTCGCCGAGCTACTCCCCCACCTCCCCTTCATACAGCCCCACTTCTCCTGCCCACAGAGGATCGGGCATTTCTCCCACCTCTCCACGCTACAGCCCAACTTCGCCGGCGTACTCGCCTACTTCACCGGCATACAGCCCGACCAGTCCTTCGTACAACCCTGGCGGAGCTTCCCACTCGCCTACGTCGCCCAGCTACAGCCCGACGTCGCCAGTGTACAGCCCTACCAGTCCGGCACAGCAGGGCTACTCTCCTACATCGCCACAGTACACTCCCAACTCTCCTGGCCAAGCCTCGCCTAAGTATTCACCTACTAGCCCCAAGTACTCGCCTAAGTAAGTCACGAACATGTTCTCATCTTACCATCATGTGCTAATGATTCTTTCTAGCTCGCCTGGCCAATAAGCGAACGAAGCGAGCAGTTGTCCAGCCGGGACGTACCCTTTGTTGGGCACACGTCCTCTTATGGGCTAGGAACGATATCAAGGTCATAAACAACTCGAAACACACAAAGCTTCGACGTTGGTTTACGAAGACGATGCATGAGCGGCAAGAGCACAAGCAGGTACTCGGAGGGAGTTTCAACAGGGCGTTCTTTTTCTGCTACTTCTGTTTTCTTTCTTCTCAGATTCTTTCTCGTGGGCGCGAGAAAGGGGAGGTTCTCCGATTTTTGTTTTTTTCCAGGCTCACAAAATTGCATATGGAGAACGGCGGCAGTGTAACAGAAGATTTTTTTTTCCGAGGCAAAGATAAAATAAAAGATGAGCAACAACACAAATGCAAACGAGAAAGTTCAGGTTATTTTTCATTGAAAACAAATTCTACAGAATCAAGGGAAGAACTTGGGAAAAGTTAATAGGGAAAGACCAAACGGGTGCTACTGTTATTTGGAGTAAGTGTCTGTCAATGGTGCTTCTGTCTTTGAATCTGCATGGCATCTTGAACTTCCAATTATCCCAACATTAGTTCAAACGACCATGGTTCAAGAATACAGTTTCACTGAAGACGCGAAGAGGCTCACGAACGGTGAGCGTTGACAGTTGGAGTCCTCGAAACCTTTGCTCCGGCCTTTGCAAGGCGATCCGCCTCCTGGTTCAACGCCCTCGGCACCTTCTTCCACAGAACCTGAACACCACGCTCTGCCAGCTTCTCTACTTCCTCGGCAACACTGCGGATGTAGACTGAGTTCACGATGGCCTTGGTACTCTTCTTGTTGTAGTAGATGCGTGTCTTGTGATCCCAGCGCCAGAGCAGCAGGTGCGCAGTCATGCAATCGAAGAGGTAGGCAGAATCAGTGACGATGGCGACTTGGAAAGGGAAACCCATGGCCCAGCACTCTGTGTGGCAAGAAGGGCATAAGACGGTTTTCTTGACCAGCTGGCGGCGAGCGGGCATGCAGTCCTCGCGGATGAGTTCGAGAGCACGGGTTGCGGCGGTGAGCTCGGCTTGCTGGCTGGTGGGCGGGTTGGCCGTGTTGGATGGAATGATGGGTGCGCAGTGGTTGTAGGGAGACGAAGGGCCGAAGTAGATGCCTGTGCCTCCGACGGCGTTCTGGGTGCCGTTGCCGGGACATGCGCCGTCGATGTGGACGAAGATTGTGCGTTGTTCGGCACGAGCTCCTCCGCGCGAGTGGTGGTGGGGGCATTCTTCATCCCAGACATCGTCTCCCTCTGCAGAGCTAGGGGTTGCAGTCATCCAGGTGAGCTGGCAGTCTTTGCAGTATTTGGAAGCTTGGATATCGGCAGTCGATCTAGCGGCTGCACCGTTCAAGACTTGGGTGGCTGGCTCGGCCATTCGAAAGATCTCATCTAGGTCGTCTTCGCTGAATGCCGAGTGCTCTTCGATGCTCGAGCTACAGTCAGACAGGTTGTCCATGAAGGTATAGTCGCAACAGCATTGATGGCAGATTTGTAGGCCATGATCCTCACAGACCAATTTACCGTTGGGAAGTTCGATAGGGGAATCAGGAAATCCCATCGTTGTCGGCTTTTTGGGAGTTTTTTGTACAAATTGAGAAGGTCGTGAATGTCAGAAAGGAAGGAGAAGACATGCAAGCTCAAAGAGATGAGGTGATTGATATCTCGCTGTTTGCTCAAGCTGCAGGTCAAACGTGGAGGAAGCTGGGTTTGAGCTGTCGTTGACTTTGTTCATCAACCATGTCTTGCTCATCGATGCAAACAGGCTGCGATGTCCATTAACTCAATGTGAAGTATTGAAAGCCGACGATAGCGTACGTACCTGGTATAATGTCGTTGCATATGCGCGATATGCTAACAGCCATGATGTGTACGGAAGTGCTTTGTTGCTGCGTAGACCAAGAAAGAACAGAATGTAAATGAAGCAAAACCCGAGAATTCTGGCGACCGCATTCGAATAACACTCGAGAATTTCGTGCCAGCAATAAAATAATGAGTTTGTGGGACATAGGCCGCATCCGTCTCTTTCTGGCAGCAACATCGCATGTACCAATGTAGCAGAGGCTGTGGTTGAAACTTTTGTGACCAACGAGCACGCGGGATCGTGCATATCAGGAGCGGGAATCTACGATGCAGGTACATGCCGGAGAGCAGGCGCAATGCACAAGATCGGGAAACCTGTGCCGTTCATGCATTTCATGCCTGTTCGTGAGCCGTACGCGAGATTCTTTGTGTCACTGCACCAGCGCGTGAACTAGGACCAGAACGCCTGGGTGTTTGTGGTGATTGCGGAACCAATACATGTAGACATTTCAGTAGGACTGGTATATGGTCAGCAAGATGAGTGGCAAAGGTTACGGCTTACAAAGACTTACGGTCAACGATTCGTTCTTCGGCTACGCCCATCTGGTAGTCAATTAACCCTGTCTTGTCTATACTATCGCAAAGCTTTACGATTTCTTGTCCCAGCGCCTCGAGTTCATTGGAGTCCAAAATTGACTGGCCGAGTGGTAATTGATGCCCAGTCCGAGTCATGATTTGTGTCGTCTTGTGTTGGGAATGCAGTACCGTCAACCAGCAATGATTGAATGTGTCCCACAGCTTAAGCCGGTCTTGATACTGTCCTTTGTCGTCCCGATCAAGTCCCAGGGCCTCGACGTTACCGATCAGGAATCGTGATATCTGGAGGAGTAGGTCTGCCGTTGGTTTCAACTGACGATCCCTGACCAGTGTGAATATCTGTTTAGTCTGCATCTGATACTGATCGAACAGTTCACGTAAGTTGGAATTGTCTTCCTGCCTCAGAGTTTGCTGCTGAGCTTGTTCGTGTGATATATAGCTGTTATGACTGTCGCTGACTGTGGGGCCTGGAGTCTGAAATGCTTGTTGGTCAAACGACACAGGTTCGTACATGCCGGATCCGGCCGTCGGTGGACTCAGATCATGGTAGGGAGCTGCACTCGAAGGATATGCTTGAGAACCATGAGGCATGCCGTAGTATGCAGAGGCGCTCATAAATGGCATGTTTTGTGGTGTGTAGTGAGGCGAGCTGTGTGCCCTTGGGACCTGCTGATATCCATACATGAAATCGGCGCTTCCGACAGACGACGACGAAGAAGGCTGCTGATGTGCCACGTAGTAGTTGTGATAGTCCAGCGAGGTCGCTCCGCCATACTGGTATCCGTCATAAAGAGGTGACGACACATGATGTTCGTCTCCCAAGTACGAGGGATGAGCAAGCGGCTGAGCTCTCGACTTCGATGTGTTTTGTTGTGGTAGTTGTGGCGTCTTGAACTGTCCAGCTGACGACGTAGAGGCCGATGTATTGTAGTGTGCAGAGATCTGGGTTGCACGACCTTGGCTGAGATGATACTGGTGGTTTCTACCATTCTGATCCTCCATTGCCCAAAAGGCGACACAGCAATGAGCGCCAGGGCTGGAGTCGATCTCCGGAAAGTTAAAGTTGAGAGCGACGTAACTTTCGAGAAGAATTGATCCTTCCGGTGTTTGACTGCTGCTCGAGAGTGTAGCAGCTGGTATGTAAAGTATACTCGTAGGTTTTCAGGCTCAACCAACTTCGAAAAGCTTGACAGGAAGTAAGTCGGATCACCCCTATAGCCAGAGGTATTGAAAACAGGAACTTGGTATTCAACAACCAGAAATGGCGGGAGGTTGGGGAGGTTCCTTCAAGCCTGGGCAAGAACGGCGCAAGGACCGTGTTTTGAGGCTTGCTTGATGAGATCGATGGTGGAGACTGCTACGATTAGACTTTGGGCAACTACTCATCCTAAACTCGAGTCAGCAAAGAGCAGGTAGGTAATTTATGACACCTGTAAGATCATATGGTTCGTGGGCCTGCAACGACGGGTTGGGGACTCTGAGGGTCGGCAATGAGGAGGAGCTGCTCGGCAACCGGGCCGCAGCAAACTAACATCTCCCACCCAAAGGTTGATGCGAGTGTCAAGTGTCAATCAGAGACATGCTATGTCTTGACGACGGGGTTGAGGACCGGAGTCGCTCTGCGGCTCTCTACTACAGTCCCTCCTCGTTATAGCGATCGGACGAAATTGACACTTTAATATCGTTATAACGTGATTATCGTCCAATCGAGAGCTCTTGGCATTGTATACGCTATACGAAGTAGGAGGTTATCTGCGCTTGACGAAGGCTTCTATTCCTTCGATCTTGTAGCACTACCTCGTGCTTGCTCAGCTGCTCGATAACTGGCGCTGAAGCCTCGCTCTGCTGCTCCTCGTACAAGCGAAGGGCCGCGGCCTTGAGAAGGTCGTTCGATATTGGTACTTGAGTCTCAATTTGAAGCTGCCACTCGTAGAGGCATGCCTCGAGCTCTGGCCAGTGCTGCGTACGAAGCCTCTTCTGCGAGGGGCCGTCGTTACGCTGGTCTAGCTCGCTGAAGCGCGCTGAGAGGCTCTCAGAGATAGTGCCCTGCGACGGTCGATGGCCGAATTGCTCTTCGAACCAGCTAGCTAGCTGTACTTGGTTCAGAGCGCGATGTTGCTGCGCGTAGCTACGAAGAGCTCTTCGCTGCTCGATGGTAATTGCGCGTCGCCGGCGAGGCTCCGGAGGCGCCATGGCGAATTCGATATAGCGATAATTGGCTCTGGAGGCAGCGATATATCGAGAGAGTGAGGAATAACGATAGTTGTATGGAGGAATTGATAAATCGTTGAAAATAATCGCTCAATCGAGGATATCCTTGTACGAATGATTGCTATAACGAGGAGGGACTGTAGCATCGATCTGAAACCCTCCACCTAATCAAAAACCCAAACCTACCAACACTTCTTACATGTCAAGGTGTGGCTTGCAGTAGCAATGCATTAACGTGATGTAGGGCATGATAGATCTCTTCCGGGCGTAAGTATCAGCCGAGGGCAATAAGAGCGACCATGCATCAGCCTAGTCCGTTTCCCTTCAGCACTGCAAGGGAGCAGGAAAATAGTTGACAGACCCAGCCACGTGCGTCGGTCCATAAATACCAGATTGGATGTCTCAGTCTGGGGCTCTTGTCTGACATTGGCAAAGCTGACGATCAAAGGAGATGCTCAATATCGCAATGGGCACGCGTATATTCACGCGGCTGCACTGTAAAGAGGTCGATGACGAGTACATTCGGCAGTTGGACGCACAGGCAGCGTCTCCCTTTGGGCGTAGCTTGGCATGAGATCTCGACAATGCCCTCCCTGCTAATCATATCAGTTATACCATAGGTGTACGTCGGTGGGGACCGCTGGGTCGAATCGGGCAGGGCCAGGTGTAACTTACGTTGTACCCGCTCGTCCTTGCCGCAGGACTGCGCCTTGAATCAGCCTTCAAAGCAGGAACTTGATGACTCAGCCAGTTGCCCTCATCGTGTCGATTCTCCAGCATGAACCAAATTCGGAAAGGTTGAAGGAGGCTGGGTCTGATAAGCGTGGCGTCGTATAACACCACATGTGCGACTAATGACTGTTCAAAGACTTTTCGAGCTTCCCATCACATGCAGTCTTGAGCGATGGTGTGCACCTGTTTCCCATCCTCATGGCTTGCACGATTGTTGAGAGCTAAAGCGATGTCTGTTCCACGCAACGAGTTTCGAACCTAAAGGTCGTCCAAAGTACCTTTGGAGACCGTGTAGAATAGCCACGGAGACCGGTCAAGCTAGGCGCTAGGCACACAAAGTGCCGTACGGATCACATCGGTCCGGCAATATTCGCGTATGTACGGTGTCTAAAATATCGGAATCCTGCTTGGTCGGTGGCTGACGACCAACGGTCAGTAATCTTGACTCGTGAGTTGTCGTCCATAACGAGACGGAGTAGCATCCGTACCAACTACAATCTCTCTGGAGTATATGCCCGTTGCCCCGCTATATTCTTAGGGCTATGTATACTGGAGCCTTTAACCCAGAATCGTATCGACTACAGACAACGACGACGTGGGGAGGAGCTCATGTGATCTTGTATTTCCTTCTTCCTTTATTTCCAATTAACCGAGAGTACATGAAGGAGCCTTTAAGTTTGCAAGCTCGTGCTTTGCCAGACGACCTGCCTGGCTAAACGAACATCATGCAGCCAAGTTCCATGGCAGCTCTGCTCCAGCTGAGTGGTCGCTTCAACATCCCAATTCCAACTCAACCTCTCACACATTTCGAGAGAACCCGTCAACCGGGAATGATGCTGTATTCGTGCAAAACCATTCTTCTCAAGCAAGTCGGCAGAGGATTGAACAAGACTTGGATTCTAAGCATCTTACATCAGGTACTTTATCGCAATTCGAAACCGTACAAAGGCTTGCGTACCCGCCTCATGTTCCCGCCTCATGAATCATACCAATAGCCACGAAACAGCAACCGTGAACGAAACACGGACCGCATCGAGTACGACAGTGTCGACAGGTCACAAAACAAAGAGGAACAAGCAAAGCTCGCAGCGTGAAATCCTTCTCACACCGGAAGCCCCGTGGCCGCCGACAAAATAAAAAAGGATACTACGGCCAGCCCACGGCTGCTTGAGGGGACCACATCCTAAACTCTAATCCCACCATGCACATTATGGCCCGCCATCTGCGATCGCGCATAACCCATTTGGAGGAATGAACGAGGAGACCATGCCTTGAGGTTTGCCAACTTAGGCATCCGAAGGCCGATACTCGATATTACAAGGTGAGATTCCGTCTAACCGTGAAGCCTATCGCAACTTGGATCCCACTTCCGAGACGATTCTTACGCCCATCGGGTTGCGGGTCTTCAGGGTCGGGGTCGTCACTAGAGGTGCGATCGCTGGGCCGGAAAGGGCTCCCCGTTCTGAATTATGCGACAACATGTAAGCAACAGACATCGGACACGCCGTGTATCTCAGCCTTCTTCACCCTGCTCGTGACCGTTTCTCGTGATCACTAAAGGTAAGGACTGCTTCGCCTTTCTGGGCGCTGGAAGCACCGAGACGTTCTTGACTTTACTGGAAACAGAACAATTGACAGGGTCGCTCCTTCTCAAGTTCATAACTTTGGTATTCATCATCATATTCTGGAAAGGTATCGATTCCTCCTCGACGTCTCATATCCTGCCTCGGACCCAGGGTGCTGGCACCAGGCCTGGCTAACCTTCTGTTGAAGATCTCACGCCGACGTCTTTTGAGGGCGTGACGCTTCCTACTTTAGAGGTGCGTTTTGTGTTCTTCCGGATTTCGTTGAGGATTTTTATGTGCGGAAAATGACTTTTGTGCGAGTTGTTCATGCGCTGTAGGTCTGCTTGGGGAAGGGGTATCTGTAGTCATGATATGTCAGTCTTTGCATTGGACATGTCTCTGAGAGGATGGAAACGTACGCGGGACCCAACTCCTTGATGCTCAACTTGGCCAACCAAGAGCCCATGTCGACACACTTCTCGATGCTCTCGCCCTTGGCCATACCGGCAAGGAAACCACCGGCGAAGGCGTCACCAGCACCAGTGGTGTCGGCAATCTCGTCCTTGCTGATAACATGGACAGGGAAAGTCTTGACGTCGTCGTCGCCCTGGACGGCAATGACGGTGGGCTCGGTACCCTGGGTGACAATGACGGTACGCTTGCGCTGAGTGTTCTTCTTGGGCAGGTTGGCCATGTGCTTGGCAATGGTGGGGATGTCCTCGGTGTTGAGGTCGTGGGCAGCAGCAAAGGCGCGAGCCTCGGTCTCGTTGCCAACAACGTAGTCCCAGTAAGGGGAGGTCTGGTCGAGCTGGTCCTTGAAGAACTGGCAGATGAAAGGAGCGGAGAGCGAGAGCATGAAGGTCTTGTTCTCGGCAGCGGCCTCCTCGGCGAGAGCCATGATGGCGGGGACCGAGACGGTCAAGTGGTAACCGCCGACAAAGTAGATCTTGGCCTGCTTGACGAGGTCCCAGTTCTCCTTCAAGTGCTCGACCTTGTAGCAGTTGGCAGCGGCGAGGTCGGTGCACATGCTACGGTCGTGGCCGGTGATGATGACACCGCAGCGACCGGTGGGCTGCTCGTCGTCGTAGCGGTAGACGGCGCGGAGACCGACCTTCTTGTTGGCCTCGACCAGCTTCTCGGCGTACTTGTCCTTGCCAACGCATCCGACAAAGACAACAGAGTCGGCGGGAAGGACGTATTGGGCACCTCTGGCGGTGTTCTGGGCGGCGCCACCAGCGTTCAGGTCGACCTTGAAGTTCTGGAACAGATCCTCGTAGAGGCCCATGTGCTTCTCCTCGGCCAGGATGGCGTCGTTGGACTTGAGTCCATACTTCTGGAGCAGCTTCTCGTCGCCGACGGCCTGGATGTCCAGGAGAGGGTTCTCGAGGCAGAGGATTTCGTATTGACCAGACATTTTGATAGGTGATTGATGCGTGTAGGGAAAAGGGAGACGTAGCTTTGCTGAATCCTGACGTTTACCATTGTTGGTGGGGTCCTTGCCGCCAAGCCCGCCCCTCTCAACACTTGAACCATGTAGATGCCTGAGGCAGGCTACGATAGAATGATCAAGTTAGACATCGATTTTGATTTTTCGTCAAGGCCCATGTGATACGTATATACAGCTTGCCCTCTTCGCCTAATACCATTTGCTGCCTCCTTCCCGTATGTCGTTAAACTGAATCGTAATTACAGCCGTCGTTTGCTCAGCAAAGTAATATCGACTAGAAATGGTAGTCTTCTCCGCTCTTGCTAATGACAAACTCGCATCCGAGCTTGCCAAATCCTTCGACATCAAGAGCATCAGCATGCTCGTTGAGCTGCATCAGAATGCGCTCACCTACATGCGGCCCATCTTCCATTGTGTCCTTGATATGGATGATGACCACCTTGACGCCCTGGAGTGGTGCATCCGCAGGCACAGGTGTATTCCTCTCTGTACCCGCATAGTCGGGTGTGTTGGCTTGCGATTCTCCTTCGGGTACCATCAACGGAAGACTGCCGCGGCGAGGTTGCATGCTAGACGACCGCGTGATCACACTCTTGTTCCGTTTCTTATTATCGGATATGTCGTCCATCGTTATGTTCAGGCCATTCGAGCTTCGCTTCCGTTTCCGTTGGGCCCTATCCAACGCTCTGGCAGCCTTTTCGTCCTTGACCATCTGTGCAAGCGTCTTCATCTCAGCAACAAGATGCCGCGGTGCAAGGTGCCCGAACAGTACAGCATCTGGTTGACTATCGTCGTAAGAACATTCGATGAAGATGCCTCCGAGTATGCCCTCGGCTATCTTTGGTGCTGCCTCTGCCCATATGCCGGCCAAGCGCGGGACACGCGAGATGCTATCGGGTTCAACATCACCGAAAATCAACACTTCTTTGGACGTGTCGTAGTCTCGGATGAAGAAGGCAGTGCTGTCCACTACCGAGTGTTGTGGTGTTGGGTCACTGGTAAAACTCCTTCCCTGCGGACCAGGAGAGTAATAGGTATGGCCTGGAGTCTGTTCGCCTGGTGTTCCGAAAAGGTGCGGTATCGGCAGATTCCTGTAATCTGATCCCTTGAAAGCAGAGTAATCCGGTTCCGAAATATTACCCAGTGATCCACGCTGAGAACGAGTCGGTTGAGGTTCCTTCATGCAGTTGCCGTGGCTAACTTTGAAGCCTTTGACTCCAAGACCATCGCACACCTCGATGTATCCCCTGCCCTCTCCCGTGCCAACCATGATATCGCCACCTTCTCTTAACCGCTGAAAGCTAACAAAGCCAACACCCCCGTCTTCGTCTGTCAGATTCGGCCATATAACGTCGTTGAAGATGTGCCTTTTGATAGCTTCGACGGTGAACGGCAGGGCTGCCAGTCTCTTGGGTCGCGACGTGGCATGGAAAGCGGCTGTATTGATGGCAAAGCCCGAGAGATGATCGAGGTGAGGGTGTGTGATCAGGTAGGTTGAGACGTGTGCACGTACGACGTGGGCTGCGTTGGCGCGCGCTGAGGCATGAGGAAGAGATAGGCCAGCGAAGGGACCGTTGTCGAGAACAATGGGTTCGGGAAGCGTCTTTGGTTGGATGGGATTTCTGGTCGGTGGTGACGAGGTAGGAGATGACATGCCGTCCGTCTCCATGTGCTCGGGAGGCAGTTCCGGCGCAGGTGCCTCATTGGGGAGGTTCTTCTCAAAGATGCGCGTGATGGCTGCGAGGTGTGAGCCAGCATCGACTGCCAGCAGCGAGCCGCGAGCCCAATCGGTAGCCGTCGACCGCACCAGGAGACCCGTCACATTGTCTTCGCTGGGTCCTCCTCCAGAGCCCTAGAGACACAAGACAATGGTCAGATCTGTGGGGTCGCACTGTCGCGTGGGGAAGAGAGAGAACTTACAAGACAGATGACCTGGATGGCCACTTTGTTCGTCTGCGAATGTCTCGGCTTCATGTTGAGAGATAGCATATGCCCGTGCCCCGTCCCGGGCGGGCGCTGGCCGACGGAAGCTACACTGAGACGTCGATGCGATTTGTATGCGACTGTTCAACTGATGCCCTCGGTTTGCGGCCTTGTGCCCGGCCCTATGATGTCGACGTGCGTGCGACCACTCGGCGCTGTCTTTGAGGGTGTGCGAAAGGAAGAAAGTGACATTGGCTTGGGTCGCGAGCCTGGTTCATGGTTAATCTAATTGCGACTACCATTCACTCGTCAACGGCCCACCCACCGTTAAACGTACGAGCTGCCCAGTGATGCCCAAAGGAAGGCAGGCAGGCAGGCAGGCACCAACCACCGCTGCCAAGATTCGGCACCTCCGAAATCTAGAGCGGTACCCCTTGAAGAGTACCTATATTTGTGTCTATAAAGAGTGCGATAGTGTTGAACACACCCTCCTTGTGTTTGCATGATTACACCCTTTCCGCATTCTTGCCGGCGTCGGAGCGGTGCAATCGTACAAACATGGCGAGGACAGAAGTTGAAACGCTAGAATGAAGAACCGAGTCATACAGCATTGTAGTAAGACTAAGCCAAATTCATTTCGTATCTTCGCGATTGCTACACTTAGAAGCGGCGGGGCTTACACGTCGAACTACCGTCGCATAACCTTTGTCGAAAGAGGATGGCAAGTTTGTGCCATGTAATCTTACGGTTCCGTTTAGTTTGACTATATCTGCAGTGGCTCCTTTCGTGGCTGATGATACAATCGATGTGTAAGAGTTCTTGTCCGTCGACAAGAAGTTTGCGTACGACACGACATGTGCAAGCTCATAGCTTCGCTCCCTGGCTTCTTCTCTTCTCCTTCTCCCTGTCTCTCAAAAGACGACGCAGTATCTTTCCTGACGGTGACTTTGGGACGACATCGATGAACTCGATTCCACCTTTCAGCCACTTGTGCTTTGCCTTGTGTCGCTCCACATGACGAGCGATGTCCCGAGCAACCATCCTGTCAGACTCTTCAAGCCCGACTGAAGGAGATTTGACGACGAATGCCTTGGGCACTTCTCCCTCACGATCCGAAGGCACGCCAATAACGACACAATCATTGACCGAAGGGTGGGTCAAGAGATGAGCTTCGAGCTCGGCAGGAGCCACTTGCAATCCCTGGAAAAGAAAAAAAAAGTCAGTACCTACAGAACAGCACGATGCCAGCAACACGTACTTTGACCTTGATGAGCTCCTTCAGTCTATCCACGATGAAGACATGCTCATGACCGGATTTCGGATGTTTCCTGACAACAGCCTCGTCTCCGGTTCTCAAGTATTCATCCACGAATGTCTCTTCGGTGGCCTTCTGGTTGTTGAGATAGCCGAGCGTGATTGCTGGTCCTTTGACCCACAACTCGCCTGGTGTGTCGAACTTTGTCACCTCCTCACCTTCAGGCGTAACAATACGCGCTTCAATACCCGGCAGCAGGCTTCCGGAAGATCCGAAATACACATCATTCGGAATTGTTGAGCATACCACCGTTGCGCTTTCAGTCACTAACGACGGTCAGAATCTTCCACATGGGCATAGAAGCAACGACTTACTTCCATATCCTTGTCGGATAGCCCATTTCGGGAACATGGACTGCAAGTCCTCTGCTGTCTCCTCTCCCAGTGGCGCTGCTCCGGTGAAGATGCTGTTGACGGAAGAGAGATCGTATTGCTTCACCACGTCGCGTGATTTGGTAATCGTAATGATAATGGGCGGTACAAGATACAAGCAACCGATCTTGTGAGTCTGTATCGTTTCGAGGAAGCTCTTGAACTCAAACTTTGGCAGTATAATGACACCATCACCACGATACACTCCCAGATGCGCGATGACTATCAGAGCATATATGTGGTTGAGTGGTAACTAGGCTGATCAGTGTTCGTCTCGCACAGAGCGTTGCCAGCAGATCTCACCAGCCCAAGGACATTCTCAGTATAATCGGATTGGTTGCCAGGCTCAATCAGGGTCTTTCTCCATGGATCTTCGAAAGTGCGCATCTGAAGGACATTGGCGATGACGTTCTTGTGACTGATCATGACTCCTTTCTGGTTCTACAGTCAGCATGCGTCGTCCTGACCACAAATCGAGAGAAAGCCTACTGGAAGCCCGGAGGTGCCGGAAGAGTAGCACAGGAACGAAGTCTTTCTCGCACCGTCGCCCTTGAACCAATTCAACTCCTGCAGCTTTGGCAACTTCCGGCCCTGATCAACGAGTTGATCCAGAGTCTTGTATCCATCTCTTTTCTTGCCAGCGACAGATTCGGGTACCTCGAGCAAGTAGATTCGGCTCTCGGGTATTCCCACAGTTTTTGCTGCTTGCAATGCCAGGTCCAGCAACGGCAAACAAGTGAAAAGACATTTGGCGCCAGAGTCACGAAGCTGGTGCTCTAGTTCTTGGACGGTATATGCTGCGTTGGCTGGTGTCTGAATGCCGCCAATGCGATGAGTCGCCCACGCAAGAGTCAATGTGTCAATCTGCAGAATGTCAATTGCCTGACCATCGGCTTCAACCTGTATATACTGGTACTCACGGTGTTGATGCTAAACAAACCAATGACCTTTTCCCATTCTGATCCCTGATTGGGAAGGAAGCCCATCTCTTGACTCAATCCTCTGGCCAGGAAGTCGACTCGCTCCTTGACCTCCAAGGCACTATACTGTTTACCTGTAAGACCACAGGTGAATGGCGGTCGAGAATATCCCAAAGGATGGCGTTCGAAGTTTTCGTCCAGCATAAACCTGTCTATCGAGATGGAGTCTGGTACGTCAAAGGGGAGCTTGGGCACCCAGTCGGGAGCGTAGAACGGCATCCTGGAGAGATGGACGCGGGAGGTGTGTGAGATGGCAAGCGAAAGGATGCAGGCAGTTTTATTTTGCGCCAGGTGCTGACGACTCAGGATCGACTCATGATGGTATATCTACCTCGGCCTTCTCAGCCTTCTCAGCCCTCCCGGCCATTGTTGCCATGAACGCAACCATCAGCGCTTGTTTCAAGCTGCCTTGTCACCGGAAGATGACGCTTCTCCGCACCTGGTGCGGGGTTGTCCAAGGAGAACGGAGCTCGGATAACGCACGGACTCACACTTCGGAAGCGAGCTTCCGAAAATCAAGGCCTCGAGGCGCGGCGGCGGCTCCTTCTCATACCACAAAAGACATCAATTTCCATCAGAATCCTCTTTTCACCAGAGCGCACTGGTTTCTTCAAGACTTCAAGAACTCAAGTCAAGGTACTAGGTCTGTTCGTCTCTACCATCTTCTCTGAACTTCTCAGCCCACCTCTGGAGGCAGAAACACTCTTTGACTTTGCACTACCAAAGTTGTAACTTGACTCATCTTACAACCCATTCATACTGTTATATCTCCACAATCCTGGTCAGTTTTCCCTTCTGTACCTGATCTTGAAGAGGGCACAGAAGATCGACTTCAAGTCTGCCTTCTGATCGAAAAGATTCCTCAACGATTTCTTTCAAGCCTTCCGTGAGCTGTGGTCCTTTACCTGTTCACCAAACACATCGAGTCAACTACAATTCCATCAAACATTATCTGACCCACCGCCACCCTTCTGTTTATTGGTAAGTCTCAGAAAAGACCATCGTTGACGCGACGAGACGCGTCTCTGACCATCCATCCCTGTCCATGGCCTATCAATGCCAGCCATACACATGATTGACACAAGACCAATCCACCACCACGTGAACTCTATACTGACATTGCGTAGGCGGTCACACGCCACGTGTTTCTGTTGTGCGTTGTCCATCTGCTCAGCAAGCCTATTATGTATGATGTGGTGTCTATCTTACTCACTAGTGCACCAACTGACCTAAAACATGCAGATATAGGAATTGTTCCTGGTTTTTCCGAACATTTTTGAACCACTGGTCTACTGGCAGGAAGCAGCTTGCTACTGGGCATCTCAACTTCTCAAGACTGTCCTCGCCCGAGTAAGCCCTGTGCCTGCCGATCCTGCAATTGACCGCACGGGTACACTTTCGTATTCTCACGCTGAGAAACATCACGAGCTATTGTAAGAAGCCTACTTTGACATGCGATTTCACGTGCTGACTGCTGTCAAGATATAGGCAAAACATCACGGAACCTGCCAGCAGGCCTTCTATCATTCAAAGTCTGCTGTCTTGCGCTTGCACGAGACACAGCATATGCTCCGGTGACAAGTCTTCTGTTGCACGCGATTACACGTGTCGGCATCTTGTTGTTGATATATACCGCGCACGACTCCATCTCCTCCACCAACCAACACCACTCTCCTCTCTTACCTGCCCTCACCCCAACACAAGGACATTTGACAAAACAACATCAGTCTTCTGACTCTATCTTTTCGGAGCATCTTTCATCCTCATCCAGCACTCACGTCTTCCAACATGGATTCAAGACATGATTCGTTCCACGAATCCGAGGACAAGAGAGGTTCTGTTGGTTTCACAGATACACCTAGCTCGCCTCTGAGTTCTGTCCCTGAAGATTTTGAATCTCAGCAAGTCCCTCAGGATCTGCAATACATTGCCTTGCCTGACAGCTCTATCGCCCACAACGAGCCTAGGCTCTCTTCCGTCCCCAGCAGTGCTGTGATGGACACTATTCGCGTTGCCTCACCCGATAACGCCCTATACGAGTCCCCAACATTTGTCCGCAGATCCGAACGAAAGCGCAAAGTGCCTACTCGGTACCTGGAAACCTCTGAGGCTGCCGATATCTCCCATCCTGAGACACATGAGGCGCCTGATATACCCGAGCGCCCAGTCAAGCAGAGAAAGACCTCTCAGCCCAAGAAAACTCGCAGGGTCCGTGGAAAGAAGGCAACGAAAGTTGCAACTGCTTCTTCGTCTCACGCTAATGAGTCGCCCTTGTCGGGTGAAGAGGTCGATGAGCCTGTGTCTACTACCCAGCAGAGTGACACTTCGAGAGTCGTCAAGATCAAGGTCAACCCGCAAAAACTTGGCCAGATCCTTAATCCAGCATCTCCCACACCATCAGCTGCTCTACCATCACCAGGGCCGATGCCGCCAACCAGCCCTGAGTTCGAGCCTGAGGTGTTTCTTCCAGCAACTCAGCCCACTTTCGATACTGTCGAACACGACTTGGTGGCACTCTCCCTGGCTGTCACAAAGAATATGCCCATCGAGCAGAAACCAGAAGCCCGCGGGCAACCAGAAATTTGGGCAGAAAGTCGCCACCATCTCTGTGAGAGTCTCACGGGGCTCTATGCATCCTGGCAAGGCTCTTACTACGGTAAGAATGGTGTTGCTAAAGCGTTCATGCTTGACGGCAATGGCCATGCAAGAGATCATCTAGACGAAAACGTCATTGTCCTGCGAGCTAGTGGCAGCATGGCAAAAGATGGCGACAACGGCATGAAGCAGCGCGAGGATCAGGAACAGAAGCATCAGTACCACGCCATGGTCAATGCTATCAATCAGCAGAGCCCAATCGCTGTGATCTGTGGTGACAAGAACAGCCAGGTGCCCAGCAAAATGCCGCACAAGTACAGCTCTCTCGACTGGTACAAAGCTACCCATGTGTGGACCGAAAGAGACAGGTTCAATGTCATCAAGTACCGTCTTGAAAAGCTCAATCCATCTACCACTGGATGGTGGGTTCCCCAAGACTCGGAACCCATCGTCGAGCTCGGAGCACTTGGAGCGCCCGTCAAACAACACTGCGATTCATGCAGCAACGGGTACGACCAGATTTACCTGTGTGGTTGGATGTGCCTCAACAGCAGATGTGAGAAGTTCTGGCGTTTGCCTGATGGCACTACACCTGATGCTGCACAGCTGATCTACGATCCTCGCTTCCTCAAGCAAAAGACTCCTTGGGCCAATGAACAGGCTCCCCTCAGTTTCCGTTTCCCCTTGTATATCACTTCTGCCATCGCGGGTGAAGATTACAAAGCGGAAAATCTTCGCGGCATGACTTGCCCTGAGTGCGGTAAATGCAATGCACGTGTCAAATGGGAGGGTTGGGAGTGCACAGGCTGTGGCTTTGAGCACAAGCCCAGGATCACCCCTTTGCCCGCAGCTTCTATCCAAGATCAAAACTACCCAGTCACTGATGCCTACCCATCATCGCATGACTCGGCCCTTCCTCACGTCAAGATTTCCGTTGACTTCTCATACAACTACCGCTGGATCACTTACAAGTTCAAAGTTTCGGCAACTGAGGAAGGCGAAGTCGTCCACGGCATTGCGAACAAAGTTGTTCGGGAGGAGGCTGGAGGTCCCAATGAGATGTGGGAGCACCTTCAGACCAACTGCCACGGGCTGGTGCGCAGAGAGTTGTCGAACGCTCTCATGAACTCTTTCACCATCAACTACGGCATGCCATACAAGTTCATTGCCGCAGGAGACAGTCTGCCATTTACAGACGCGCCCTGGCCTGTCACAGAAGCTGTCTCACGTCTGAACTGGGCTGACAGAATGACGTCTGGAAACGCCGTCAAAGACCAAGAGAAGTTCAACGAACTCTATCTGGTCGCGTATCTTCAAGACCAATCCATGAACTACCACGATGACGGAGAAAAAGGACTGGGTTCCACTGTTGCCACACTCTCCCTCGGTAGCCGAGCTGATATGGGGTTCAAGCCCAAGTCGCATTTCTACCACGGCATGAAGACCATCCATTACAAGAAGAAGAAAATGACTGTCATGACCAAGGATGACCCTTTGCCCGAGTTCCCCAACTATGAGTTGCGCAAGCAGTTCCTTGCGGAAATCCGAAATGGCAACCTGTCCGAGGATGAAGAACACGAAAGGCTTGCCGAGATGGCCACTGCCCTTCGTGCAGCTTACCCTTCCAAGAAGAGCCACACCAAAGTCGACGACTACATCAAGCTTTCACTCGGTCATGGAGACATTGTTATCATGCGCGGCGCCCATCTCCAAAAGTACTACGAGCACGGTGTCAGCCCCAAAGGCCTCATGCGTTATGCTTTGACATGCCGTACCGTCTTACCCGGACACTTGAAGGAATCCGAGCTGCCCGACTACGCAGTTGACCTTGTTCAGGACGACTACGACGGCAGCCGCATTGCCAGGTGATGTCAAGAAATGTGTTTCTCTGTTATTCCTTCTTCTCGTGCCGACATTTATGATGCTCTTTCGGTCGTTTGCTGGGACTTCTATTGCTTGCTTTCCTTTGTTTCTTTCTCTTTCTTTGTTGTTGAGGTTTTTCCCAAGACGGAACAGGCGAACGAGCCTTCTAGTGGTACATGGTATTTTGCTGTTCTTCTGTCATATGAATTCTGGGATTTGGGAGAGGAGGACATATCTTTGCTGCATGATACCCACGACTTATGAGCTTCAAAAGTAGCTACTATCTTCAATATGATTTGCTTTTTATCGAAGTACAAATGCTTTCTTGACAATTGTTTGTACTGAGTCTGATCGTCTTGGCTAACAGAAGGTCAGCATATCTGTGTTTGCCACTTGCGACCTAGAGAGGCCGAGGTCACTCACAAGCAAGTGTAGACAGTAGCGAGCAAAAATCTGCGTTCTGATGATAGAAAAGTACAGCATGACCACAGCATCAAAGAAGGGAGGTCGGTGCCAAGAAGTCTCGCAAGCATGTGAAGGGAGGCCGAGCCGAACCTCGGCATCTCCAGACAATACATCATCTGCTCTTGCCCTATCTGTCTCCTGCCTGCCATTTTCTCGTTGCCAGTCCATCCAATTCTTACACCAATTAAAGAAACCAACCGAAACAGAAAAGCAAAGATGGCCAACCAAACAGGAAAAAACTCGGTCGGTTCGTGTTGATTCAAATGTACAATATCTGTGGGATGTTTAAAGCTGATTTCTGGGAACACCAGCTATCGAGCGTCTCACACAAGTCGCGACCCACCTAAAGTCGTCAGAAGTCGACCTGGCCCCGAACCGCGATGCCATACTCAAGAAGAGCCCGGATGACATTGTCGTCACAGCATGCCTGCGCACAGCTCTGACCAAAGGAGGCAAAGGAGGCTTCAAAGACACACCCGCCGCAGACCTCCTCCACGGAGCTTTCAAAGCGCTGATTGAGCGTTCAAAGATCGATCCGTCGCTGGTCGAGGATATTGCTGTTGGGTCGGTGCTGCCTCCTGGGGGTGGCGCCACTGAGTTCCGTGCTGCGGCTTTGGCTGTGGGCTTCCCTGATGGCACTGCTGTGCATTCGTTGAACCGTCAATGCAGCTCGGGTCTGCAGGCTTGTGTCGAGATTGCGAATGCCATCAAGACTGGTATGATTGAGATTGGCATCGGTGCTGGTGTGGAGAGCATGAGCAGTCAGTATGGTCCTGGAGCTGTTACCGAGTTCTCGGAGCTGCTCGAGAGCCACAAGGAGGCGGCAAACTGCAAGGTTCCCATGGGAGGTTGGTGTCTCTGATGTCTTTGATTCATTGTACAGCTTTACTGACTCTGGTCTAGTTCTGTCCGAGCAAATGGCCAAGGACCGCGACGTCACCCGCAAAGCACAAGACGAGTTTGCCGCATCCTCGTATGCAAAAGCCACTGAGGCACAAAAGAAGGGTCTCTTCGACGAGGAGATCGCTCCCCTCAAGGTCAAGTGGACCGACCCCAAGACCGACGAGACCAAGGAAATCACCGTGAGCAAGGACGACGGAGTCAGGGAAGGCGTGACGGCCGAATCCCTGGGCAAGATCCGTCCTGCATTTGCAAAGGACGGTTCCATCCACGGCGGAAATGCTTCTCAGATCTCCGACGGCGCTGCCGCAGTACTGCTCATGAAGCGTTCCACGGCTGAGAAGCTGGGCCAGCAGATCCTCGGCAAGTACGTCGCGGCATCCGTCGTCGGCGTGCCGCCACTGCTCATGGGTATCGGTCCGTGGAAAGCCATCCCCGTCGCTCTGGAGAAGGCCGGCATCTCAAAGGAAGACGTCGACATTTGGGAGATCAACGAGGCTTTTGCTTCGCAGTGTCTGTGGTGTGCCAAGGAGCTGCAGATCCCGATGGAGAAGATCAACCCCAAGGGCGGAGCCATCGCCTTCGGTCACCCTCTGGGTTGCACAGGTGCCAGACAGGTCAGCACTCTGCTCTATGAGCTGAGGCGGAGAGGAGAGAAGGTTGGGGTAACAAGCATGTGTGTCGGTACTGGCATGGGCATGGCCGCCGTCTGGGTAGCTGAGTAGTCCAACTTGTTTGCTGTACATGGAATACGGGTGGAGTCGGACATGTGGGTAAGTCGGACAGTGTTTTCATCTGTTAACGACGAGGCTCGCCACGGTCGCATTCCATTAATAGCGACGCAATTAACGCGCTATTCGATGTATCAACCCTTCATACCACTACGAAGGGTTTTGCGAGGTGGTCGAGGTGGTTAGTTCTCTTTCTCCCACTGTCGTTGTGTTTTCGCGATATCGTCCGCATCGATGAGATGGCGACTACTTTTAGGGAGTACCTTCCTAGTACCCTTCTCCTCTTGTGGCTATGTGTTTTTAAACTGAGTTTGTGATATTCAAGTCTCTGTTTGGCCATTTCTACGTCCTTAGTGCCTAAAAGTCATATGGCTTTCAGACATAATTGCTGCTTGAGGCCGTGTCAATGGAGAATGGAAATGGATAGTCAAGTTGCAAAGCAGTGGATCATGGATAGAAGGGAATACATATAACCAGCCTTGCTTTGTTCAAGGTCCTCCGGATGCCCCATGTAGAATCCTCGCTTTGATGGTAGCTTTCACTTTCGTGCATCCGTGTGCTTGTGTCCCTTTCTGATACGCCCATATCTAACCCTTTTGCTTTGCTTTCTCTGCGATCGAGTCCTGTCTGGCATACTCGCCTTTGATTTTCATGCCCTTGCCAGCGAGAACTTCCTTCACGAATGCAATCATCTCCGACTGAAGACCGTAGAAGTTGTCATCAAGGTCGAAGAAGTATATAAAGCCAGGCTTTATGTGGTCGAGAAGGGCGTACATGGCTACAGCCACCTCAATCGTCACTTCTTGCTCGCCATTGCTGATTTTCGAGCCGAGAGCCTCGTAGCATTCACGCATGGAATCGCTGTGTGGGCGGTGAATGTCGTACTCTGCGATAAGGACGCCATCTTGGGGATCTCGCGGGTGTTGCTGCGCTGCTGACTAGAGGGAGTAGTTGAAGGCGGTGGGTTTGGAAGCACCGAAAAGCGAGGCGACAGAAGGTGTTAAGAAGCGCTGAGGTGCGAGATTGGTGCTCTTGTGAAAGTCGGATGTTGACGCTCGTGTAACAGTGAGGGGATCTCGCAGAGCGAAAGTGTTCGGTCAATTCCCGAAGAAGGTGTTTGACGTGGATTTCAAAAGTAAAAACGCGCTGTACGTTGACGCTTCGAGGTGACGGTGGTTCGAAGGTTCAATGGTGGTGGAAGTGACGGTGGTCAGTGGAAGGGCGAGTTGAGTATCGCGCGCGCGCTCGTTGAGAGCAGCGGTGCGAGTGACTGAGCTCTCTGGTCTGTGTTCGTGGTGCAAGGAATAGAGGCAGTTCGCGCAGTGACGGTTGACGACAACTGTGCGAGCTCTGCGCTCTTTCTGGCCGTGGTTCTGTGATAGGAGACTTACACGTGCTGCTCGTGGATCTGAGGTTCAAAGGTCTGTGGTCTGTGGATCTGAGGTTCGAAGGGGTCTTGCAAGGCGCTGTCAACAGTTGGCGCAATGTTCATGTGAACGATAGGCCGCATGTACAGGTCGTGGTCAAGAGGGGATAGAAGTGGTCCGATAGAATGACAAGGACTGAGCAATGCTTTAGAAGTTCACAGTGCTCTGTTGCCAACCAAATTCAGGTTCTAGCATGTTTGTCGTATCGAAGTGGCACCTCAAGCAGACCTACAATAATCTGAATTTAGATAGCTGCGCTGTCTTGACAAGTTGGAATCCAAAATTCGATTTTAGCATGTTTGCTATAGCAGTTTTTAGCTTAAACTGCTAGCGATTAAATTAACAAAGCTCTACTAGAATCTAAAATTCGATTCTAGCATGTTTGCTATAGCACGATAAAATTAACGAAGCTTTGCTAGAATCTAAAATTCGATTTTAGTATATCTACTATAGCAGTTTTTAGCTCAAACTGCTAGCAATTAAATTAACAAAGCTCTACTAGAATCTAAAATTTGATTTTAGTATGTCTACTATAGCAGTTTCTAGCTTAAACTGCTGGCGATTGAATTAACGAAGCTCTGCTAGAATCCAAATTTCGATTTTAGCATGTGCGTCATACTCAATTAGGCTGATTGCGCCGGTGCCTGGACAACAGTCGACCGCATTTAATCTCGAAAACAACTCCAATCGACTGGCAAGCTCTATTCGCTTGCTATGCCACGCCCTGGTCGAATCAACTCGCTACAACCTGGTTACCTGCACCGTCACTTTTACTGGTCATAATCCTTCGCTCGCACCATCACTCCATCTTCTCGAAATTTCCACCAAAGCCGTCGATTCGAACAGACCTGACCCGACCATTTATCAAAACTCTCAAATTTCCGCCGGCATCTTCGAGTACCATGGGGGAAGCCGCCGTCTGGGTAGCTGAGTAGGCTGACGCTGCTGAACACTTGTCTTGTGTATCACTCTATGAATGAAACTGCATTACGATATTTTTATCAGGAAATTCATGGAACGGAAAACTTTTCTCATGATGATGCTTTTGTCCTCTGGCGCAATGTGGAATATATACACGCTGTGTCGCCTTGTACTCCATTCGCCTCAAAGACTCCATAGAATACCCATGCTAATGCCACTGCTGCTGCACAACTTCTCCGACACACACTGGAGGAACGACAAGAAACAAACTCAAGTAGACTCGGCCTCGACCCCCTCGTCAAAAACATCATCTTCGTCATCGCTGTTCTCGCTCTCGCTAGCGGGCTCCCACCCAGCTTTGGCGCGCAGGATACGGTTTTCCTCCTTCAGAGCAGCGATGCGGCGACGGTAGGGCAGAGATCCTTCTTCGTGCGCGCGTTGGGCCAGACGTAGGTACTCGGACAGGCGCAGCAACGAGGCCTGCCAGGCTTGGTGTGTGAGTTGTGCTTGTATGGTTTCGTTGCGTGACGTTTCGAGCAGTGAGTTGTAGTGTGCGTGTAGGGCTTTTTGGCTTCGATGTCAGTGGGCATTGTGATAAGAGGCAAAGAGGGCCTTACCGATGGTTGCGCTCTGGTGGCTGGCAGCGTATTCGCGGATTTGTGCTTTGAACTTTTCGACAATCTCTTCGGCGTAGTCGATGACTTCGTTGGCTTCCTTGCACTCTGTTTCTAGTTCGGTGATTCGGGACAGGGCATCCGATAGTTGGGCTTGGAGGGCGGTTGTGTCGACATCAGAAGGGGCATGAGGGGCATGAGAGGCTGCAGGGAGCAATAAAGCTTCGGTATTAGCTTACGAACGAAAGAATCAAGAATTAAACGAAAAGGGTATCTAAGCGCTGTGGATAACGAAGAACAGCAGAACAACAAAACGACCGTACCATTAGCATCTCCATTCGTCAGGACACCGTTTTCAATGGGCCTTGTCTAGAAGGAAGTGTGTGAGCCAGCCAAGCATCTTTCCCATGTCGTTGTGGTCGAGTTTTACCTGAGCACGTGTGAGACCGTCCTGCAGCTCGTCGTAGTGCTCGCGGTTCTGCTGCAGGACATTGCTCAATTCTTGGACCAAGGACCAGATGTGCTGCATGTCGCTGTGGTGGCCGGCTGACGGCATGCCTCCTCCGAGGGTGTAGGGCGCAGCGGCGCTGGCCATGGCAGGGTTCTGAGCGGCCATGTCACCAGAGTAGATGTTGCAAAGCGCACGTGCAAGGTGTTGGGTGATGGAGGGATCGTTCAGCGAAACGAACTCTTCATGATCGTCGGGGTGGCTCGGTTCGAGTAGGTTCGATGGAGGGAAGGTGGGAGTGGGAGGCAGCGGATGCGCGACGAATGAGTCGCTCTTTCCTAGACTGTCGGGGTCTCCAATGTCACCAGGTCTTGGCGTAGTGTTGCCTTCTCTGCTTCTGAAGGCGGTGCGCACCGATGTGTCAGAGCCAGCTGAGCTAGAGGTGTCGCTATCACTGTCGCTGTCCGAGTTGACGACGTAGTCGTGGTATGGGGTGTCAATAGGCGGTTGGTTCTGGCTGGGGCTTGTCTCTTGACTGCCGTCGGTGCTCGGTACACTTTCGAACTCGGTCTCTTTGGCGTGTACGTCTTCCTCAAGTATTTCCTCGGCTTCCTCAGATTCAGGCTGCTTTTCGCGCTGAAGCTGCTCAAAGTTGGCGACAAACTGGTCTAGTTCCTGATCGTGCTCCTCCTTCTCTGTGAATGTGCAAGTCAGCCATGAGTCCCTTAGATAACGTGGCTCGTGCGTCATGCCGATCGCGGCTCGGCCCGCTGTAGACATACCTTCGCGTTCGCGTCTGCGATTCTCTCTAACAAAGCGCACTTGGTCGGTACTCACTCGCCTGAGTCCTTTGCCTTCTCGTCCTGTGCGAAGCAGTACTCCGCCGTAGACGAGCACTTCCTGGATCGCCACCACTGGGTCATCATAGTGTGGAAGCCCTGCCTTGTTTGCCCTCTCTGTGTTACGTCGGATCAACAAGCGCGGGCGCCTGGACGAGTAATCCTGGATCTTTGGGTCCTCTGTCATCTCCTCATCTTGACCTTCTCTGCTTGGTCTACCCGAATTGTTCTGTTCGTCTGGAATACTGATACCCAGTCCAATGTCTTCTTGGCTCGAGTCGCGCTCCAAGGTTCTACCTCTCTCTTGAATCTCTGAAGCTCTGTAGAAGCTGGAGGATCTTTCGGCCTTCTTACGTACTTTCATACGTCGGAACCCTTCGCCCACGTGGAACTTGGATTCACGAGGCATGGTTTGAGACGTACGAGTTTTTTCAGCTGATGAATCGGGTGTCGTGAAGTCGAAGTCGATTCTGTGCTCTGAAGGCGTCTGGGATCGTGTGTTTGTCACTGGTTTGCGTCTCAGCCTGTCAGTGTCACAGAGAAGATCTCGTATGGTACTTACAGCTTGTGTCTGCGATTAATTCGATGCCCTCGAGATCCAAGAAGCTGAGGTCCGTGTCGGATTCGTTGTCCAAATCTTCCAAGCGCACTGGGGCCAAGGTCTTTCGTGCGAGGCGCGGTGTGGATGGTGGTTGTGGTGGTGAATTTCGATTGCTATCTCCTCCTCCGCGCAAACGTCCACGGCCTCGGCCTGATACGAGTTAGTGAGAATCTCCCAATCTGGCGCGATTTGCGTGTACAACTCACCTCCTTGCCTGTTCGCTGATGTTGATGTGTCTAAATGAGACTTGTTCTCTCGACCTTCCACTGAAGCAAACACCAAGTCTTTGGCCTCTTTCGTTGCTTCCCGACCCTGCGGCCTTCGTTCTGGTTCAGATGAACGGCTTGCTTCTGAGGGCTTTGTTGCCTTCCCCGGTTTCCGTTTCCTAGCACTCGGTCCTGCGACAGCCTCTTCGTGCGGATCAGGCTATGTCATCCGGTCGGGGCCTCTTATGTGAATCGTTGACGACTCAGGTTGCATGGGAATGGCAGTTCTCAAGCCGATATGAAGCAGATTCGTCTCGGCCTCCAAGTAGGTCTCAATCTTGACAAGAGAGGTGGATTTGCTGGGCATCCTGACGAGCTCGGTGTCATCCTCGGAAACCTACTCTGCAGAATCCTCCTGACTTTCGTTGCTAGGAGCTTTCACGATTCTCTTGAGCATGAAGGAGTCTCGTACTCTTGGGTTAGCTCTTCTTGCAAGTATCACACCACGTTGTTTCTTGTTCAGACACATGATGTGGCCTCTAGGGTTACCGGTTTTGAAGGTCGTTCTTACTCTCACCCCGCCCGGAGGTTTTCTGTTGACACATCCATGTTAGTATGACTGCTAGTCTGGTAAGGCTTGAATTGCCACTGACACTGCTGTTCGTATGCCCCGTACAGCCTTGGAGGACAACTCCTCGCCTCCCGAAGCAACACTCCTCCTGACGCCTTGTGTGAATGCGGAATCTTTCCTGGTTTGTTGGGAAGGTCCAGCGAGAGGTGATTCTTCGTCGACGGAGGCGAGTGAGCCTACATCCCGGAGCCTTGGTTGCTCCGCATCTGTTGGGAGATGCTCTTCAGGTATCTTGGACACTGTCCAGTTCTTCGGCGGGATCCAGGCAGGTGGTGCGGGACTTCTCCTTCTGACTAGCTCTTCAAGGTATACACTTGCCTGTCTAGAATGCAAGATATGCGCTTCCATGAGCTGGTCCTCGGACATCGACGTGAGAGCGGGCGTATCGCCAGTAGGTTGTCCTTGGAAAGCGAGTGGCAGAGGGCTCCTCGAATGATCCTTTGACTTCTTGCCCAACGTCGGGTGAGTAGAGTGAGGTAACAGACTCCTGATTGCATGACTGATTACGTGCTTCCCACGGGACGATCCAGAAGCTTCGGGTTGTCGACTGGCAGTCTCGTGGGCGACACCTTGCCGATGATTAAGCGCTGTAGTGGCCTTGCCTCTATAGGTAAACCTCGAAGACTCGAGGGGGTTATTCTCTTTGTTCTTTGGCGAGGGATTGGCCGTATCCGAATGCTCCATAGTGCTGGTTATCGAAGATATGTTTGGCTGAATAAATCTGGTAACCAATGTCTGGCGAGGATTACGATGTTCTGCTTGCAGGTTGATGTGTCTTGGTAAGATGTGCTTGATGTGGAGGAACTAATCACGCAGGAAAGGAAAGTAGCAACAGGGGTGGTGACTTCCTCAAGATGACCAGCTTGCACAATCTGGTGCACATCTATTGCAAAACTTGGGCTGTGTGAAACGCGAAACATGATTCGAGCATTCGTATTACTGGGACAATTGCAGACAATTATTCTCAAGTATAGCTGTCATCTTATAATAGTATCTATTTGACATCAAAGTTTCATCAAGAAAGGATCAGTCGACAGCTCTGCCAGCCTTGCGGCCCCAAACCTCATCGGCATCAGTTTTACCCTTGGTCTCAGGCACTGCCCAGAACACGAAGGTAGCCAGCAATGCGGCAAAAGCGGCAAAGATAAAGTAAACCTTACCCCCACCGAGCTTCTCGTTGACGATAGGGAAGAATTGGGCAACCACAAAGGTAGCGATCCAGTTGGCTGCCAGAGCCCAGCTCTGAGTTGCGCCAACAGCGCCAGGTCCTACGAGCTCTGAAGAAAGGATAAAAGGAACAGGTCCGAGACCCAAGCCAAAGGATGCCACGAATGTCAAGACGGTGATGGCTGATAGGATAGGAATGTGCTTCATGATTCCAATGCCTAACAGCAAGGATGAAACACCCATGCCAACGATGCTCGCAAGAAGACACACCTTGCGACCAAGCTTGTCGGTCAGAGGAGCGCAAGATGTGGTTACGACGATGTTCAGGACTGCTACCAAAACATTGAGCAGGGCAGCATTCGCCGAAAGCAGATCCGAAAGCAATGAGACACCATACATGACAATTGAGTTGATGCCACAGAGCTGTTGACCAATCATGATGACAACGACAGCTATGACGGCAGGGCGGGAATCGGAGTTCTTGAGAACGGCAAGAGCACCAAGAGCTTCGAAAGCTTCTTTGGTTTTCTTGCTTGCCGAGGCGTTAGAGGAGGGTTCGCTCTGCTCGATGCCACTCGAAGGCATGCGGTCCTCGTTCGACAAGAGGCTGTCTTCCTCATCTTCCATATCTTGCGAGCTCTCGACTCCCCAACCAATGACTTCTTCTTCGATATTGGCTTCGTGGCCTCTTAGTTTGCGCAAGACGCGTTTGGCCTGTCGTTCCATGCCATGGTCGGCAAGCCACTTTGGACTCTCTTGTCCACCGAGGAATAGTCCAACAGCTTGAACGAGGCCAATAACCCCACCCACGGCCAGGATGATACGCCACAGAGAGCCCTTGCTTAGGAAGAGACCAAGCAGCTGTGCGATAAAGATACCCATGTTGATCATGATCTGAGTGAAAGCACCAAAGAAACCCTTCTCTTTAGGAGGAGCAACTTCGGAGATGAAGATGGGAGCGATGACAACAGAAGCGCCGGCGCCGAGGCCGCTAATGAAGCGTCCGACGGTCATGAGGGGGATGTCCGTAGCGAAGACCTCGAAGATTGGACCGACGATGAAGGGAATGGTGCTGAGGAGCATGGACTTGTAGCGGCCATAGCGAGCTGAGACGGGACCTGCGCTAAGGGCACCTAGAAGGCCTCCCAGGGTGAAGATGGACGAGACCAGGCCGAACTGGGTCGAGTCCATGGGGATACATTGCGGCAGACTTGGAAGGGCTGTCGACGAGATGGACTTCTTCTCACAGGTGATGACGGATTGCGGCGCGTTGAACTCTGCCTGTTGGATGGGACGTCAGGAGTTGGTTGCTGCCAGTCACAGCAAAGACAGATACATACGAGGTGGAAGCCAAACAGCAGAGGGCCAACAGTGGAGACGAGGAGGATGTAGACAAAGCAAGGCGTGAGATCTTTGAAGGTATTCATAGCTGCTTTAAGCTTTGGCGGACAAGCGTCGGCCGGAGGTGAGACAGAGCAGCTGTGAAGACGCGTCGTTTCAGCCAGACGTGCAAGAAAAAAGTCTTGTGCGAGACGAGAGGCCTCTGGAGTCTGAATTCGCTAAGATGCTGCTGCTGTCAGACTTTGTCAGAGTGACATGGTCAATATCGACATGGCTGGGAAGCTGGAGCCGTTGTCGAGACGCGACTTCCACATGCGGGCCGTGGCAGCCGTGAAGCTTGCAAGCCCAATGCCCTCGTTGGTTGAACAAGAATTCCACCACCACCACACCCATCTGAGACGGCGGGTACTTCGCTGTGCCATCTCTAATCTACCACATCATCCGCTCCCTCGTCCTCGTATCCCTCCGCTCTCTGGCTTCACCGCATCTTTCTCTGTTTGCCCGGGCCGTGGATAGTAGTCATCACTGCTCTACCCGGAACATCACACCTCTCCCGGCTCCCGTCGCCAGCTCGGCCCAGCGCTGAAACTCTGTCTCCGGCGTGGGGTAAGCATAAACCAAGCATAATTTTAATCCTCGCCATGATCACTTCGACTTCTGCCCTCTCAAATGTGCCTCCTTCTGTGACCGCTTCCACCAACAACCCACCTAGCTCTGCTCCAAGTGTTAGAAATGCAACTTCTTCCGTGCCAGGAGGTAGTCTGACCCTCAAACGCAACCTTCACTCTGCTTTTAATGGTATCTTGCTCTTTCATACCTTCGCCCTCTCTCTCTCTCTCTTTCTCTATTACCACTAGCGAACAGCTGTCAGCTAATACCTGCACTCACAGAGCCTGCCGACACCAAAATGTCGTCCATGGGATACACTAGTCAGAGGCGCATCAACGACAACTATGATGTGGTAGGTTTCATTAGCAGCGGCACCTATGGCAGGGTCTACAAGGCCCGCAACAAATCTGGAAGGGGAGCACATCCAGTCTTGAGTCGGAATTCCGGGAACCCCATCGAAGCCTTCGCTATCAAAAAGTACGCAGAGGCTCATGTCTTGTAGGCAAAAGCTGATCTGTGATATCAAGGTTCAAGCCAGACAAGGAAGGGGAACTACAGTACACGGGTATCTCACAGTCCGCCATACGAGAGATGGCTCTTTGCACAGAACTATCCCATGAGAACGTCATCTCCCTCGTCGAGATCATTCTGGAGTCCAAGTGCATATTCATGGTCTTTGAATATGCAGAGCACGACCTCTTGCAGATCATACATTGGCATACGCAACATCCTCGGACCCCTATCCCGGCACCAACGCTACGCTCCATCATGTATCAACTTTTGGAAGGACTTCTCTACCTTCACCGTAACTGGGTCATGCATCGGGATTTGAAGCCTGCAAATATCATGGTCACATCTGCCGGAGTGGTCAAGATAGGCGACTTGGGTCTTGCACGACTATTCTACAAGCCACTCCAAGCTTTGTTTGGCGGCGACAAGGTCGTTGTTACTATCTGGTATCGAGCACCTGAACTTCTACTTGGAAGTCGCCATTACACGCCAGCGATCGATACATGGGCAGTCGGCTGCATATTTGCCGAGCTTCTGAGTTTGCGACCAATCTTTAAAGGTGAGGAGGCAAAGCAAGACTCAAAGAAGACGGTACCGTTCCAGAGAAATCAGATGGGGAAAATTGCTGAAGTTCTTGGTATTCCGAGGAAGGAGAGCTGGCCACTACTCCAGGCAATGCCTGAGTATCCTCAACTACAAACTCTAGCCGCCGGCAATCCTGCAGTCCAACGACCCATAGGCTTAGACAAGTGGTGGGACAACCTTACTCGAAACAGCCAATACTCGGCCGCAAACATGCCAGCACCACACCGAGATGGATTGGCCATGCTCAAAGCTCTGCTTGAGTACGATCCGCTACATCGACTGAGTGCCGAACATGCACTTCAGCATCCATACTTCCTCCACGATGAAAGCAATCTGCCATCGGCACCTCCAAAGAACTGCTTCGAGGGTGTTGAGCACAAGTACCCTCCTCGGAAAGTCAGTTCCGAAGACAATGACATTCGAACAGGCAGTCTGCCAGGGACAAAGCGAAGTGGATTGCCCGATGACTCGTTCCTCAGGCCAGCGAAACGAGTCAAGGAAATTTGATAATGGCAACCACGTCAGGCATATCTGTGTCAAGCTCTCATGAACCATGCGTGGTTACCTCACGGTTATTTCTACCACTACGAGGGCTACGGGAATCATACAAAGCAGCATATCACCATTTGATAGTCGGAGACACGAGTAGTGCGAAGATCAGTCTGCAGACTGCAGCTATCCTGCTCGAAGCCATATGATTATCGTCGGATAAGAGCCCCAGACACAGCAAGAAGCCTGGCGGTCATAGTGGCAAACACCACGACACTCGATGCTTGTTAGTAAAGCAACATCCATACCATCTGTCAGGAGCATTTTTCTCGAGCTCATGATGAAACGATTGGTTCACATCGTTCATGTTCTCATGGTCGGCGAGGGATACAGTTGATCGTAGTGCAAGAGGGATGCTAAGAAATGATGGATCTGCACCTGAATTCGGGAATTTGGACGAGGTATAATTCCAAAGGAACGGAATACGAACAATCGTCTCGTCTCGGACGTATATGTTCTTAGCCTCGTAAATATCATTTCAAGAAGTTGTCATAGTCGGCCATTCATGTTGGCTTTGAGCGCCGCTCGTGGCCGTGCACAGGCGTGACTGCTGATCAACTGTCCAGTCTTGCCTGTGTGATCACTCCATCACATACTTATCTATACTCTAACCAACCCTTGCCTCTACAGTCTATTTCCCACGACAAACACAATCACCATGGCGGACCACAACTCCAAGCCAGATCCGCAATCGCAAAACAGCGACCAAGCACAGACTCGCCTCCCAACTCAGGCAGAACTCGATAAGGTTGCCCAAGTAGACGTACTGGACAAGAATGGCGACAAGAAGCAGTTCGGCGCACTCTGGAGTCGTCATGGAGATATGCCGCGTCGAACGATTGTTGTTTTCATCCGTCACTTCAACTGCGAGGTGAGAAAAAAGCTTATCACAGAGCAAACGCCTTTTCTGACGTCGGCCGTAAAATACTGATCAGCCCTGGTGACAGTCGTGCGCGGACTATGTGCGTGCTCTGTCGACGGCATTCTCTCCTGAAGATCTCGCGTCTAGGTCCATACCGACCTCTCTTGCCATTGTCGGCTGCGGTAGCTATACGTTTATTCCAACGTATATGGAGCGCACTGGCTGTAGGTTTGAGATCTATACGGATCCGTCGCGCGTCACATACGATACACTTGGGATGACGTGCAACCTGGGACTCGGGAAGAAGCCAGGTTATATTGAGAATAGTCTCATGGGAACATTGATTGGTACCGCAAACACGTTGATGACTTTGACTACTTCGTCGGGAAAGAAGAGCCAGAATGGTGGTGAGCTCATCTGGATGGATGGTGAGATCAAGTGGGCGAGGAGGATGCAGAACACACGCGATCATGTCGAGATTGAGGACTTGAAGCATGTGTTGGACAGTCAGGAGAAGGACCACGAGAAGAACGACATCGAGTGAGCCTAGACCCATACTATACAACGCTCATCACTTCCATACCAGAAGCCCTTGCCAGCTCAAACACGATCTTAATGTAGGGTGAATGAACAATCATGACCAGGGTCGCTCCAGCGACAACATGAGTTCATACCCCTCGACGACCCCTCCGTACCCTCTCCAGAAATGTCAAGATTCAAGATGCCCTTGAAACACGCACACGTGCTTCACTTCGAATCCAGTCATCTCCATTCCCAGGGGAGCGGCCGTTGACACCACTAGCCCAATATATCTGGATCTGCGACGCCTCCTCTTGCGCGTTTCATACGCTGCGGTATGCCGCGATGTGGAGGATCTGCGGGCTGAGGAGAAGGAGAGAACCGGTGCGCGTGCATGTCACCGAAGCCAGCATGTACAGTATCGTCGCAGCTGTGCCCGAAGGTGCTGATTCGGCACGGGAACTTCTAGAAATGCAAGGACATTCTGTGACCCAGCGTGGTCGTGGACAGAGGCCACATGAGTGGAACCAAAGAAGCGCGGCGTGTGGCTCTCGAGAGCTGGAACGTGAACGAAGCGTGCATAGGCGCCGGGGCTGTCAAAGGTTGGCACGGCCGAGCCAATCAAAACAAAGGCTGGCGATCCATCTAATTTGCTGGCATCTTTGTTGCGGGTCGTAAACTCAAAGAGCGGTGCTTTTTCATTCAGGAGCTTCACCTACGGGCAGGCTGTCCACACAATGCAAAGCCATGGTGCCAGCAACATCCAAGGCGCATTAGCTTACTGGGCCCGTTCGGAGATGTGGCCTGTCATGTGGCGGATGGGAGATTCGTGAGACGAGTTGGATGGCCTTGACGAACAAACGAAGAAGTCTCCTGAAACGGCTCTTGTCCGAAAGGAGTATAGTCGCAGCGACGGGTTCGTTCGCAAAGCCAAGCCAAAAGGGCAGGAGCTTTGTCACTGCCGCTACCCCTTCGACCAAAGAAGGGTTCGTTCTTTCTTCTTTCTCTTTTCTTCTCAGTGTGCCCTTTTACAACTGCGCCCGTCCTTCCTTCCCTTTCTGCCTTCATTTGGTGACTGCAGCCTTGTTTCATTCTTACCTGTTTGTGCGTCGAACCTTTTGCGACTTTAATAATCTCCCAAACTCGGAAGGCGCTTTCTCTCCATTGGGCGCGCGTTCAATTGTCTGGCATCCCGTCGCTGTGTTCTTGTAGAGCAACTTCACAGTCACCTCGAGCTTGACACCTGACCCACTCATCACTCCGGAACACTCCAGTTTCTGACTCTCACCAAAACACATCTACACACATCCATCTGTCTCAAGCACTAGCGTCAACGTGTGCCTGTTGACAGCCCTGTACCGATAAACGCGTTGGTTCTTGCTTGACATCACACCGCACGGCAACACGACAAACACTTCTCTACAGTGTAATCACACGCACACAACACGTCTGTCTGGTTGAAAGACCGACAAACATTTTATCTACTCGACTACATCTCATACCGACGTCGGCCCTCCAGATCTCTCGGCTTCCACCGACCGTTTGTGTAATATCAGTCCAGCATCACTCAGTGTAGCTGCCTGCTTGTCAAGCACGTCACCTCTCTTACGGTCAATCCTCTCTCTACTTCTGTACAAGACCCGACCTTGACGACAGGTTTCCCGCCTTGCCGATATTCTAACCGGCCCTTCGACATACTGTCAACCGCTCCGCATTTTTTTTGCACGAAGCACATTTAACGACCCTCCGCATCATCATCTTCACTCGGCATCATCGACATCATTCCAGCCCAGATCTCACCTGGTCTCACGAATCAAACTGTAATAATGAGCATGGACGCTGGCGGTCTCGCTCAGATGACTTTTAACGGTTTCTCTTCCAACGGTCTTGGCGCTCCCGGCTCTGGCTTTGCTTCTAGAAACAGAGGAGCCCACAACCACAAGCGCCTCAGCGTTGGCCTCCCCCAGCATATCAACCCTGCTGAGAACCAGTCCGACTCGAACCCTACACCTCGCACCTCGCGCTCCCACCTTCTCGCCGGTCTCCGTACCGCTCCCAAGACGCAGGCCGTCCCGGCTTCCGCTCCGTACAACCAGCTAGACTACCAGTCTCAGCTCAGTGGCATGGACGCCAATACATACAACGCCTACATGCAAAGTGTTCCCCAGTCAGCCACTGCCGCCAGCTTTGGTGGCAACCACTACGGTGGTCGTCAGCAACACCAGCAGCAGATGTACTCTATGCCCGAGCAGGTCTTGGCCCCTCCAACCTTCTACGGCCAGGAGGCCGAGATGGACCCCAGCGTTATGGAACAGCTCCAGCTCACCAGCCTGTTCCTCGCTCAGCGTCAGCAGCAACTTCAACAGCAACTCGCCGCTATCACTGCTGCTGCCAACACTGCTCAGTTGCAGGGTTTGAACCTCAACCAGTTCCAGCAAACAATGCCTCAGGTCAATGCCTATGGCCAGCAGCGCGCTCAGCAACAACAATCGCCCATCGAGGTCCCTGGTCAACCTGGTCTCTACCTTGTATACAACCCCATGACTGGCCAGTACCAGTACGCAGTCGACAACAACGCCCAATCCCCCATGTCTCCCGTCTCGCAGAACCAGAATGGCTTCTTCAACGTCGACACTCCTCAAAAGCAGCAACAGCCTGTCTTCCGTGCTGAGATCTCGCCCCCACCTACCGAGCGTCCTACGCCAACTGGTTCTCGCTCCATCACTCCTCCCAAGAAGACGTCTTCGCCTGCGTCAAGCCTTGCCCACGTCGAGCCCCTTCCTCCTCCGTCTGCAAACGCCTTCCGCCGTGGCCACAAGAAGGCATCTTCTCTTGCCATCAATGCCCTGACTGGAGCATCTGATGGTCCCAAGACAAGCAGTGTTGCCACGTTCGGCTCTGCCAGAACCGTGTTTCCACCAACCCCAATGACCGGTACTTTCGGACCTGGTGCTGCTCGTGCTGGAGAACACCCTGTTCGTCAACCCCGTGGCCCACCTCCGCTTGAGGAACTCATTGCCTTGCCCACTAGCAAGCATGAAGGCAGCAAGAACTTCGCAACTCGTCAACGCCGCCGTGCTCTCGATAACCTTGTCCGCGCTGGATCGTTCCGCCGCGCTGTCAGCGGCTCTCCTCGCGGTAGTCCCATTAGCGAACGTGAGCTCAACTTCCAGTCGGAGGAGGATGAGCCCTGCTTCCGCAAGCAGAGTCCTATCGGCAGCGAGCGTAACGCTAAGAGAAGCTCCAAGGACAGTCTCGAGGGCCTTGGTGCGGGTGGCGCTGTTCAGACTCCTGTCAGCGAGAAGGGAGACGCCTTCGACATGGGATCCTTTGCCAAGCAGCTTCCCAGCCCTATTCAGCAGGGTCTCGGTCGCAGACACATGATGTTGGGTGTTCTTAGCGCCGCTGAGAAGAGAAAGAGCATGTTCTAGAGTGAATGGTGGATATCAGTATGGACGACACAGACGATGCAATTTTCGTTTCTGGATTCAATTTGTGGTTGGGCAAGGCTTTATGATTGGGCACTGGAGTCTGAGACCGGGTTGGTAACTCGGAACGTGTCAAAGGCTTTTTCATTTCTATCCATGAGCTCCGGCAAAGGCAGTGACTTCAGGGCTGTGCCCTGGAGTCTTGTGCAGTCAAATTGCCTGGAGAGGGGCGAATTATTATTTTTCTTTTTATGTTGCCCCCAGCAAATGCCTCCCGACTAGCTTTTAATCGATACTTCTCATAGAATCAGAGAAAACCTTTCATGTACATTATTTCAAACCTTCCCCTGCAGACGTCTCTATGCTTACCGAATGTGATTGCCATGCCCAATGTCGGCTTGAGAGGACTCCGTTCCGTTGCCCCGCCTTGCCCTAGTTTCTCCACCACCCACCACCCGCCTTCTTCCATCCTCTCCACAACTTCACCACAATTGACCACAATGGCCTCTGTTGAGACCGTCGCGAACACAGCGAAGAAGTTGGAGTGTCGGTTCTGCCAGAGAATCTATTCCAAAGCAGAGCATCTGACAGTATGCAAACGCCTTTGTAGAACTGACAGATCATCTCTGACACACCCTCTCTAGAGACATGAACGTTCTCACACCGGCGTCCGGCCATTTACTTGCAAAGAGTGCAATCGCGCCTTTAGTCGGCAAGACTCATTGGCTCGCCATGAGAAACTCCACCTGCGTAGAGAGAGCATGAAATGTGGCTCACCTGCTGCTTCCACCTACACGCCAGCCAGATCTCATGCATTGCAGCATTTGCTGGCGGCTGATGAGGACATCGACACACGCAATAACGTACCGCCCTCGGATCATAGTACCTCGCAACACTGGCATGAGCAACCGTATCAAGTCGAGCCCGATATGATGGATATGCATTGTGCCACGGATCTTGATTTTCAATTAATATGGCCTGATTCTGAGGAGCTGTTCCAATCAATCATGTCGAAAGATACTACTTCACAAATGCCGGTGGGCACTCTGCCATTTCCTCAGGGCCTCGACCAGTTTACACCGACTAGTCTTGACTCGCCCGCTTCGTTCGACGATCGAGGATCGGCTATCAAAGCCATTCCTAACGGTGGTGGCCATCAGGCTGTCCATGGAGTCAGCAAGATGATCTCGAATTTGGTGAGAGGAGTGCATCGTGTCAAACGCTTCCTGGCTGACTTTTCCAGTCGTCAAGCATCACCGCAGAAGCCGAGGCTACATCTGTCACTTCAGTGTTCTTGGATGAATGCCTCCACATGTTCTTCGTCCGCTTCATACCTACGTTTCCCGTCTTGCATCGTTCGACGTTCGTGTTTCGAGAATGCACTCATCCTTTACTCCTCAATGCCATCGCTATAGGATCATTATACCTCGGTCCTAAGGATTCTGTTGCAAAAGGCGAAGCGTTGTGGCGTCTATCTCACACAGCGATTGCGACTTCGGTATGTTTCATCTCCATAAGTCTGATGACCTGAATATTGATATCTGTCGCAGTGGCAAAGTCTAATCACCCACAGAGGGCCACACGACCCATGCAACGGACTTCAATTGGTCTTAGCTGCTTTGCTCGGTCAGGTCTATGCAGCACTTTCAAAGGTAAGAAGTTGTGCCGAATATAATCTCACAGTAACTGACACATCAGAATCGAGTACTTCGAACGACATCGCAGATATTTCATGCTCTCGGCTTCTCGTGGGCAAGGCATTGTGGCATGTACGACAACGACACATTTTCATTAGACAATCTGCCTTCGCTAGACGCCTCCCCAGCGGAAAAGGACCGCCAATGGAAAACTTGGGCTGCTCATGAGATCCAACGAAGAGTACTCCTCGCTCAATACATACTAGACGGACTGGTCTCATCGGCTAGCGGCAATCCTACTTCGACGCGGCATGCCGCCAACCAGCTTGGACTGCCTTGCGATGAGAGCTTGTTCGAAGCAAGTACTGCAGATGAGTGGCTCGTCAAGATACGATCACACCCCAAGCAGGATGTTTCTTTCCGCAACATTTTCCGATCGTTGTTCTTACCTGTCGACATGGGAAGACTGCCAGAGCATACTCTGACCTCATTCTCATTGCGTGTAATCTTGGAAGGCGTACAGTCACTCGTCTCTGATTCCACAGACGGACCATCTGTCGGCGCTCCAACCCGCTCTGAGATTCGTAGAGCATTGGCTCAAGTTTACGAAAGCATCACAAGGAACACGATATCTACCCCAGAGACGCTCGAGGCTCTATTGCGATGGCACTCTATCTGTCTTGATGCCGCTACAGACTCATCCATGCTGTGTCGTCATCTCTGCGCCCGCTACAACATTCCTCAACATGTGCTGGGAGGTAGCAAAGGCCTCAAACCAGGACTGGATCTGGTGGTGTGGGCAAAGACCGAAGATGCGCGTAGAGCATTGCTCCATGCCGTTGCGATCCAGGACATTATGGAGCAGCTTCCTCGCGGTCGTGCACACGTCCTTCACATGCCTAGTTCGCTGTTCGCCGCAGCGACCGTATACAGCGTGTTCTCGTTGGCAGGCCACACCACGGTCAATCTGCCCCGTGTCGTCGACTGGAAGGACGCACTCTTCACCGAAGTCGACCCTTGTGTCATCCTCGGTGACCTCGCAGGCACATCGGCGGGATCAAGCACAACGAGAAGATTCGTCCGTGGCGAAAAGCTTTCCGGCAGTGGCTATGAATCCTTGACTCGCAACTTGCTGTACGAGCTCAACTCGATGCAGAAGTTGTTCCGTTGCCTCAGCTCGCAGTGGGGGCTCGCACACGACATGGAGTCTTTGTTGAACTCGTGGATATCTCTTTGTCACTGAAGCCTTGCGTGATGAATTCATATCTGATGGGATTGCACGAATGTTGTAAGACGTATCTTTTGGGAGCTATCTGCAATTTAAATTCAAGTCGTCAAGCTGGCATGATTCTGCAAGGGGTGTTCTATGTTCATATCCTTGCTCTTTACTTTTCGTCCTCGAACACAGTGGTCAAGGTACCAACGTGAGGGTGAACCTCGACAGAGAACTCGTCACCATCGCGCAAAAACTCCTTGGGATCCTTGCCAACACCCACGCCGGCGGGAGTTCCAGTAAGGATGATGGTGCCGGCGGGCAGAGTGGTGCCCTGAGAACAGAAGCTGATGAGCTTTGGGATGCTGAAGATGAGGTCGTCGATGCCGGAATCTTGCATGACGTTGCCGTTCTTGCAGCCCTTGATGTGCAGCTTGCTCGGGTCGGGAATCAGCTTTGGACTCGCCAGCACGGGGCCGATGGGACAAGCGCCGTCGAAGCCTTTGCTGTAGCACCACTGGCTCTGGGAGAACTGGGCGGCGCGGCTGGAGACGTCGTTTGCGGCCGTGTAACCGAGGACGTAGTCGAGGGCCTCTGACTCGGAGACATTCTTGCAGGGCTTGGAGATGACGACGACGAGTTCGGATTCGTAGTCTGCAGTGTCGGTTGATTTGGTGTGCTTGGGGATGACGGTGGGGTGGGGGTAAGGGTCTGCGAGGGAGGTGGCTGGCTTGAGGAAGATGACGGGCTCTGATGGGGCGGCCATCTTGACCTCTTCGGCATGTCTCTTGTACTGTTGGTTCCTTGTCAGAAGCTGTTCCTCGATGGCATAAAATGGGGTCGAAGCCTTACGTTCAGCCCAATGCATCGTATCGTGCCGACCTCCTCTTGTGACAGCGGTGACAGCAGTCTAGCAATCTTCTCCGTCTTGTCTGACAGCGAGCCGGGGTTCAACGCGGACTTGCCGCTGAAGACTTTCACTTCGACATCGTCGCCTTTGCGGATAGCAAGACCAACATCGAGCTCAGCATCGACGGGTTCGCCAATCAGGATGGCCTTGGAGTCGCTGGCTGGGACAAAGCGGACGAGGCGATTGAAGGACATTTTCGATAGGTGTGCTTCTAGTATTGGGTTATCTTTGGTATTGAGGAGGAGGATCAAGGGTCGTAGAATAACAAGAAGGGCTTGGATACTATGGCCGATGTCGCGCAATGAGTGCTGTCATCAAACACATCAAGTCCCGCATGCGAGATCCGCACCCTTTGAGAAACACCTTCCTTCCCCACCTACGAGGGGTACAGGTGGGGAAGGGACCCTCTGGTGCTTTACTCCTCGGCCGAAACCATTCCGGAGACCGAGACAGAACGAACAGAAGCGTTCCCGAATGCTGTATAGTTGTAGGGAAGCTTAGCACACAGAAGATAAACCGCCCGAGGGGTATCAGCTGGCTTCAGAGCAGTCTGCACAGTCTGACCATGATGGTTCCCACACGTCGAAACAGCACCACCCGACTGTTTGCTGGTCAGAGCTCTACAGCTGTAGGGCCGTGTGGGGCAGTCACAGAGTGTTTTGACAAGATAACCCGATGACGGCCGAGCACATCTCTCCCAAGTAGCTCTCCACGAGTATTCTTGTCTTCTGTTTCTCAATCACACATACCACATACTGCACAAAATGTCGACCACCAAGCCACTAGGACCCTTCAAGCTCGTCACCGTCAACACAGCACCCGAGCGTGCTTACAGGTTGATCGGCCGCGTTGTCGAGAACGTCAAGGACAAATACACAATCATCCACGCTGGAAACGCAGACAGTAGGTTACCGAACTGGAAACGATGGTAGACATTGGCTGACCCGGGTGCAGACCAAGAACAAGTCCGCGAGGTTGTTACCAGAGAACAGCCGGATGTATTGGTGTGTCAAGCCGGATGCCGCCATGATATGCCGATAAGACACTGACAAGACGAGCAGTTCACAGCATCCATGTGGACACCAGAGGAGGCCAAGAGCATCCACGCCGAAGCCAAAGAAATCATGGGCCCGCAACTGAAGACCTTCGCCCTGCCTCAGGGTCTCCAGGTGTCAAGAGGACCAGATGCCGTGGTCGAGTTTATCGAGGAGAACTTGCCCGCTCTGCTCGAGGGTTAAACAAGGGAAGACACGACATACCAATGCACACATTCCATGTGTGATGATGAACATGTAGCGAAAGCGATTTATGTACAGATTGAGAAATGGAGAGCAGCAAGGCCAACGTCATGGTTTGGTCAAATTGAGCCCCACATAGTGCTCAGCAGCTAGAGCTTCAATGCCAGGATTGCGCGTCTCCGGCAGATGCGGCTGGGTGATATATGGCTGTCGAAATACAAGGTTGATATGAGACCAAGATTAGGTGCAGTGACAAGAAGATGGCCGCGATGGACGAGAGTGTGAATTCCAAAAAGATGGTGAGTCTGCACATGTGATTGGATAGTGGACGGGAGTGTCGGGATGACGGCATGACGATCATCCAGATCCGGGGGGCTCGCTGCAGGCGCACGAGCTTGTTTTCCGGAGTCGACTTCTGGAAGCACTCAAAAGACGTTGACGATGATGGCGTAGATGATGATGATGATGTTGGACTGAAGCTTCCATCTTTCTCCTTCTTGTTTGGCCTGTTACCCCGGCCCACCGATTTATACCCGGAGCAACGCAACTGCTGCCAATCTCGTCTCTCCCCCGCAGCTCCCAGACCATCGCAATCATGGCCGAACTACACCACGCCCTCGAACAACTAGGTCCTGTCGATTGGGCCGATGTGCCGCAAGACCCAGGCCCGTTCATGAAGAAGCTGTTTGAGACGGGCGAACTCATCTGCAACTCAGTCCCGCCTCCTCCTGGCGGCACCGCCTACGATGCATCCCAGCCCACCCAGCCCAAGCCCGACACAGCAAAGTCGGCCAAACAGATAGTCAATTCAGACGCCCGTCCTGTCGACCCCGACCCCGAACAAGTTGCCCTGCAAAAGTCATGGGGAAAGCCCATCAAGCTGAACGCCAAAGACAACCCTCTGGGCATCTCCGTCTACAAGATGGCAGCCAAAGACAGACACGGCGCATGGTTCGCTCGCAGGCAGGTCCTCGAGGGCATCTCCATCACAAAAACTCGCAAGGCCATGCAGCGCGAGTTCGCCGAGTCCTTGGCCCAGTCTGGTGGTCCTGGTGCTGGCAACGTTCGTGGCATTGGCGGTGACCGCAGACTGGACAAGAAAGAGGTCGACAACGTCGGCAAGATGGAGGCTCTCCAGCTCAGTGCCCAGTTTCCTGGCCCTACAGCTCCTAGAGAGTTCATCACTCTGCTCATGACCTCCGACGATGCCTTGTCCAACAAGACTAGCCAAGACAAATACCCCATTCCAAGACACTACATGGTCGTCTCCAAACCTCTCACACATCCCGACGCCCCTGACCGCGAAGGCTACGTCAAGGGCTCCTACGAGTCCGTCGAGATGATTCGCGAGATCCCCCTGAACCCCGCTCCCGACAAGGAGGGCAGTGCCAATGGTGACAAGCACGAGCTCAACCCTGTCGAGTGGATCATGATTACCCGCAGTGACCCTGGCGGTGGTATTCCTCGCTTCATGGTTGAAAGAGGTACTCCTGGCTCCATCGCAGCCGACGTGTCCAAGTTCCTGGACTGGGCTTGTGCCAAAGATGAGATCCCTGATCCAGATGCCGACGAGGAAGTGCAACAGAAAGCCCAGGCCGAACAAACCCAACAAACAGGTCCTCCTCCTGCTGCGCCAGCCCAGAACTCTCACGCGCAGCAACCTGTACAGCAGCAACCCGGCCTTATCGCCTCCATCACGGGTGCCGTCGAAGCAGGCATAGAAGCTTATGCTCCAGCACCTATCGCCGACTACACTCATAGCTATATGCATCCCGATACCTCGGATTCTTCATCGTCTTCGGATTCGTCAGATGCCGCATCCTTCGCATCTGCTCAAGACCGCCAGTTCGACGTGGGCGATCATCCAGCACAACATCCCGCCCATGACAGCAGAGCAGTAACCGCTTCCGAAGCCTCGCTGGGCCGCGTTTCGTCGACCTCATCAACAACCCTACCAATGGGCAGCACGCATCACGACAAGGAACTGCGCAAGATCGACAAGGACCGCGCAAAGATCGAAGCAAAGATCCACAAGAAACAAGACGCCGAAGCCGTCAAGCTCGCCAGCCACAAAGAAAAGCACCCCGAAGACACCGCCAAATACCAGGAACAGTACGACACGGCAATGGCCAAGCTGGCGGAGAAGCGCGAAAAGGAACTCGCCAAACTGGAGCAGAAGCGCGAAAAGGAGATTTCAAAAGCACAGAGGAAGAGGAGCACGCAGCTGAACAAAGACGAGGCCAGCAGGGTCGCCAGGGAGAGAGACGACTTTAGAAACCAGGTCGACATGCTGAAGCGTGAGAACGGCCTCCTCCGAGAGCAGATGACGGACCTGCAGCGCGAGAACGCAATACTGGTCGACAAGGTCAACAAGCTCGGCGGAGTCGGCGCGCTCAGGGAGATCAAGACCGAAGTCGAGCACCGTTGAATTGAGTACAGTAAACGATTTCTCGTCATATCATATGACCACGGACAAGGCTTGGGAAAGAATGCAGCATTAATTTTATTTTATTGTCCTCTTTTTGTTTCCCACAAGGTTTCACGTTTGTGTTCCCTTTTTGCTCTTGATTCCGGTTGGGTTAGTCGTCCCCTTTCTCTGCTTTTCCATCATCAAAACGGGCGAAGGTCGTCAAGGATGGGATAAGGTGTTTTGATCAATGGTTTCGTCTACATGTTATTCTCCTTTTTTTTTTTTTTTTTGCATTCCTCCTGCGTATATTTGTCTCGTTTTTAGATGTACGCGGAGAGATAGGGATGGCCTGCTTTGGAAGGTTCGGATGCCGTTTGGAAGACACTCTTGATATACCATACAGTAGAGCACAGCAAGTGTACGACCTACTCTGGACACGTCTGATTTCTTTTCCTCTTTTTTTTTTTTGTTTTTTTTAATTCAGGCAAGACATTAAACAAGCATATTCGAGAGCAAATCACGAGAACGGAATCAAGATGGAAAAGTGATGAGCTGTGTTGAATGCTTTTTCTAGTAAAACGGCAAAGAAAGGGAAAAAAAAATCAATCGAGTCCGTCTAGTACAAGACTCTGGTTCTGACGCGTGAACCCAGATCCTCGAGGCTGTTGTACAGGCTTGCAATGTCTCCTTGGTTGACATTGCTAATGTCGGCCATGAGATATGCGACGTCGCCTCTCGAGTCGGTCATTTGCTTGTCGACGTTGTGCTCGCCCAGGACCTCGTTGACGCGTCTCAGGACACCGGGGACGTTCTTGTGGATGTAGATGATGCGGACGTGGTTGGGCTCGTCGGCCGTCAGGCTGCGCAGGTTGACCTCGGGCATGTTGACGGCGCCGACGGTGGAGCCCTCGTTGACGTACTTGGAGAGCGCCTCGGCGACCTCGACACCAATGGCGCTCTGGGCCTCCTCGGTGCTGCCACCGATGTGGGGAGTGAGGATCAGGTTCTTGAGGGTTCGGAGGTCCTCGGCCCAGGTGTTCAGCTCCTTGTTGAAGTACTCGCCGTTTCCGGCGGGCTCGTTGGGGTAGACATCGATGGCGGCACCGGCGAGCTTTCCGCTTCTCATGGCTTCGACGAGAGCGGGAATGTCGACGACGGTACCTCTTGAGGCGTTGATCAGGTAGCTGCCCTTGCGCATGTAGCCGAACTGCTCGGTGCTGATCATGTTCTTGGTCTCGGGAAGCTCGGGGACGTGGAGGGTGACAAAGTCGGCACCCTCGAGAAGAGCCTTCAAGGTAGGGACCTGCTTGGCGGTACCCATGCTCATGAGGTTGACAACATCGTAGTAGATGACGCTCATACCCATGGCCTCGGCCAGGACGGACAGCTGATTTCCGATGTGACCGTAGCCGACGATACCGAGGGTCTTTCCACGCACTTCCCAGCAGCCGGCCGAGACCTTGTTCCAGATACCCTTGTGCAATTCCATGCTGCGGTCGGCCAGTTGTCTGGCGAGGGCGATGATCTCGGAGATGACGAGCTCTGCGACGGAGCGCGAGTTTGAGAAGGGAGAGTTGAAGACGGCGATACCAGCGTTGGCGGCATAGTTAAGGTCGACCTGGTTAGTACCGATACAGAAGCAGCCGATGACAATGAGGTTTTTTGCGTGTTCGAGGACCTTGGCGGTCAACTTTGTCTTTGAGCGGATACCGATGACGTGGACATCCCTGAGAGAAGAGGTTAGGGGGAGAGATGGGGTTGTGGGCGTGGTGTAAAACATACTTGATCTTCTCAATGAGCTGGTCCTCGGGTAGCGAAGCCTTGAGGGCCTCGACCTGGTAGCCCTGTTGTCTTAGGATGTCCTGGCCAGTGACGTTGATGTTCTCGAGCAGCAGGACCTTGACATCTTGAGTGTTGAAGGGCTTCAGCTGCTTGGCAGAGACGGACTGAGAGTTGGCACGTTGGCTGAAGCTTTGTGACGGCGAGGTGAAGGCTTGAGATGGGCTGGTAGAGGGGTCGAAACTGTTGGTGACAGCAGAGGCGTCGTCGCGGTTGCGAGAGGGAATGTTTTGTGCGGCAGACATGTTGTTGATGTGTGCTGAGAGCGATCAGGGAAGGAGAAACCAGAACAGGCAAAGGAAAGCCGAGGGTGGATTGGAATTGGGAGTCGGAGAGGACAAGGCGGATATTTTGTCGAGATGAAACAATGGATGCGCGCAGTGCCCCTCTGAGTCAACTGCAAGTCGCGCAACAACAATTTCTCAAACCTTGCGACGTTCCCGATGACGGCATGGTGGCATGGTCGCTGGCGGGAGATTGTGGAGCGCCGGCCGGTCTCGGGCTTGGACTGACGTGACTGCCCGCAAAACAATCCCCGACCCATTGACTGACTCACACAAGGGAGGTGAAAGCCGACGTATCTTTTGTCCAACCACCTCTCTATCAATTCCATACCAATTCTTCTCGACCCTCCACACATTGCTTCGATACCAATCATGTCGTATCCTACTCTCCACCTTCGCGCAGAGGTACGCACTGTTGACACCAGCTCAAAAAGTCTACTCCCGACTAACGCTTTCTTGCAGACCAAGCCGCTCGAGCACCGCTCAGCGCTGACTCCCACCACGGCCAAGGCCCTGATGGATGAGGGCTACCCCGTCAACATCGAACGCAGCAGCCTCAGCATCTTCCCCGACTCCGAGTTCGACAAGATTGGCGCAAACATGGTGCCTGAGGGCAGCTGGACCGAAGCCCCTACCGACCACATCATCGTCGGCCTCAAGGAGCTCCCCGAAGAGACATTCCCCCTCAAGCACACACACGTTCAGTTCGCACACTGCTACAAGAACCAAGGTGGTTGGCAAGAGGTGCTCGCTCGTTTCCCTCGTGGTGGTGGCACACTGTACGACCTTGAGTTCCTGCAAGACGAGCAAGGTCGTCGCGTCGCTGCTTTCGGCTTCCACGCTGGCTTCGCTGGTGCTGCATTGGCCGTCCAGGCCTGGGCACACCAGTTGGTCGAGGGTGCTGGCAAGCCTCTAGAAGGTGTCAAGCCTTTCGCCAACGAGGGTCTGCTGGTCGCCGACGTCAAGAAGAGCCTAGAGAAGGGTGAACAGAAGGTTGGCCGTAAGCCTAGAGCTCTGGTCATGGGTGCCTTGGGTCGCTGCGGCAGAGGTGCCGTTGACCTGCTGCAGAAGGTCGGTGTGCCCGACGAGAACATTGTCAAGTGGGACATGGCCGAGACACAGAACCGCCCTGGCCCCTACCCCGAGATCCTCGACAGCGACATCTTTGTCAACTGCATCTACCTCTCGCAACCCATCCCTCCCTTCATCGAGCCCGCTCAGCTCAACTCGGAAGAGCGCAAGCTCAGCGTTGTCTGCGACGTCAGCTGCGACACAACAAACCCCCACAACCCCATCCCCATCTACGACATCAATACGACCTTTGACAAGCCCACCGTCCCTGTCAACGTCACCACCGGCCCGCCGCTGTGCGTCATCTCGATCGATCACTTGCCCTCGCTCCTCCCCCGCGAGGCTTCAGAAGCCTTCAGCGATGCTCTGTTGCCCAGTCTGAGGACACTCAAGGACAGAAAGAGCGAGAGAGTATGGCAAGAGGCTGAGAAGCTGTTTGACGACAAGGTCAAGACTCTACCTCAGGAGAAGCTGAAGGCTTAGGATTTACTCTTCGGCAGCGCGAAAACGCGGCATCAAGATGTGAAATGCCTTGGTGTTTTATGAATAGAGCAGCATTATGAGACGTTCGTATTAGATCAAAAGTACTCTATCGTTACAGAGTCAACATCTGCATGAAATATACAGAAATTCAAGAAGAAAAAACAAAAAAGAATTGGTGGTATAAAAGCCTCAGGTTTGGGCTTCATCAGACATGTTCTTCTTAGACCATGTACACCTCTACGCAAACATCCTATACAGTACACAAAACAAAGATTGATCCCTCCCCAAAGACATCTTACAAAATCCAATCCCCAAATGCTCCACCCTCCGCTGCTGAGACGACTCCGAAAAAAAAACTTGCACAACTTGACTTTGCAACAAGTTCAAAGATCTCTGCATCCAGTTCAGCCCCATCATATATACATACATACATACAAACCCCATCACATCACACTTCACTTGGCATCAGCATTGCCGTTACCACCGTTATCCTCAAACCCATGCTCCGGCATCAACAACCCCGGGTGCGCGCCCCCGAAATCCGGAAACAGGGAATTGACATCGAAGCCGCCGACAGAGTCTGCAGCAAACAGGCCGCCCGCGTCGCCGTCGAGGCCGCCCGTGCCGACAGAAGGTGGATCGACATTGAAGGGCATGAACCAGGCGGAGCTTTGATCGTGCCAGGCGTTGTTGCTGTTGCTGTTGATGCCAAAGTCGAAGGGGTGGAGGTCGAGGGAGAAGGGGTTGGCGGTGTTGGGATTGGGGGAGGGGTCGAGGGGTTGGTGGTAGTGGGGTATGTTGGGGGAGAGGTTGAGCATGTTGGTGTATTGTTGGTGTTGTTGTTGTTGTTGTTGTTGTTGTTGGTCTGGTTGCTGCTGTTGACGTTGCTGTTGCCGTTGTTGTTGTTGTTGCATCATGGCCAGTTCGGAAGAGAAGTTGGGGTTGTTTTGGGGGCTCAAGACCTCAAAGTTGGTATTCAGAGACCCGGCTGTCATTTGTGAGACCGTGGCTGCAGAATGTTGTTGTCGTTGCGCTTGTGGCTGAGCTTGATTCGGGAAGCCTGATGGGTTGACCGTGGCTGACGTGGATGCTCCTGCCGCTGTAGCCTTTGGTTGGGCATCTGCTTTCCCGCGCTTCTTCCTGGGCGCCTTCTGTTTCGTGTTCTTGTTTAGAGGACTCAGCTTCGAGAAAAACTCTTCTACACTTTGGAGATCGTTCTTCTGGCCCAACACCGCATCGGAGCCTGGCTCTTTCTTGACGTCTGCAGTAACAGGCTCGTCATAGTCTGTACCGCTGACACCGTGAGGATATCGGTCAAACCAATCACCGTATTGGAAGATCGTCTCCAGCGGCTTCTGAGCATTGCCAGCTTGCGCGCCTCTGAAAGCAGCGTCTGCGTGTTTGCGATAGAGATCCTTGAGATTCTCTGTGACGAAATGGAACATTCCCCAGTGTTTCTTCATTCTCGTCAGGTACTTGATATTCGTCGCCAGATTCTGTTTCGAAGATGCTTCGAGTGCCGGGTTTTTCGAAAAGACGCCGTATATATGCACTGTGCTGGAGAAAAAGGCACAGTATCCGGCGAATGGGGCAATCACCCTGTGGTCCATAGCTTCGCTGATCAAGACTGAAATCTGGTTGGCTGCGTCCAAAGCTGCTCTTCCACTTTCAGTGATGAACGCCGGAGGAGTGTCCCTGATGCTTGCTGGCCTTGACCCTGGCGACGGTAGTGCGAAGCGATTTGTAAAGCAAATAATCTGGTTACATATTAGGTGCATGAAGATGAACTGGTTGGCAATCTTGTCGCTTGCATGGGTCTCAAGATTCTCTTGCGACCAATAGAGCCATGTTGGAAGTCCAGTTTGCCATTCACGAACAGCTTCTTTTATGCCGTGGAACTCTGATTGAGTAGACCACATGGGCTCCTTGTCCCTTTCTCTTCCTCCTAGATTCATGTAGCGAATCACACGACCCCAGATGGCCACCAATCGGACTATGTATGCGGCCACGCCCATATTCTCGGTTGCTGAAAGCGCATGCGGTCCGGCTCTTTCGGCATCGTCAGAAGTTGGTCCTTCGAGTACTTCAGTTGTCCCTGGGATCTCAAATTGGAAGTAGTGTTCTTTGACGGGTAATTGGGCCTGGATGTATTGGTCATTGACAAACAGTGGTCGTTCGGTTCCCGATGAGTTGAACCGATCCATCTAAGCATGTTAGTCCCTAACTCTGTATGATGCAGTCATGGTGATATCTTGTTACCATGAAACAGGCCCACATCGTCCGCCTCCTGATTTCTCTGTCAGTAAATGAGAGCTCAGCACTGCTCTCTGCAGCGCGTGTCGAAGTATCGTGATCCAGATCTTTGTGCAACTGCAAGGCGTATGCCATGCGCTGAGCCATACCACCAAGCATCCAACTTCGACCGCCTTGACACGTTCCAAATTCATGCAGACCAAGCAAGAGATATACTATGAGGATTGTGATGTTTGGTGAATCGTATCTCTTCAAGGCGATCTCCCTCGCTGCGCTGGCCCAGTTCTCGCCTCGTAAGAAAGCAGGTTCCGTTTTCACGTCGGGATGTGATGAGAAGCGAGCAGAGATGGCGCACACAGCCAGCATAAGCACCGGTGGCACCTGTCCAACCTCGAGTTTTCGCATGAAGCTTGGTTTGTGCAGCAAGTGATAGCTCTGGCCATAGACATAATCAAAGTACACCTCGGCCAGATGGATTTGTAGCTCGTGAGAAGGCAACTGATCGGCTCCTTCTTGGAGTAATCGGCGTTCGTCTTGTTCTTGAGGGCCTATTCTCAACCGAGCTTCTGCACTGCCTCCGGATTTTGATCTTGACCAATCGTTGATGTCGTCGCCGAAAGCTGTATCGGCCGCTCTCTTTTTGTCGTTTTTCGAGGGCAAACCAGGAATAGCAGGTTTGACGACAGCCCTACCGATGGTTCCAATCCGGCCTTGATCCTCCTTGGGCACTATTTTGATGACACGCTCTTCCATTCTCTTCAAACGCTTGTCCAACATTGCCATATAGTCGGTCCTAGGGGCAGCCTTCCTGGTGGTGACTTTGTATACGCAGGGGATGCGAGAACGCAGACAATGCTTGCAAGCAGGCTTCTCGCCCGAACAACGGATTTTCTTACGTCTGCAAGCGATGCAGGCCAAAGGAAGTCGCTTTCGCTCCTTGCCCGCCTTGGTTTTGAGCTCTGCCCATGCTGGTGTCGGGTCGTTCTTGTCTTTCTGATCGTCTAGGCCTGGCGGGCCGGTCGAAGCGTTCGTCTGAGGACCTACGGATCCCGGATCCTGGCCGCTCACGGGACTGGTGGCATCCGAGTCGCCGATGCTTCCAGGATGAAGTTGATTCGGTAGCGGACCCGAGCTTCCAATGCTCATGCGATGGTGGAAATGGGCGGAAGATGGGGACTGACCATCGCCAAGTTCGGGAATCGAGAAATGGAAGGGAGCATTATGCATCTGAGGAGACAGCAGATGACTAGGGTCGAAGGGCGCGTTGAAGGAAGGAAGGTTGGCATCCAGGTCGGGAAAAGAATTTCCTGGCGTGTCGAAGGACGGCGACGTGTTTGGCGACATTGACATGATTCCAGAGAGCTATAACGGCCATGTGGGGCCCTCTAAAGCTGCTGCGTGCGACTCGACCGACGACAGTGCTTGTTGGCTCCGAAACGATTGCGATTGGCACGCGTGTCTTTGCCTGCGGCGCGCCCGAGGTTTCAGCAATCAGAGCGCTCGCCGGATCTCAGGCCAACGACAATCGTACGTTGGTAAGCGAAACCGATTTGATAGAGCCCCGCTTGAACGTGGAGATGGCGCAGGTTGCTTATAAATGCTCCTAGCAGCGACGACGAAATAGGTATATAACGGAATCAGTCGCTATACCAGGCCCTCGCACAGAAGAATTGCCTAGGTTTGATTACGCACTTTGTAATTTCAGAGCAAGGAAAGAAACGAGCCCGTCGAACTGCCTTTACATGTTGCCGTTGTCGGGTCCCTGTTGGCCGGCGAAGACTGGATATGATTAAGGTTTCCTCCGATGGCTCCGGATGTGGAGCAAGTGGAGCATGTCGATTTCTGGCCTAGTTTGTTTGGTTGACAGATGCCTTTTTGCCTCTCTTCTACTGGTCAGATACTCTGGATATGCTGCTCTTATCGATCGCTGTCCGTTGTCGAATATCGTCACAAGCGCATTCCCGCTTTCGCATGATCTAAACCGGTCTGCCCAATACCAACTGTCAATGAGTGTCGTCTCGAGGCTCGCGTATAAGCACCTCCCCGCGTTCCAAGTCGGCCAGGGACCTCCACAATGCATCGATTGCACGTGCAGGTGTTGCTTACCTCTTCACTTTAACCAGCCCCTTGGGTGCTGTCAAGCCTAGAGGATTCATACGTGTCAATTGCACTTTGTTGGTCGACAATTGCTTCGGGTACCACTCGCTCCACATTGTTCTTGTGTCATCTTCTTCCTCTCCGTTTCATTATGCTTTCTATGCTGGTTCTGACCAATCCACCTGTTCTGTCGTGGCTGGGCTGCCTGCTTGTGCATAGCTCACCTTCAATCTCAAGCGCAATTTTTGAGGAGGAGGCTGTGATATACCGTTAGTGCATGCTTCGTGTTTGGGGTTGCCGATGCAACTTACCCCTTGGACGCTGACAACGCGCATCTGCTGTGTTGCCTCTTCTCCACCATCTAATTCGCTTGAGCTGATACCTTGCAACTGCAGCTTCTGGCTTTTAGGAACCGCAGCTTGCAAGCCGAGATCTGTCAATCGCTCAAAGCCACCTGTGTTCCTGAATCGAGCCATCACTTGCACTGCAGTGGCATTTCTCTGGATTTGGAACGTGACCAGAAGTCCGTTCTTGTCGAAAGCTGTGTGAACTGGAGGTCCTTGCGTTTGCGGTGGTGGAGATGTCATCCCGCCGAACAAGTCAGTGCTCTGTGCCTGTTGTTGGGGCGGCGGTTGTGGTGTTGCTGTCGTCGATGGTGTGTCAAAGAGGTCCATGATTGAGCTCATGTTACCACCAGGCGCGGGCGATGTGGTTGGAGGAGGTTGAGACGGTATCGACACAGACTGACCGCCATCTAGTATATCGGCGAGCAAATCCGCGTTGTGCTGTGATCCGTTGATGGTTGAGCTCATATCAACCACAGGCATATTCGTGTCGCCTCCCATCAGGTCCAAAAGCATGTCTTGTTCGGTGACCTGGCTTGGCTTTTTCATCTTGGGAACCTTGGAGTGTCGCTTCTTCGTCGCCTCGCCCAACACTCTCTGCTCTTCGCGAATCTCTGGCGGCGGCATGCGCTCTAGAACACCACGACGTACTTGGTCGTATGCAAACAGATTGCCATACTCAACTGCACGCTGCTGAATTTCCACGTCTAGATTGGTGTTGTTGCTTTCCAGTAGTCTTCGCAGTCTTTCGATTTGAGCCGGTTCAGTAAGACGGGTAGTGAGCTTCATAGCAGAGGTTATAATGTATTCCTTGACAATTTGACCCGCGTAACTGCTGTTGAGAATGCTGGTGAACAGGTCGACGATATCAATCTGCTTGACTTCTTGGACGAGCTCTTCCTCTTCGTACTGGCCGCCACGCAGAAGAGCGTCACCGTACTCACCAATCACCCAAGCGCCAGCCAGGCTGAGACCTTCTTGAGAGATGTCGTCCTTGAGAGTAGCATAGAGCTTCTGGGCCGCATATGTTTGGAGCTCAGGTGTTGTTGCGATAAGTCGGACGAAAGAAGACAGGATTTGTTCCTTGACGTAATTGCCAGCCAGCTTGAGAACTCTCAGCATGGTGTCTACGTGCCATCGCTTGTTGGGCGCGAATCTGTCTGCGGCAATACCGATTTGAGAAGTCATGATCGGCTTGAACTCGGCATCTGCGACCTCGAGGAAAGACAAGAGTTCGCGGATCAAGACTCTGACGTTGTCTGCGTTGATCAAGGTGAAGCTGAGATCCAGAGCTCTTCTGCGAATACTGATATCAGGGTCGCGCAAACAGTCGAGGATGGTGTTGCGGTGTCGTTGCACCGCATTGGGCTCCACAGCGACAACCTTTATGAGGGTGTTGAGGGCGACGTATCGGATGTTGTTGTCCTTGTTGGTCAAGAATTTACCTAGAATGTTGACACCGAGAACGCGCAAGCCCGAATCAGCCTCGATATCCAGGATGGTCAGGACTGCTTCGTAGAGAATCGAGTTTCCAACATTCTTGGAAGAGTCGGTGTTTGTGGCTACCTGAGCCAGAATGTCGTTGATTTGTTCGCTCGTTTGAGCATCGCCGCGTCCCAGGGCTCGCAACAGTCGGAGGATCTTGACTTGCAGGAAAGGATCCGTGATTCCAGTAACGTCGTGTTCGGGGGCATATCCGGAGCTGGACAGACTCTTGAGGATCTTGACCAGTGTAGGGACGAGTGGTCTGAACATCTCGACTACTCCCTGCTCTCCACCCTCTTCCTCATCTGCCTCGCACAAGCTCACAAGCAGCGTCATTCCACACAAAAGGACACCGTGGTTTCGGTCGGCCAAAAGCAGCTTGGCCTTTTCGAAGAAATGCTCTTGTAGATCGGGGACTTTGTGGCAGATTCTCATGGCGCAGAGGGCTGCTTTTCGTCGAATGTAGGGATTGGAGCTGGAAAGGATGGTTTCGATGTCTGGGAACAAATCGCGCGACATTTCGACAGAGGCGATGTTGCCGAGGGTGCAGAGGGCAAGGCCGACGATGTACTGGTTGGAATGCTTGAGATCACTAGGAGTGTGTTAACAAGCAGGCAGAGACCAGGCGGCAGTGGGAGCGCAAGTACTTAGACAAGGAGTTTGTTACGAGGGTAAGAACTTCCTGATTCTCGTCGAGTAGCAGCATGGTGCCTAGATAACCCAGACGCTTGTCGGCGAAGCGAGGCGAGGCCAGCAGCTTGAGACATTCTATCTGACCGAAGTGGGTTCGCTCGCCGAGGGTGAACAGATAGAGGAGCTTTGCGACGTTGTTGCGCCTGGGACAAAGTGGTCAGCGAGGGGTAGGCGGGCGGTGGATGATCGAGGCATCAGGCACCTGACGTTTGAGTTGTGGCTCTCCTCGCGGAAGCTGGCTCTGATGGCAGCGCTCTCTTTCTGCACGACGGCTCTCTCATCGGCAATCGTCTTGGCCGCCCTGACGTTGCGGATGAATTGTTTGACTGCAGTCGGGTCAGTATGGGGTCATTGAGGGCAGCTGTCATTGACGCCTACGAGAACTCATGGCAACGACCCCTTCGACCCCAGCGAGTAGTGTCGGGTTGGATTAGTCGTCGGCGAAAGCTAGACCGGGGCGAGTCGAGCAGATGGTAGGTCGGAGGATGGGGAGATGGTCTCGACTTTGTTGTGCATGCGTCGTCGCTGCCTCTCTCCTTTAGGCTTTCCCAGCTCGATCAGATTAGATAAGGTGCCCTCCTCCGAAGCTGTCCGCTCTCCGTATTTCTTCTTAGGTTTCAAAAGCTGTCTCGACAACACCACGAATGTATTTCTCAAATGAGCAACGAGTAACCTGCGATGACTATGCGAGTCTTCCACCCATCCGAGACAAAAGCTCATCTGCTGGCCATCGCCTACGTGTCAGCAGAAGATGGTGCAACTCTATCGTGTTGTTTCGAATCCGCTGACAGCCGTCGCCGTATCACACGCCAAATTATACGACGTCATTTTACTCATTTCCATATGTTTGGCCCGGCGCTTCCTACAAGTAGCCTCGTAGGTTAGGTAGTTGTTCTTGCAATGAACCCCTATCATCCGCTGTTCCTGTGTGTGGCCGCATTCTAGCAACCTGCTCCATCTCGTTCGTTGCATCCTTCCAGGCGTGTGCTTGTCGTTTGGATTAGCAGAAAGTCATTCTGCCTCTGCGCGACTCCTGAAACATTACACATATCGACATTCGCCAACCATGGCGACTTCGACCGGCAGCGACACAAATGGCATACCCATCCAGCAGCCAAAACCGCGCCATCCAACCTCACAGCCCTTCCGCGCATACCACGAAGATGCTGTGACCGTTCCTTCACCATCCCCTTCCAGGTACGCCCACATTTTGACCCATGTTCGTCGTCCTCTGCGACAAGACACCTGACTCGTTCCAGTGGCCCAAGTACACCAGGTCCAGGTACTCCTGCGAATGCTCCACCCTCGGTCAAAGCAACCTCGTCGGCTCGCAAACAAGTCCGCGCAGAGCAAAAGAGAGCCTTCCCACGGATACAATATGCCGCGCGTGTCAGTCACTTCGACCCGCGATCCGAATACTCGAACTTCAGGGGCTTTTTCGTCCTCTTCTGGATCTCCTTGACCATCATGGTCCTTACGACAATGTTGCGCAACCTAAAAGAGACGGGCTACCCTCTGAGCATGCGCCAGTGGGGTTTGTTTACAAAGAACATTTACGAGATGGCCGTCATCGACTTGATCATGGTTGCTAGCACCGGCATGAGTCTGCCCCTAAACAAATTGTTCAAGAACAGCAAGGGCTGGCTTCAGTGGAACCACCAGGGCATGAACATTCAGATCCTTTACCAAGCCTGTTGGCTGTTATTGTGGGTTTCCTGGCCCTTCGTTCGCGACTGGACGTGGACCGCCCAGGTCTTCTTTACTCTGCATCTTCTCGTCATGTTCATGAAGATGCATTCGTACGCCTTCTACAACGGTCATCTTGCCAACACTCTACAACGTCTGTCTGCACTCGACAATCCTGCTTCGGATGCCTCCACTGCTGCCGCAGTCAAGTACCCGTCGTCACAGACTCCGATTGACGACATCAACGACGAATTGAAAGAAGAAGAGACGGCACAGGCGGATTCCCTGACACAACTGCGTGACGACTTGGCCATGGAATTGGTCTCTCCCTTCGGACGCCTTACTTACCCCCAGAACCTAACGGTTGCCAACTACTTGGATTTCCTGTTCTGTCCGACACTGTGCTACGAACTTGAATATCCCCGTACGAGCTCACGTTCTTATCTGGAAATCTTTTGGAAGACTTTGGCAGTCGGCGGCATCATCTTTTTGCTCACCATCACTTCCGAGGAGTTCATCATTCCCGTGCTTGACGAATCTGCCCAGAGGCTGGAACATCAGCACAACTGGCAGGATGGCAGTCTGGTCTTTGCAGAAACCGTCAGCAGACTGCTGTTTCCTTTCATGGTTGCTTTCTTGTTGGTCTTTCTCGTCATCTTTGAGTATCTCCTCGGTGCTTTTGCAGAGATTACATGTAAGTCTACGGCCCTCTACTGCTGCCGAGAAGCATTTCTTGACACATCCCAGGCTTCGCCGACAGGCAGTTCTATTCGGACTGGTGGAACAGTCTCGATTGGCTCGAGTTTTCTCGCGAATGGAACATCCCTGTCCATCATTTCTTCCGTCGCCATGTTTATTCGGCATCCCGCAATACCATGTCCCGCCCCGTGGCCACGTTCATCACCTTCCTGGTCTCTAGTATAGCACACGAGCTGGTCATGGGGTGCATCACGCGCAAGTTCCGCGGGTACGGCTTCGTTGCCATGATGCTGCAGATGCCGATAGTCTTGGTCCAGCGCAGCCGATGGATCCGCAACAGGACCATCCTCAACAATGTCCTGTTCTGGTGCAGTATGATCTTGGGTCTGAGCATGGTGAGTCCCATCCTTCTCTTCCCAAGCGCGAATTTTCGATGTTTGCTGATTTCCATGGCAGATGTGCGCGTTGTACGTTTTGTTGTAGATGTAGTCGAGAACGGTACCCGGGTTATGCGGGCCTCAAATCAGACACACTCCACTCTACAGTTTCGTAGCTCAGTTTTGGCGAGGCTTGACGATGCCATCGTGAACAATGTAATAGACAATCGTGCTGTCGTCGTCCACGGTAGCCAACACAACCCTCTTCTTATCTCTCCACCTGTTCTCCTGCTGCTCTTCCTCATCCTCATCCTCATCCTCGTTTGCCGGAGGCATGATGCCAATCTTCGCAAACACTTCCGCAAAGCGCCTCAACGTCCACTTTTCGCGCAAGTGGCTCGGCAACACCCATTCCCTCTCCGCCTTGACCTCGCCCAGTCCAGTCTTTCCCTGTGCCTTTTGCGTCTGCAGGAGCGCGATCTGCTCGTCTGGATGGATGTACAGTCGTTGCGGTGGCGTGCCGCTGACCATGGGTCGAGGGAGGGGCGTCGCGTCCACGGGCGAGGAGTCGTGGATGCGCAGATCGGTCCACAGGTGCTGGTGCTCGAGGTTGTGGGCGATTTGCACGGCGAGGTTGGTTAGGTGCTGTGGATGCGGTGATTCCGGAATGGAAGATGTGAGGAGGGTTTGGAGAGCCGAGGGTTGGGGCTGGTCTGGGGTGTTCGTGTCGGTGGGCATGCTTGTCTGTTTGTTATTGTGCCCGCTATTGTCTAGGACGGATGGGACAGATGAGGTTGACTTTTTTTGAGGTTTGGAAAATTGTTGGTCGAACTGCTGCAGGGCAACAGTCCTGTTGGCCAAAGCTTCACGTGGGGGTGGTCTTCTTGATCGTGACGATGGTGCTCAAGTAGAGGCTTCGATTCATTCGTGAAAGTGGCGTTAGGTGTATATACATCATCTTTTGATTTCATGTGCAGTCATGATAGACAAGTAGTCAGGTTTCGCTGTAAAAAGCCCCAGAGAGTAAAAAAATCAGAACGCCAGTGCTCCCAGCCTTTCCATGCTACTACTGCCTTTGGGTATCGATTGAAACAGATCATTGACCAAGCGAGAGAATAATCAAAACCCAAGGGAAAACGCCGAATTCTTTGCTCCGTGCAAAGTCGTTCTTGCCAGACCTCTTGCATCCAGGCCTTTCTTTCTTCATCTTTTCTTCTCAAGCTCATTCTCCAACACCTTAGCGACTGTGTCGCTGTTTCCACCTTCTTTGCAACTCTTCCGCCCTTCTCTTTGCTTCGACGCGATTCTTGTTTTGCATCTCAGCCTGGCTCTGCTCGTAATCGGGTAGCTCATCTGCCGGTGGTGGCTCGTCACCGTAGTCTTGCCATGCATATGGTTCCGTTTCGAGTCGCTCTTGCCATACGTTGGGTCCCTGGCGAGCGAATGCAGAACTCCGCGGCTGTGGCTGTCTGATTGGCAGATGAGGTGTGGAGTGTGACGGTGCAGAGTGTTGTATGAGTGTGGTGCTAGTGTACGAGGTATGCGATCGTCCGTATTGTGGCCGTTGTTGCGGTTGTGGGTATTCCGGTCGTGCTTGTTGTTGTTGTTGTTGTTGTTGTTGTTGTTGTTGTTGTTGATCGCGCCATGATGGCGCATCTCCGAATGAGCGGTGTAGAGGCGAGTCTGGGGTAAATCCAGAGGTCGCTGCAACGAAAAGCGTCAGGTCCATGTCGTTTGAGAATTCGTTCTCACTGCACCGTCTGTCGACCGGTGGTAAGGATTCAGTATTTCCAGCCCGGGCTGTTGTTTCTTCCTCGCGGTCCCGGTCTCGAAGGTCTGGTTGACTGATGCAGCGGGGTCCGGGGTTCTGAACTGGTGCTACCCTGCCTTGGTATTCCATGAACGAAGGCACAGAGTTCTGAGAGTGTATTTGGGGTCTGATGTGACGGAATTGCGGGTGATAGTGGTTCATTGGTGGAGGCTGGTATTGTTGTGGTGAGTATCCAGGTACGTCGTCTTGGTATTGCGATTCGCTCCTGTAGTAGCTATCGTGCATGTTCGTCTCTGTCCAGCGATCGCGCGGCAGAGACCAGTCTGAATTGGGGTCCATCTGTGACCATGAGTCTCCAGTTACGTCACAGTATAGATGGTGATGTTTCGCATGGCATATCCAGTATGGAGAAGGTTGCTGAGTTTGATCCCGGTTCATGAGTGTGATGCATACAATGCGACGATGGTGGGTCAACTAGTACTGTCGCCGAGTAGTTTCAGTGTCCAGGTGTTGGTATGTGGAGGCGGAGTACAGGATCTGAAAAGCCACGGAAAGCAGGGTAAGCCGACCTCGCATCTTAGATAAGGTGACAAGGTAAGTAAGCAACAAAGGGAAAGGCAATTTGACATGACCAGCTAGTTCGTCGACGGTGGGTTTGTGGTTTTTAGGAATACGAAACAAGCCGTGCACACCGCAAACGTACGAGGGCACGCTAGAGCCGAATAGTCAGGCAAATACGGGTTTGATTGATGGGATCGAGACCCGGTTTCCTGATGATGGATGTTACGAGACCGGATGGTGCTGACGGTCAAGAGCAGCGCCGACGATCTCTGCAGTCTTGTTGTCCGGCATCCAGCAAACAAGTCGATCCAAGTGCCTCTGACTCGGCTTATTCGCAGGAGGAGTGGACAAGAATAGATCACTTTGACCTCCTCTCACGTCAATGGTCGGCCTTGGACTTTCTGAGCAGCCAAAGTCAAAAAGCAAAAATTTCGTCGCAGGAACAACTCGTTCGGCAAGAGATGCGACCCGGTATGTATGGCGAGTCTGCTCTTTCGAGTATGGTATGCTCCGGGCAAGAACCTTCAGGCTTCGCTTCTGAACACGGCCAATTGAAGTGTGGACAAGCTGTGGTCTAAAAATATCTTCTTGCTTGGCACATCGTAAATGGCTTCAGTCCTCGGTCCGGAGCCGCAAGACAAACGGTCAGTCAATAGAAGAGCTATCCGTCAAAGCAATAGCTGACTCTTATTCTGCTGCTAATCAAACCTTCGTGCTCGTGCCATGGCAGTATTTGCCGGCCTGAAGTATTGAGGCCGCTTATATTCAGCCAGGTCTCGCGCTCTCATCGGCATTGCCTGCCTGAACTACAGCTTCCTACTCTGTTGATAGATAGACCCTCGACTGTGCTGGATAATCTTTAGGACAGGTTTTCTGGAGGTGGCATATGTCGAGCCATCTGTGTTCAAGTCACCGCAAGCAAATAACCAAGATCAGGGGGTGACCCTGGTCGTTGTTCATAATCCAGATACCATCAATGGCAGACAGACCATGGCCTTTTTTTTTTTATCATATCTGTTGCCTTGTGGAAGAAGTAATTGCCAATAGGTGGTGTTGATCCCTAGTCGGATTTTAGACAGTGGAGATTTGGAACAGACAAGAGTGCGGTAAGCTACCTTTGTGGGATGCAAGACAAGGGCACTCTTGAGAAGAACCGAGTCTTTACGTCCAATGAATAGACGCGATATCGAGACTGAACTCTGTCAGCTCGCCTGAGTCTCCGAGAGATGCCAAAGTCGATAGATGGATGCCTCGGTATCATTTCGTGGATGGTCGAAGCTCTCGAGATGCTTACTGTGTTCTAGACCTTTTATACGTGTTTACCACTGAGAGCGACACTTCAATTGAAAGCCCCGTGAACAAGGGATGCGACGGTGAATAACACCATGTATAATTTAGCCTGGACTGGAACATCGACGACCAAGGTCGAATATGGAAAGGAATTGAAACTCGACACCACCGAGGTTTGAATTATGCGATGCTTCTTAATTCAGAAACCCATATACAAACAGCCGTCAGGAACCAACACGTTTACAGACCCATGTTCGTACAGTACAATCAATAGACATGAATCACATGTAAAATGGTAAACCTTGAACTGTCGAACTGCCAACGCAACAACGACCTATATTCATTGATGCTGAATATTGTAGGGCCTTTTCAAATCAAAATTGTTTGAGAAGTAGGCTATCCTGTTGATCTTAGGGGTCGGTAGTCTCGTCAAAAATCTGTCCTACAAGTTCAATCTCTCCAGACAGGCATTCAAGGGAAGGAGTTCGATCCGTTTCCCTGGGTGTGCGACGTGCGTACGGTTGATGGTTGTGCCGGAGAATGTTTCCCAGAGGAACAAGGAAGCGTTGTTGAACGCCTCTCGGTGTGGAGAACGACGCACGGTGCACACGATTCGTCAATTTTACTGGGGTTGCCGGTTGACGGGCCAAAGGCTCGAGCCACAGGCAAGCTGGTTGCTCTCTGCTATTGTGTGCTAGAAGTCGCGTGCTCCAAGGACAGCATGTTTGCGCAAATCCAGGAGAGTATCATAAAGGGCCAAGGTCAACGGAAGCTGTGACCGCCAGGTGTGGAGCATCGAATCTGGGGACACGGGCGTGCTTGTCTTTCATGTGAAGCTGTTTTTAGCATGAAAGATGGGCAACTGAAAAGAGACCGCCGCTGATACATGTTCAAGTTTGGCGGTGACGAACGTATACTGATGATAATTCGAGCAACTTGTGAGGGTGGTATACATCTATCTTGGCGCTGGCAAGGAAGAGATTGGAGCGGAAAAATTAATGGCTGTTTACTTGCTGCAGCTGGAGATAAGCGCAGATCGTCAGCTTCTGGAAAACACCATTGGGTGCAGTCGAAAGCAAGTGACGTGAGGCTGCTTGCTTGAGTCCAGATCTCGAACTTGGGGGAACTGAGCAATTGCTCGAGGAACGGGAAAAAGCAACAATCAAGTGAAGTGATGGTGTTGAGGAATCGACTCTTCCAGGTGAAGGCAAGAAGTGTTGAAGTTGGGGAAGGTGCGTGAATTTCCCGAGCTCCTTCCGATTCGTGCCGCTTAGTGCGCTAAAAATTCTTAGCCGGCCCCCTTCTTATTTGAAGCTGCGTCTGCCATCCAACTTCTTCCCTTTCTCCATCCTCTCCTCTCTTTTTGTTTTATTTTCATTCAAAAAGATATCAAAATGGCCAACCAGGCTGATAAGAGCGTCTTCGGCATGCCCGTAAGTTGTACCAGCTGGCTGTCGCTCGCTGTGCGGATTTGTTGAGCCCGCGCACTTCACACACTCGGAAACGAAAATCCTCGACAGATCGCTGCATCCAGCTCCAGGCTCACTGAGCTCAAGGCCATGAATGCATTGATCGTGTCTCGACGGATTGATGTGAAGGCGCACTCAAGAATTCGCACTGCGCGCAGCAGCAAGCTTATCTGTCCTTCCCACGCAGCTCACTGACAACCATCACAGGGCTTCGTCGTCGACTTCTTGATGGGTGGTGTTTCCGCCGCCGTCTCGAAGACCGCTGCTGCCCCCATTGAGCGCATCAAGCTCCTCATCCAGAACCAGGATGAGATGCTTAAGGCTGGCCGTCTCTCCCACAAGTACGCCGGTATTGGTGACTGCTTCAAGCGCACCACCGCCGACGAGGGTATCGTCTCCCTCTGGAGAGGTAACACTGCCAACGTCATTCGTTACTTCCCCACCCAGGCCTTGAACTTCGCTTTCCGCGACACCTACAAGTCCATGTTCGCCTACAAGAAGGAGCGTGACGGTTACGCCAAGTGGATGATGGGCAACCTTGCCTCCGGTGGTGTACGTTCCAAACATCTTCGCCTTTACACCTTGACCTTTGACTGACCTTCACACAGGCTGCCGGTGCCACTTCCCTCGCCTTCGTCTACTCCCTCGACTACGCCCGTACCCGTCTTGCCAACGACGCCAAGTCCTCCAAGGGCTCTGGTGAGCGCCAGTTCAACGGCCTGGTCGATGTCTACAAGAAGACCCTCGCCTCTGACGGTATTGCCGGTCTCTACCGTGGTTTCATGCCCTCCGTCGCTGGTATCATCGTCTACCGTGGTCTGTACTTCGGTATGTACGACTCGCTCAAGCCCGTCCTCCTCACTGGTTCCCTCGAGGGCAACTTCCTCGCCTCTTTCCTCCTCGGTTGGTCCGTCACCACTGGTGCCGGTATCGCTTCCTACCCTCTTGACACCATCCGCCGTCGTATGATGATGACCTCCGGTGAGGCCGTCAAGTACAACGGTACCCTCGACGCTGCCCGCAAGATTGTCGCCGCTGAGGGTGTCAAGTCTCTCTTCAAGGGTGCTGGTGCCAACATCCTCCGTGGTGTTGCCGGTGCCGGTGTCCTGTCCATCTACGACCAGGTCCAGCTCATCCTCTTCGGCAAGAAGTTCAAGGGTGGTTCCGGTTAAATGCTCTCTTCGCCAATCACTCAGCAAAGCACAGGGGATGAAGAACGAACGATGTATTACCTGTCTGCCGATGGAAGACAGCTCCAACTCAAAAGCGGCTCAATCGGCCTGGCGATGAGAAGGGGAGTTTGGGAAATGATGTTTTCTGGGGCGGTTCCGAATATACCAGCCTGTTCTCGTCTTTCCTCATGTATCACAAATAAATTTCAGGCGTTTTCTTTTGATCATGACCTCTGTTCCATCGATCTCTACTAGCAAGTGACGTCTGCATGACCCATCTCCGGCCCTTGATCTGGTTGTTACTCCTCGTGTTGCAGGTCTACCTACGATGGTGTTGCTCATTGACAAGCATCAAGTCAGAACTCAATGGCCATACTTGCTAACCCACAAAGACTGGTGTACTGATGATGCAACAGATACAGATTGCCTCCATCTGCTGCCAGCTGGCATGTTGAAAGAAAGCCATACAGCTGGTACAGAGGTCAGTGGACGTCACATGTCACGTGTGACGTCGACTTTTGGAATGCACAAAGGGACGACAATAGAAGGCGCCTAGTCCAATGCAGACATGCATATAAGTATTCTTACAACTACTCACGAACCACAACACACTCGCAAAACCAGACCATCATGCCACCGATTCCAATCTACGCCGATGCGCCCATCTCGGCGGCAGCCAAAGCAGATGGCGTAACCCCCCAGACGGCACCTCCTCCAACTCGCACGACCGATCTGCTAGCCACTACGACTTCTGCTACTACTACTACTAGCAACAGCAACAGCTATCCGGCTGCCCAACCTGGCGCCGCGGCCGGTCCCGCACCCACGGGCAGCGTGTCAAGACCACCTCCACCACCACCACCCACCAGCACGATCTCTACAAGTCTCCAGACCGATGGACCACCGCCTCCCCAGCCCGGAGCAGCACCAATGCCCCCTTCATCACTCGCTGCTGGCTACAACCCCAACAGTCCGGCCGCACCAAGAGCCCAGCCCCTGCCACACCAACTCCACATCCCACCACCCACCACCAGCGCCCTGCCCACCCACACCACAGCCGCCGCATCCCCCACCTCACCCGCCCGCCGCCCCGTGACGCTGCCCCTGGGCCCCGTGTCGCCCGCCGCCATGCACAGCAGCCGCCCCCAGAGCATCTCCACCCACCCGCCCGGCTACCAGCAAAACCCCTACGCCGCGGAAATGACCTCTGCCCAGCGCGCCAGCCTCGAAGCCGCAGAGGCCGCGGACAGAGGCCGCAAGTCCGGTCGCAACAGCATTAGCGAGTGGATTGCTGGTGACGATGATGGTTTCGGTAGCCCGACTGCTGGTACTGCGACGGCGTGGCTCAAGGGTGTTGCTTCCCAGGCCAGCCAGTGGGCCACAAAGGCCAATGAGATGGCTAGTAAGAAACTCGGATAGTTTGGCGGTCTTCTTGACGCAGTCACATCAATGGTGATGGATGATGGAGTGGTCAGCGATGACAGCATCAAGGGAGTTTCTTGGGACTTTAGGGGTTGGTTGGGTTGTGATAAGGGGCATTTTCTGTGACATGCATTATGACTTTTTTTTTTTTTTTCCACGTTCGCTTATGTCGAGAGTACGATCAATACAGCGAAGAAGTGCTATAGATACGATATCGCAATTGCACAACAATTCAAACTACTGCTTTCTACCCCTCAGTGTGCTACAGACCGTCTCGTTGTAGCTATGCAAATGTACAATGCTTTCCAGGAAGAGTAGTATTTCGAGAAAGTCTAGTCAAGGAAAGCTCCCTCTAGACGATGTTGATATCCGAAACACTCATTGGCAAAATGGATTATAATCGTGTCTAAATATTCCGTTAATTTTAGTTCTACGACATATTTCTAAATCTCATTGTATGCGTGAGCAAAAGCTATTCTATGCACTTCCCATCTGGTATCGCAAGAAACAGCGAGACACTAGTAGACACCAGGCAAAATCTTCCATCTGACAATGGCGCAGTAGCGGTTCCAGTCGTTGCCGTACTTGGCACGGCAGTGGGCATCGTCTCTGCGCTCACGGTGGATGAGGAGGACGCCAAAGTAGAGCATGTAGAAGTAGGTGACGGGGACGCCCCAGCCTGCCATCTCGCCATTGGGTCCTTGGCTGATGATCTTGTCGCCGGTGAGAGCGGCAGTATGCACGACATAACCAGATAGCCAGGTAGGGAGGCAGTATGCCCACGACATGACCCAGTCGCCGAGGTAGTTGATGTGACGGGCAGTGCCCCACCATCCAGAGGTCAACAGACGAGTTCCACGAGCAGTCTCGATGTATTCGAGGTGCTTGACGTCGGGGTGGTTGGGGTTGGTTCTGAACTTGTTCTTTTCGCCGTTGCTAGAGCGGAAAATGTAGTAACCAGTGAGTTGAACAGCCATGATGAAGGCGACCTTGGCCCAACCGAGCTGGACGGCGTGGATGGAGAGGTAGCGAGCCTGGATGCTGTAGATGAAGGGAACCCATACGAGATCGCCAAATGCAAGCATGCAGCCGAAACCGTCGGTGGTGATGTCCATGGTGGTCATGATGGCGGGCTCGTTCCACAGGGCGTCCAAGACGTACCAGGCCTGAGTACCGACGACAATGTACATGGAGTCAGTCACAGTGCCGTAAGTGCCGTACTGACGAGCGGCGAAGGCCAGATCAAGCAGGACCCAGCCGAGGAGACCAGGTCTCAGCTCCATGAAAGCCTTGATGTCGACCTCACCAAAAATGGGGAGTTGTACACGGGGGTTGAGCTCTCTTCCAATGAACCAGTCGTAGATCATGTTGCCAGTGGTACCTCCCTGAGCGAGTTCGCGGTTGATGGGGTCGTTGGGCTTGACAGAGAAGGAGCGAATGTAGCAGAAGGTGGCCAGGAGGTAGCCGATGAGAATGTTGGTGGTCAGGAGCTGGATGTAGTTGTTGTTGATGAAGGTCCAGAGGGGGAACTCGGCGCCCTGGAGGAAGGTACCAGCGGCGGCGATAGTCAGGATGAACATGGCCGAGGCGAAGGCATTGAAGCGGTAGGTCAAGCGGCCACCAGAGGCCAGCACAGTGCCTTGAACCTCATGAGCGGGCAGGAAGGTTTGAAGGGCGAGACTGAGAGTGTAATAGCCGAGGGTTGCGACGACAGCTTGGGTGTTGAGGAGTCCGGTGACACCAGGCCAGCCAACTTCTTGCTTGAGTTTTTCGAGTGTGAGAGTGGAGGGGTCGGTCAAGGATGGCGGAATACATCCAGAAACATCGTTGCAAAGGAAGGCGAATATGTAACAGACGAGAGGTAGCACAAACGAGATGCCGATGGCGCCCAGACTGGTATAGGAGTTAGCATGTTGCTTCTAGAATATATTTCGAACAAGGGCAGACTGACGGGCCGCCAAACTCGTAGCCGTGGGCTTGTTTCTTTACAGTCATTGGGATGCAAAGAGTATGGTGGGGACGAGGAGGAAAGAACAACGGAGGCGAGAGACCAGAAGATAAAGACGCGAATTCCACAATGACATGGCTCGATTGAATTTAATGACATGGTTCGATTTTGGCAACGCCAGGGTCATCAGCCCTCGGTCCCTCGTTCCGACCCCCAGGCGGGTAGACGAAGCCGGTGCCTCGATCTGAAGTGTGGCTCGGGGGGCTTGATGATGCTCTCGGGCGTGTGGAGTGTGTGGCTTGTCGAGGTACGCATCCTCCAAGCCCTGTACAACTGTCCTGCAGTCCAAGACGATATCTCTAACCCAACAACCGACCCCCCGGCCATGCACTCGTCCATCTTGTACCATCTGCTGGCATTTGGTCTGCCCGTCGCTCTCGGCGCCGCCGCCTCGGACGACTCCAAGTCCAAGAAGGAGAACCACGTACCCTGCACCATCCGCTCGCCAACATCCGGCGCTTTCTTCGACCTCAACCCTATACACGTCATTCTGCCCGAGGATCCCAAGAAAGCAAGCAAAGATGCGCGAAATGAGTCTTGGTCTGCTCGCGGCTACGACTACGGCGCAAACTTCACGCTCAACTTCTGCGGCCCAGTGGTCGAGAACCTGACCAACGTCGTTGGTGTCGATGAGGCGAGGTGGCAGAATGTCAGCGCTTTCTACCAGTTGGACGGAAAGACATACAGTATAGGGTGAGATGCCTCTGTCTTGATGCCCTCGCACCATAGCGCTAACAAGTTTCGCAACAGCCAACAAAGCTCCGAACCCGTCTTCCGTGGCCGCAAACTTGTCTTGAACTACACCGATGGATCGCCGTGCCCAGACACTCCTACATCCTCCCTCCTCGCGCGTGGAATCATTGGCGACGACGACGATGACGATGATGACGACAAAGATGACAAGGACCACAAGGACAAGGACGACGACGACAAGAAGAGCAGAAAGGGAGGCAGCAAGGAGCCCTCGACCCACCTCACCCGTCGCAAAAACACAATCATCTCGCTACTCTGCAACACCGACCCCCTGGCTCCTCTCAACACCGTCTCCTTTGTCGCTTCCCCCGACAGTTGCACCTACATTTTCGAGGCCCGCTCCTCGGCAGCCTGCGGCGGCATCGAGGTTGCCAAACAGCAGCTCGGCCCCAGCGGCGTCTTTGGCGTCATCGCCTTGATTGCCGTAATAGTATACGTTGTCGGTGGTTGTGTATACCAGCGCACCGTCATGCACCAGAGAGGCTGGAGGCAATTGCCAAACTACTCCCTCTGGGCCGGCATTGCCAGTTTCGTCTCGGTAAGCTCCCGCTCTCCCATCGCATTATAAACGGCCAAATGCTAACGCATCCTTTCCACAGGACATGTTCGTCATCCTCTTCTCCTCGTGCGCCCGCTTCCTCCCCGGACGCAAGGGTTACAGCCGCGTGGGCAGCACCTTCACCAACGGCTCCAGCGCCGGAAGACGCGGCCGTCAAAACTCGGACGACGAGAACAGATTGATCGACCAACTGGACGAAGAGTGGGAAGACTAGACATGTTCTCGTCTCGTTTTCTAGCATTTTCCTTCTCTCTCTCCCCCTTACTGGGGAGCAGATTCTCCTTTTTCCCTCATGTTTGCCTTTAGAGGCTCCAAAAATGAACACGATCATGGCGTTTTCACCTCTTTTTGTTAGGGCGGGTGTTTGGATAGAGTTGAAAATCTTTGGTATGAAACGGCCTCGACTTGTCATAATCTGACCATTCCCTTTGGACTGTGTGCACTTTGTTCTTTTGTTCAGAATCTCGAACAATCACATTCGGGATTTGGTATACTTGGTGCTTTCGATGAATCGTGGTTTCTACAGCCTGGAAAAATTAAAAGGAGGGTGCTCGCTGGTTGTGTAAGGAGGAAACTGTGTACTGAAACAAGGGAAAACCGAGTTGTGAGGAAGAACAAAACAGAATATGGACTCGCTCGAGAAACTGGGAAAAAAAAGAAACTGTTCAGCGCCGTCCCAATGCAACAAATTCGGAAACAAGAAAAGCCAGATGATGAGAAATAGAGACTCCGATCAAGTAGACCACCAAAACTCGCAGGGGCCAAAACGGACTGTATGCGACAACAAAACCATGTCGAATCACTTGTTCGCTAATGCTTTCCTCTCTTCCTCTTCGTCGTCGAAAGCTTTTTTGTATGCTTTTTCTTAGTCTGACCAATCCCATACCCTTTTGAGGAACGAAGCCATGTTGACTCGCTTGGATTTGATCTCCAACATCCACGGATGTTCCAGCATCCGCCAGGGTGTCGCTCGTCGATTGGGCTCTTTTTCCAGACTGATACATATTCAGTTAGTGTGACTCACAGATGTGGGACAAACCATAGAGCACTTACCTGCACTCGATGAAATATTTGAAGTTCTCACTCCATCGAATATCCTGTCCGTCAGGGGTACCAATCTCGTCCTTGAGCTTCGGAATGGGCTGCGAGACGATGTAGGTCAAAAGATCAATAAGTCCGGCCCTGGGTTGCATCTCCGTCCCATCAGCCGGGAAGGGGAATCTGTGTTGTGCTACCTCGAGTAGTGTGACGCCCAGACTCCACACGTCGGAAGTAATGGTGTAGCTCTGACCAGTGATACGTTCCGGCGCCATGTAGTATGAAGTTCCGATGAAGGTGTTCGCGTCACCCTTGGTACCAAACTCGCCAGACACACCAAAGTCACAAAGTTTCACCTCACCAGATCGGGTCAGTAAAATGTTGGATGGCTTGATGTCGCGGTGGATGATGCGGTGACTGTGCAGGTAGGTGAGTCCGTTGAGCACACCCTCGGCCACTTTGCCCAAGACTTTCTCGCCTGTACGGCCGCCCAGTTTCTTGACCTCGCGGTAGACCGAGTCCAGAGAACCACCTTCGCAGTATTCCATACTGATACCGATGGTACCGTGGGTCTCGTCAATGAACGCGCCGTAATAGCGGCAGATGTGCGAAGAAGCGCAATTCTTGTTGAACGAGAGCTCGCGTACAATCTGTTTCTTGACGTCCGGATTAGGGTCTGTCGTGATGATCTGTGCAAACGGTCAGCTGCCTGTACAACAACTCGCCATCAATGTGCCAACCTTCAACGCGAACACTGTCTTTCCACCTTTGAGTATACACCTGTTGACAGCACCTCCTGCACCTTCTCCCAGGCTTCCAAGCTCGACGATTCTGCTTTCTTTGACAGCCACTTTCCAGCCAGCATCATCAAGATCCTCGACGTCGAGCGCTCTTCCTTTCTCCAAACTCAGCTTTTCCAGATCCGGTAATATTGCTCCTTGCATGCTGCCATCTCGTTCCATGCCCGTACCACCAAGTCCACCAGCGGAGGATGCCGAGTATAACGAGCCAGCGGCGGAGAGAGGGTCTGTGGAATTGGATTGGCCGCCAATCAATCCGGCCAGCGAGGCCGAGTATGAAGAAGCGGTGGTCGAGGTAGAATAATTGTTGCTCGCACCGTTGCTGTTTGATCTCGAACGAGCACTGTCATCGCTGCTACCACCACCCTGAGCGGTCGAGAGTCCAGTAACTTGCAATGGGGGAAGTTTCCCTCTTGCAGCCCGAGTGGTTTCTTGAGGAATTCCATGACTTCCCATGGGTGTAGCCAGACTCAGCTTTGGGGGAGCCTGGCGGGGCGGTATTTGCAAAGGAGGCACGGCATGTGAGTTTGTGGAGTTGAGAGGTCTAGCGTTTGGAGAGGGCGGGATAGCCAGGCCGAGCTTGGGTGTGCGTGAGGCACTCGTGTTCCTGCTACCGGGGATTGGCGGTCTGAGGAGTGGTGCCGGCGAGGCCATGTCGACCGAACCGACGGGCGGCCGCAGGACACCCGACGAGGACGGCGGAGGCGTAGATGGAGTTTCTTGGTGGTCGGCCACGACGGGCAGGTAACCGCGTTTGGAAAGCGGGGGGTTTCGTGGATGGAAGAGACGGTCGTGGGAGAGACGCGCGGCGAGGGGTCTAAGGGGCAAGGGCGGGAGGAGATGTTGAGCGACTTGTCGTGGATTTTGAACAGCTATCGAGGACGAGCAGAATTCAGATGGGATGTTTCGACTTGACCAGCGGATCGAGTCAGTCCAATTCGAGACTTGGCAGGTACTCAAGGAGGGAAGCTACGACATGAGGGTCTCTAGCGCTAGAGACCCCGAAGCCAACGCATCATCCTGCCGCTGGGGGGGACGACTCACTTCAAGTTGGTTCCAAATACGTTTTCTGTTTGCCCACAGCCGCTGTTGGAGAAAGCGCAGCAAGGCTTCGCAGCATCAAGTAGGAGAAAGGGGTTCAAGGGTTCAATAACTCGACACCGGTTGTCAATCTATGGGCGGAAGAGGCGCAGACCTGGGTGCAGCCAATCCCACCTTTTACCGCCGGCCATTGCGGGCAGCTTCTCATGGCGTGTTTTCATTGACGCACTTCACCTATCGCGCATGCATCTATCTGCAACATGGTCTGCATCATGTGCGCTTGCCATCTCTCTCGGGCATACTGACCTCCACTTTACGCATCCGTCCGCTGCTCTCTGACCAACATCTGTCGGTCTGATCGTCATCATCTTCTCCGTGCTAGCCGCCTATTGTGCCTAGATACGTACCTTTTCTGGCTGGTCGGGTGCCATCGCAGCTGAGGCTACATACTACCGTGTGATTTGCTCACCTCTTCTCATGTTTCAAGTGCCGGAGACCTGAGCGGTCACCCGTGGTATCTTGTACATCTAGAGGCAGCGGTGCAACATGTTTTCTCCGAGCAACGGGAGCATGCTCTCGCATGTTCATGCCTCGGTCGTCGTGGACATAAGCACATCTCGGTTCTCAACATCTCGAAGCTTTATAACGTATGCATGTATTTGCGCTTGGTATCTATCGTGATATCATGATGCCTCCTTTCTTGCACGTTTACAAGGCACTGGCAGCGGTGAGCTTGCTCTTGAGATCGTCCTTCTTGAGAGCCTGGATGTCCGAGTTGCCGCCAATGTGCTCCTTGTTGATGAAGATGTTGGGCACGCTGCGCTGGCTGGTCATCTCGGCGAGAGCGTTCTGGATGTCGGCGCCGTCATCTGCATAGACAACATGTTAGCGGTCTGGCTTCGATGAAATGACACGACAGGCAGGGCGACGTACCGATCTGATCGAGCTCGAGGGCGTAGAACTTGGCGCCGGACTTGGACAACAGCTCCTTGGTGGCCTTGCAGTAAGGGCAGTACGACTTGGAGAAGACGGCTGTCTCTGGTCAGCAAGCAGACTACAAAGGCTGTCATAGGGATCAGGCTGCATACCAACGCCGTTCTGGTCGATGATGTTCTGTGCCTTGGCCTTTGCGGACGACATGCTTGCGGGACTGGTCGCGCGTGTGAAGAAGCTTCGTACGAAGTTAATGGTGGGCGATTTGTGAGGGACCGAAGTCGTATTCGTAGTGGTAGGTTGGTGGTTTGGTACGGCGAGAGGGGTGTTTGGCTCGCTTTATTGGAATGGGAGAGCTTACAAAGCCTCGGCGGGCAAAACGAAATGACGTGTGCTGTTTGTTTCTGGTTCCATATTTCTAGAAGCCGCTCAACTGAGCTATCGCTACAATGAAGTCTTCTCCGGCACAAAACTACTGACTACACATCAAAAGCTAAACAGAACCAAGCCGAACGACAGGTGACGTCTAGTTTGTATGCCGAATCCTCAAAAGGTAGGTAAGCGCATGTGAGATGGCCATCTCAATATACGGTTGCTTCGGTAGAGAGGAAGAGGCACCGGCGGAGCTCTAAGCTGGCTTGGCGAGAGTGGAATACCATCATGATTGCCATGTCGAAACACACTTGATCTTTGTACCATCACAACCATGTCCAGCAGCACAATGACCACTCCTTGCCGGTCGGCCATGCGACTACTGTCGGCCAGATCGAGATGCATCCTTCAAAACCCTCGCGTCAAGTCGCCCTTAGCACAGGCTCGTTATTCGTCACGATACAGCAACCCAGCAGCTCGCGCAACAGGCTCGACCCTCTCAGCCAGAGCTCCTTCTTTTCTCGACCAGCAGCAACAAGTCGTCGACTCTGAAGATGCAGAAGCCCGTCCGGTCAACCCGCTCGACGAACTCGCCGCCCGCCGAGAGTTTGAAGCCAAACGCACAAATGCCATGGCGCGTATGCGGTTCGCCGCCGTCGGTCTGCTCATGAGTGTCGGTGGTCTCGCCCTCACTCTCTACAACCTTGATCTGGATGAGTTGGAAAAGAGCGCAAACAAGAAGAAGGCCCAGTTAGATGCCGGTCCGGGCTCCGAGGATTTCCAGGGCCGCCACGTCCATGTCATCGGCGCTGGTGACGACAAGAGAATTGTAGCTGAAGGTGACCAAGAGCTGGACTTGGTCAAGACGGGCAGTGGTAGCGTCCCTTACTTCCCCCGTAAGATCTTCTTGCCTCTCCCCGGCTCCAAGACCGCCAGATCGGAAACAGCTCAACCCAACTCGCGCATCAATCCCGGCAACGTGCAAAACCAAGAAGAATACACCCTGGTCGGTCTCGGTATCCGCACTGTCTCCTTCTTGTCCATTGAAGTCTACGTCATGGGCCTCTACGTCCGTACTCAAGACATCTCAACTCTGCAAGCTCGCCTCATCCACCTGATCAACCCTGACGCCTCTACCCTTGTGCCCGGCGAGAAGGACGGCCTTAGACAACGCATGCTCGACCCCGACACCAGCGTCGAGATCTGGGAGCAGATGCTGCGCGAAGAAGGAATCCGCTCCGCCTGGCGCGTGGTCCCCTCCAAGAACACCGACTTTGCCCACCTGCGCGACGGCTGGGTCAACGGCATCAAGCGCGCCACCACCGAAGTCAACAGAGCCAAGCAGCAAAACCCTGCCATCGTCACTTCAGACTACGAGAACGAGTCGTTCGGCGATGCCATGCGCGACTTCAAGGGCATGTTCAGTGGCGGCCGCACGCCAAAGGGCTCTGTAGTGTTGATGTTGAGAGATGCTCTTGGATCCATGGAGGTGCTGTTCGAAGATCCGGCCAAGGGTACTGGCATCGAGAGAGTTGGCAAGGTCGAGGATCCCAGGATCAGCAGGCTGATCTGGATGGGTTACCTAGCAGGCAAGAATGTCAGCTCGGAGCCCACAAGACAAGCTGTGGTCGACGGCTTTGTAGGATTTGCTGGTCGTCCTGTCGGGTCTGTCGAGACCATGGTCGTGTAAACATGTATATAGATTCACAGGTTAATGATCGACAAATCCATCTGTTGGTGCATAATGGTAGTGGTGGGTCTTTTCATTTCCCAAAGAACTTGAAAACTCCTCAAGCCGAATCATCCCACAATCGACATGTGTGAGATGTCTACCTACAATACCCCAACGCCTTGCTGAAACAAAACACATACCCTTGGTCTAGAGCTACAACCTAATATTACCGCCGTCACTGCCGCCACCGCCAAACAGCTTTCCGAAAAAGTTGGCCCCGTCCCCCGAGCTCTGAGCACCGTCATCACTGCCTCCGCTCATCCACCTGGGTTTCTTAATGCCCTCTCCGATCTCCCGGAGCCAGGCTGGTGTTTCCACCGTGTCAAAGGTGTTGCGCATGCGCTGACCGACGTCCTGGAAAAAGGCTCTTTCACTCGTGTCTTCGTCCTCTTCAGGCATTCGCGCAGCAGCTCTTCTTGCGGCAGAGGCACGGTTGTTGTTGCTCAGTCGGGATGGCCTATTGAGGTCTGCACTGTGGCGTGGCGATGGCTCGGTTGAAGACAAGAGGCTGGAAGAAGCCAGATTGAGCTGCGAACCGTCGGCTTGAAGCTCACGTTCGATGAGAATGCGTCCCTCGCGCCAAGTGCCTGCTCCCGGCTCGTCGTGTTCGTCTTCGAGTACGCCAAAGCCAATCACGTTCTTGACCTTGCCGTAGAGGTTGAAGAGAGTCGCAACAACGGGGATCAGGACGACGATCGGGAAGTAGGCTGAGAAGTTGCCAATCATAGGTGTGAGGTTGATCAGGCGTCCGAGGAACCGGTAGAAGGTGGTGCCTTCGCTAATGGTTGGGTCGATCATGGTGATGAAGTTGAAGCTCAAGGGGACTGTGAGCTTGGCTACTTGTAAGCTATACCAACACGCGCTCTCAGCGTAGGTCTGGCGGCGTACGAGCGCACGGTTGCCCCAGACCTTGACTTCTGTTACAGAGTAAAGAGCTGCAGCGCACATGTATAGCAACCACGCCGCAGAAATCATCTGACCAGCGAAGCCGATCTGCCCACGAGAGCTCGAAGGATGATGAACAACACTCATGCCAACCAAAGAAAGCTTTGGCTCCATCTCGTGCACCACTTCTGACCAGAGCAGGCCGACGGACGCACAAGCGAGAAAGACTCCTGCAACAACACGGAGAGTAGGCAGGACATGGACTTGGACATGATAGCGCATGTTTGCTGCTTTCGGACGTTGTGACGAAGGGAAGTCGATGAGCGACTGGAATCTGGCAGCCTGCCTGACGAGATGGTTCCACTCGCCAGTAAAGCGCGCACGCTTGTGCCGGGCACGCTTTACTTTCCGAGATAGCTCTGCCAGATATCTTTCCGTCACAACGGATGGAGGTGCAGGTGCAGATGCGTAGGTAACAGCAGGGCGAGATTCGGGCAGGCTGGACATGTCGTAGAGCTCTTCGACCCAATCTTGCAAGTCTCGGGGCATTGTGTTCTTGCGCTGGCGTAGCTGAAGGACCTGAGTCTCGACTTGGTGTAGGTTCTCGATAGCCTCGTCCAGCTTGTCGTGTATACCTGGTGCATGGCTTTGAAGCCTCTTCAATCTGGCACTGACGCTAGCATCCCTGATCAGACGACGTGGTATGGCGACGAGTCCGTGACCCATGAGGTAGATAGCCAGCACCAGACCGTAGGCGTATGCCATGGCCATGACCAGTGCCTTGAGGGTTGTAGCTTTGTTTGTAGTATCGTCCTGGCGGTTCTGCCAAAAGAAGTAGATGGCACCAGCGGTTCCAAGGGACAGTGTAATGAGCTGGTAGCGAGCATTGGATCGGAGGGAGTAGATGAAGCGGTCCTTTGGTTCTCGGTAACCCGAGTCACAGTATTCGCCGAGTAGAGGAAGTACAAACCTAGGCCAGATGTGTTAGTTCAAGTAAGATAAAACATGGATGATAGAGTCGACGAACCATGTCAAACAAAAGGTGAGCCAGTATGCCAGCCTCCAGGCGACCAGCATGACATTGTTGGGTAGCCATATTCCTCTTTGGCCATCTGTGTCTGTGCCAGAAGACGAAGCCAAGTCGATGGGTACCAGAAGGACTATGGAGGACGGAAGAGCGAGGGCCAAGAAGACGGGAATCAGGAGATAGGCGGGAGTGGTCCGTAGAGGCAGGTAGTATCGAAGGAGGAGAACGACGGTTGCTGAAACAGACAGCAGGGCGAGCACGGCGAAGACATCGGAGCCCACAGATGAAGAGGGAGACATGTTGTTTGATGATTGAACACAGAGACCAGCTTGTTATGGAGGACAGGGAGGGACCATGGTGTCGACCGAGCAGATGATGAGGTGGAAGAAAGAGCTAAGCAACGGTTGCGACTCGAACAATCAAACTATCTCGAAAGTTGTAATATAGATTGCGGCCTTGTACGGCCTTGTACGGACTTGTCGGAAGATGCGGCCGGTCGCGAGTGACGCAGGACGATCTGATGGCGGCAGGGGAAGGCGTTGGCAACGTTGTCGAAACGTGAAGAAGGAAAAGCTAATGAAACAGCGGGGCTTTGTCAAGTTTGGTTCCTCCATCAGCCAACAAACAACTCTACGATCAACTCTCGCCAGCCCAGGCACTCTCACCACAACCCCATCACATCACAACACCACTTTCATCATGTCCGAAGCCGAGAACAAGCCCAAGGACGTCGCCGCCGACGCTCCCAAGACCGAGGAGACAAAGACCGTCACCGAGCAAGCCACCGAGACTGCCACCGCTGCCGCCTCGGCCGTCAAGGACAATGTTTTCAGCATGTTCGGCGGTGGCCCCAAGAAGGAGAAGGCCGACGAGAAGGATGAGGGCGCCGACGAGCCCAGCGGAAGCTCCAAGGCCACCGCCGCAAAGACTGGTGACGAGGTAAGACGACCTGCGCCCCCGTCTGCATACTACAAGCGCCACACGATTGCTGATACCGACACAACAGGAGGACGAGGTCGACGACAAGGAGCCCGACGTCCACTTCGAGCCCGTTGTCCACCTTACCGAGAAAGTCGACACCAAGACACACGAGGAGAGCGAGGAGCAGACTTTCAAGATGCGCGCCAAGCTCTTCAAGTTCGACCGCGACAGCAGAGAGTGGAAGGAGCGCGGTACCGGCGAGGTCCGTCTGCTCAAGCACAAGGAGAACGGCAGAACCAGACTTGTCATGCGTCGTGACAAGACCCTGAAGGTCTGCGCCAACCACTACGTTGTCCCCGACATGAAGCTCTCCCCCAACGTCGGCAGCGACCGCTCGTGGGTCTGGAACGCTTCAGCCGATGTTTCCGAGGGCGAGCCCGAGGCTCAGACTCTTGCCATCCGTTTCGGCAACAGCGAGAGTGAGTTTGATGCTACACGGTTGCTGTTCGAGTAGACACATGCTAACATACCTACAGATGCCAACCTGTTCAAGGAGGCTTTCATCAAGGCCCAGCAGGAGAACGAGGCTCTCTTCAGCAAGTCTGACTAGATTGTTGCTCCAACACCAGCATGACCACCCCGCCACTTGTGCACCACCAAGCAGTAGCCAGGCCCAGAATCCCAAAAAACCCCTATCCCATGCACATGCCGTACCTTCCTCACCCACATCGCCATGCATGTCTGACGAAGACACCAAGACGCATTCTGCATTCAGCATTCTGGGCGTTTGGCACTGCATCCCCCTCCCCATATCCCTTGTCGGCCCTCTCGGTGACGGCGACCGAGATGATGATGAATGTCCCCCAAGTCTCCTTAGCGCCTTCATCTAGATAGAGCACATGATGGTTAATGTATCTACGTTCTCGGACCCTTCTCTTTGATTCCACAGATTCCCCGAGTGAGAGAACAATATCTAGTGAGACAGACGGCAGTAGCAGCGATCAAAGTCTTGAGAGACTGGCTTGTGGCAGTGGGGTCGGAGGAAGCGACAGGGTCCTCGGCAGCTTCCTGATATAAGAATCGTTGATATCAAGAGAGGTAGTTGTGAGTGATGCGATGACGGGACGGCGACGCGAGTTGGGAGAGATTGTGCTGAAGTTGAACTTCTTGTTCAGCTTCCCCGCAAACTTTACGACACGCTCAGCAGTCGCGTCGGTGTCGGCGCAAAGCAGAGGGTCCTTCTTACATTTGAACATCGTTGCTGCTGCTCGTACCTCTGTGCGTGCATCTTAGTGATTCGTATAATTGCGTTGTCGCGTCAACACTCTCGCTGTTCCTGCTTTCTCACATCGTCTCACGATGCCTGACGTGCGCCCATTTCTGCCTCTGTCAGCCCGCCGAGTTACTGACGCGCATACAGATTAAACGCCAGATCAAGCTCGTTACAGAGCAACACGTCTTGTAAGCCACTAAACGCTTGTTTCATTGTAGACGAGGAATGGATTTAGCTTACAAAGTGCCCTTTCACCAACAGGCCCGATGTCCCGTCAGAAGTCGAGGGTTTCCCCATGCGCGAATGGAGCATCGAAGTCTACGTAGTCGGCCCCAACGACGAACAACTACCCGCCACCTGTTTCGAGAAGGTCACCTACCGTCTGCACGAGTCCTTCGGCAAGCGCGCCACTCAGAGTACGCCGTCTCCACCTCGACTTGAGCTTCGAGCCTCCCCTTGGAAAGAGAACGATATTGATGCGGATATATAATGCAGTTCTCAAACACGCCCCCTTCAGAATCCAAGAGCAAGGATGGGGTGAATTCGACATGTCGATCGTTCTCACGCCCTTCTCGCAGCCCAAGGGTGAACAGATCATCCTCCATGACTTGCACTTCCAGCAAGAACGCTACGAGAGTCTGCAACACTTTGTACGTTCGCCCTTTATCACCCTGCTCGTCTCAGAACTGATCGTTGCTTGCTAGACTTTCCGCAACCCCAAGCCCGAACTCGTCGAAAGACTGAGGGATTCTGGCCCTGTCGGCGACGCCAACGGTGCTGCTAAGCCTGAGAAGAGAAAGAAGGCATCCAAGACTCAGGTCGACATGGAGAAGTTGGCAGAGGGTCTGGAGCGACTCGGCGAGGACGACCTCTTGCACGTCGTCCAGTTGGTACACGACAACAAGACCGAAGAAACATACACCAAGAACGATGTCGAGAGTAAGGTCCACTGCAATGTTGTTGACGCTCCGGCACTAACACGCAATACAGATGGCGAGTTCCACGTCGACCTCTACACCCTCCCCGACCAGCTCATCAAGATGCTCTGGGACTTTGTCAACCAGAAAGTCAATATTTCCGAATTTTGATCATCTCAGCGATTTACTTAGATTTCGCATTTGCTTTGATTGCCCCGGGACAAGTGCGCACCTGTCGAAGAGCGGATTCTTGCTACCCAGACCACACATACGCGTCAAGACCTTATAAGCGCCATGGACACGGAGGTCTGAAGAATGATACGAGAGGGTGCAGACGCAGCAGCAAGGATTGAAGGGGCGTTTCACGACAACATAATCGATACCCACCAACAATGATATGGCTTTATTACTACTTTTCCCTTTAGCTAGAAGGAATCAAGATCTTCTACCATTCACACTGTACTTTCTCCCCGTGTTTACGCTGTCGTCTGCTACATCCATCCATCCTCCCACGCTCTCACGTTGGCATGTAGCGGCAAGCAAAGCTACGAGAGACACAATTTTCTCTCCAAAGCACCGTGTATTTCTATAGTCACACACATGTCACTGCATCTAGTTGGGGATCTCAAGCGGCACGAAAACATTCTTCCAACACCCATATCCTTGTTCGCATGATCTGAAAGACAGTGTAGAAGAAACAAAAACCCCTTGTACCAAAACACCATTCTCCTCGCAATGCAATCGCTCCCATCCATGATTTCCGTATCGCAATGCAATCGTTTCCTCCATTATTTCCGTATCGTAATGCAATCGTTTCCTCCATAATATCCATATCGTAACGTTAATCCCCTCAAAAAAAAAACACATCTACTTGTCGAAAGTCATCGCAGAAAAGCGCAATGTGAGCGACGTGTCGCCTGTTTTTTGATCCGTTGACCATATTAACATTCGGTCTCCTCCTGCTTGATTTCACGCTGACCACCGACTGGTCCACTCTCGCCGAATCCGGTCTGCGCTCCACCAGATCCAGAGGCCTGAGCCAGAGTTCTGGCGTTGATGGTTTGGTCAACGCTCTCGGTTTTGATTTCGGTGGTGTTCTCAGTTTTGATTTCGGTGGTATTCTCGTTTTTGATCTGGCTGGTGCTTTGGGTTTGAACCTCGCTGATGCTCTGGGTTTGAATCTCACTGATGCTCTGGGTTTGAATCTCGCTGGTGGTTCTGGAAGACACCCTTCCCAGCCTCAATCTCAGCGCAAAGCGGCGCTGCGGTCTGAGGAGTGTGATGGATCTGGGCATGTTGGGTCTATAGTTCAAGTGGATTCTCAACGCCGGTCTTCCGTCGACGATGATGTGCTCATGGTGGTTGACAAGCCCGCGGGCCAGTCTGGCCGGGGTAGCGCGCAGCTGCATGGTGAAAGGTGCTGATGGCATGATGGTTGTATGTGAAGAATGTAGATACTAGAGAGCTGAGCAATGTAACTTGATGGATGCGTAGAGGAAGAGGGAGGAAACAATTTTTTGGGGGCAGACTGAGCTTTTCAAATGACTGTACTCGAATGCCGCTAACCTCTGTCAATCTTGGATTTCTTGTGTGCGATGAGTCTTTTTCATGGCCATGTGCGTGGGTGGCAGCCTAAGGCAGCGCATTTTGAGAGCAATACCAAGATATTTTCTTACTCACACTGCTTTCGCCATCAGTCAGCGACGACGGGTCAACGAGAAGTTGAACTCTTCCCGCTATCGATCATGTTTCTCTACATTGAAGTAGAACTATGCGCAAACCGGATCTGGTGGCGACCATATGAGAAACGGAAACAGAACATTGTTAGAGGGAAGCGGTTTGTCTGGTCCGACCAGGCCATCGAAGCAGTGAGAAGCGAGATATGTATGCACAGAAAGAATCGAGTCTTGAACACGATATCAACAGTGTTTCCTTCGCCTCAAGAATTACTCTTGTAGAGGTTCTCGTTGGTGGGTCTCTCGGCGTCGTCTTGGTATAGAGCATAGCCGAAACCCTGAAACGCTATCTTGCTCAGGCGGTATGAAATCTTCAGCATCGCGAAAAAAATGCTGCTCCCGGTTGAAAGTGCCACGCTTCTTCCCTGGTGACGTTTGGTTTACAGTATCGAAGACTTCACAAAGGTCCCTGAAAGCCGACGAGTTACATCTTTCCCCTTGTAGAAAGCCAGCATAAGAATCTTTCTTTGTCGTGATCCAGCTGTTGTAGCGATCACAAAGAGCAGATCCGAAGCCAGGAAGTATCGCGGGCATAGGAGCCTTGCTCCAAAGAATTGATGGTATTATTTACTCCTCCGAGAAGGTCATGACGTTTGAGTACTTGTAGGTTAGTGAGAATCCGATACTTGGCCTATATCCATGAACGATCATATCTCGCGAGCCTAGAAGTGTGATTTTGCTTGTTTCTCTTTTCAGCCAGATGGCATATCGGGTTTTCATGGATCTATCGTTGATTTTGATTTGATAAACATGAAGTCAAGTTGCCCAATGAAAATCGACCGAGGTGGGTACACCGTTGGCAGAAAGCCGAGAGCGGAAGGCGGTATGACAAAGCATTGTGCACCTTCTATCGACCTTCTTCTTCGTCGCACCACAGTCATACCGGAAGCCTGCAGTTGACCTAGAGTCAGAAAGTGTCGTTTTTGCGTTAATAGCACGGCCAAAGTACACAAAGGGTTCCTGTTTCTACGTCCGACATCGAAGCCCCTGAAATGCTTGGTGATTGGAAAGAACACATCAAGAGTTCTTGAACTCCTGCAAGATTAGGTGTTGTTGAGCCGCCGCTTTCATAGAAAGAACAACAGCTGCAGTAGACATGTAGATTGGGGTTTCGCCATGTAGGAAACCGTGTGCTGAGACAAACGAAGTGAAAGAACCACGCGCTTGCGTGCGATACGCCTTTCACTCTCACAACTCTTTGCGTTTTACTTTACATTCTCTTACCTACATCACAACTCCATCTGATTTGCAAGTCTGCAATCTTCACTCTCTCCACTACATCTTCGCAGCTTGTCTTAGTCCTTGAGCTATCAATTCGCCTCGACGCTGCCTCTTCGTCACGATGGTAAGTTGCTCAAGAATGACTCTCCTCTCCTGCACACAAGGCGTCAGAACGAATCAAAAGCATCAAAAACGCTATCTTATGAGCTCTTGATTGCTTGAGACAGCGCTGATGGCTCACTCTGTGATGCCCGGCCTGTTCAGCTCCTGTTCCTTCGCTTTCGTCACACCTCTTGTCGCGTTTCTAACGTCTCATAGGGAGCTTGGGGCTATGATTTGTTCCAGTCGGACACCGACCTCGACACTGTGGAAATGCTAGACGAGTCTGCCGACCTTGAAAAGGTCAAGCAAAAGATTCTCGCCGACCCAGCCAGATACTCATTCCCAAAGACTGAAGATCCCGAGGACGCCAGCGAGACGGAGGCTGATGGGAACAACGAAATCGACAACGATCACATTTACATGAGCCTGTACAACCCTTCTCACCCTGTAAGTCAAGATAGATATATAAACACCACGAATTATCCCGGCACCTGTTTGATTTTCTTTGGGCTGTCTATCCTCAAACAAATATACACACAGCTACAGTGCTAATCTTGCCGTCTCGTTAGGATTTGATTCAGCAGCATCTTGACAGCGGTGCTCTCATTCGCATGATCAACAACCTACGTGACAAAGGACAAGGCAACGCTGTCTGCCTACTCGTCGCCTGTGCCATGCAACTTGGCTGCAACATCCCAGACTGGTGCCGTCAAGAGCTCATCTTGACCCACAAAAAGTGTCGTCTTCCACCTCAGGGCGAGCTTCGCTTCGAAAAGGCCCTACATGACTATCGCAACGGCATCCCGTATCCTTTCAACTGCAAAGGTCTCGAACTTACTGCCAGCACCGGAAACCCTTTCTACCAGCAATCCGAAATCTTCTGGATGAGACTTGAAGAGGTTCCTGCCGGCGAGGAAATCACCCAGGAAAACACCTCCGTCGAACGTGTGTATGCTGACTTCAACCAACCTGTTGATGTTTGCGGCAATTGTGGTGCGAAACAGTGTGATGATGGTAGCAAGTTGAAGCGCTGTGCAGGTTGCAAGGAAAGGTAAGAGTACACCCACGCATGTGATTGAGGATCAATTGATTTTGTTCCCGCCTTCTCCCCTTTCGCTCCAGATCCATTTCTTGCCCAATATTTCCATTTTTGGTCTTCTGACGGACTTGCTGATGAGTTGCTTAGACTGTACTGTTCCAAGACCTGCCAAAAGGCCCACACTCCCAGACATTCATGTGTCTGCCCTGGCTTCAAAAAGGCTCACGAAGAGCAACCTGATGATGCATGCGGCAACTGCGGTGCAAAGCAAGCAAAAGACGGAAGCGCCTTGAAGCGCTGTGGGCGTTGCAAGGAGAGAAACTACTGCTCGGTTGAATGTCAGAAGGAGCACTACCATGCTCATGCCACGAAGTGCAAGGCAGCAGCTGAAGAGGCCAAGAAGGCCGACAGTGGTCGTGTCCAGGGTCTGAATGTTCTTCAGACTTGGTAAGTCCAAGGAAGAGATGGAGCCGGGTGTTCTCCACCAAGTATGAATGTGGCAAAGAAAGATATCGGAGGACTCGACACCAATTGCTTGAGGGTTTATATTGCCGATCGAGTTTCATGTTGCTAGCTACAGAGAAGAACAAATCAGAATGTTGCTATCAACTATTGCCAATCTTCGGTGATCATTGCAACTTTCGAACCCATCTCATGTCTTGATCTCGATTTCAGCTGATATACACAAAGCCTATCAAGCCGGTATATGTGCATCGCAATCCCCATATGATATGCATGTATACAAGAGCAGGGGAAAACACAGCCATAGGGGAGCACAGTTGGATGTCTGTTCACACTCGTCGATGATGACTCCACTCAAAGATCAAAATCCAAGTTAATTCCTCATGCTACTACCTTCCACCACTAGAAAACCACATTGGCCAAATCCAAAATACTCCCAACAGAGAAAACAAAAACCCCGCCAACCCTCACACCCGACCTTCAACCTCATCCTCAAACAGCCAAGCCACTCTAGACAACATCCCTCACAATATCCCTATGCAACCCACACCTCCCCTTGACATATCTAACTCCCATATAAACCTTTTTCGCATCCGCGCACGCCGCCAATGGCCCCTTTGCCTTTCGAAATTCGCATTGGATGATCGTCTCGGAGTCCGTGCTGCAGGCTGCATTGTTGCAGGGTGGTGTGCGGAATCTGGTCGATACGATGGATATATGGCACATTTTTATCTTTGCTCTCTTCGTGTGCTACTGGTGGGCTTTAGGATGTTTGATGGTGCATCTCTTTTTGGAGTTTAGTGTTGCTGCTGTGGCTTGGTTAGGTTTGAGTGATGTGGGTGTGGATTGCAGGACATACTTTGGGGGGTTTTGACACCGCTCGAGTCTGCCTTGACAGTCGTTGCTAGCCATGAACAAGAAGGGAATGTACGCTCTTCTTGAACCCTTTCTCCGCGTTGCTTGCGAGCTTTGCTGGATGCTCAGCCGTCCACACACCGCTTCCGTGTGACAGGTTGGGAGATTGTGCTTGGGGCTGACAGAGCCAATGAGTGTGTGGAAGCTCAGTGTACCTCGCGGCTTGCAGAGTAGTACACTCTCGAACAGGGATGAAACTGTACAACCCGGACTCGAGTTAAGGACATTGCGAACAAAAGAAATGGGTCATGCGATTAGATACCCTATGCGAGGAAAAGATGCCATTGTGCTCTGGTGTCTCTGATGAACGTTTGGTAAGTTTTACAATACAAGACCGGTCAAGCTATTTAGTGTACCAGTCAGACCGTCGAGTGCACCGGTCAATTTTGCGAGGCCATAGACCGCGTTGTTCTCAATCTCCCCCGTGGCGGCGTTCAGGCCGATCAACGCCGCCCTCAGGCTCTTCTCTCCTAAAATCACACCCTCTGGGAGCTGTTCCCCACTTGCAAGGTTGAGTTGTACGCCCATTGCACCCAGGCTGGCCAATGTTGTTGTTGTCTTTGGTGGTTGCCAACCAAGTTCATAAGGAAGTCTCTCTTCTTCGAACAAGCTACGCACATACTCCAACGGTGCAACTCCAGTAATCGGGTCGCCCATGGTCGACAAGTACAAGGCCGTTTCACCGTAGCTGAGGATAAACTGAAGCGGACTGTAGCTGAAGTTGGGATCTCTGGCAGCCTCGGTGCTGATACGATTGTATCTGGCTTTGGAGGCGACAGGGATGGTGGCATCCTCCATACCACTGTAGTAAGCGAGTACCGTGTCCCAGATGGTTTGGTTGAAGCTGTGGTTGTCACCCGTGCTGGCATCTGCACGGGACAATGAGCCGTCGTGCTCGATCACAAAGTCGTGTCGATCAAGCATGTCGAGGTCGAAGTACAAGCCTGACGTCAAGGGGTTGGGGTTGGAGCCAATTCCTGCCGTACCCACGACCAGAGCGAAGTCGGCACCGACATTCAATCCTCTCTTCAAGCAATCGGTCAAGATTGGGATGGTGTATCCTTTGCCGCTTCGGGGGCAGATGTCGTGATTTGCTAATGAGTTCAGACCAGGACAGGGAGAGCGGACTATTAAAGGGTCAGAGCATACTCTATTTGAACGATATACTACCGCTCGTACCTTCTCCGTTCTGTGGTGGATGCCAGGCTGGGAAGTTGGTGGAAGCACTGCTTGATGTGCCAACAGCCTTGGCTAGAGGTTTGAGAGGAAGCAGACCGGCTTCTCTACGCGTGTTGCCCATTCCGGGAAAAGCAGAGGCATACTGGGCCAAAACACCCAAATGCAGGACTGACGAGGACTTCATACTGCACAGCGAATTCTCACAGGACAGTTGATGGGAAAGAAACACTCAAGGAGAAGCAACACGCCTACCTTAAGAGCCTCAGCGAGACTGAACGTCGTCATGACTCGTCGACAGTCTACTGGTTCAGCTGGTTCAGCCAACATGACGGGTTGTCTGGTAACAGGGTGGTCGTCACTGGACCGGATTTCAGCACCATGGATCGACATGGATCTACGGATCCACACGTCTAAGACGGAAGTTTGGCCGTTGTAGGTAATCGCACAGAACCCATCGCACCAAGGGAGATTGCTGATTGGATCGTGCAGTGTTATTAAAGATGGTCTTGCACCGATGCCTCGGTCGAAATGGCGATGTTCAACAAGTGCGTCGAGGGGAGAGCCGTGTGGCTGAGAATAGGTAATTTTAAGCTCAGGACGGGTACGCAGATAACCATCAGACATGGCATGAAGGGTGTCAAGGGGCGTTCTCTGCCTCGGCCCAGAATGTTTGAAGACCTGTCACTGCTTGTGGTAATATCAGAAAAGTAGAAGAAAATGTGCTAGCCAAATGGCAGCAAGGAAAGCCGTTGACGCAGGAAAGTGCATCTGAACCGCTACTGAGCAACGGAGCGGAAGCAGCCGAAAACAGCAAGAGGCACGTGAGGCGATGAGAGAGGGTGACAAGGCGCGTTTGGTCGAACAAAGAGTCCGGCATGGGGGTAACAAGTGTTACCAGTTGCAAGAGAAGTATTCACACCGTCTCGCGAGCAGCAGAAGAAAGGTGATGGATTGAAGAAAGAAGCTAGAAGGCGCGATGACGGCGTCTTTGGAATTCTTGTCTCTCCACAAAACGCACGGGTGCAGCGATGATTGGGCCGACTCCGAGAGTCGCGGGGACATGGTGGTTTGGCAACGAGGTGCGTCGCAAAGCAGAAGGCCAAGTCCAAGATCAAGATAGCACACGCCCATGTCGGAGCAGAGTGGCCGCGCATAGACGACTGGACTGAGCTGTAGAGTGTCACAATGGCAGAGGCCGATGCAAGTGCAGCTGGGCCTCTGAACGAACCCGCACCCAGCCACAGCCCATCCGCATCGACACCCACCTCGACCCAGGCACAGCAACCCTCGCCCAACTTTGTCGCGCCCAGCGACTACCTACGGCCTCGCGAAAGGGCCCATGGCTCCAAATCAAGAGGTCCCATGAGCCCCCTCGACCACGAGCAGCTCGATGCCCTAGTCGGTCCTTCCTCTGTCCCAGTCGAGCCTCTTCTGACCATTGTCTGCAGCGAGCCATCCGCAAATTCCTCAAAGCCCGCACGAGTTACGACGTCCTGCCTCTCAGTTATCGCCTGATCGTCTTCGATACCGCCCTGCTGGTCAAGAAGAGTCTCAACATCCTCATCCAGAACGGTGCGCACACCATACCCCCCACCCCTGCCCCTCGTTGACCTTTCTGGCTGACATCCAACCAAGGCATTGTCTCTGCTCCCCTTTGGGACTCGAAAACCTCGACCTTTGCTGGTCTCTTGACCACCTCGGACTACATCAACGTCATTCAGTACTACTGGCAGAATCCCGACGCCCTGGCCCAGGTCGACCAGTTCCGCCTCAACAGTCTCCGCGACATCGAAAAAGCTATTGGCGTACAGCCCATCGAGACTGTCTCGGTACATCCTCTCCAATCTCTGTACACGGCATGTCGCCGCATGCTCGAGTCTCGCGCGCGCCGTATCCCTCTTGTCGATGTCGATGACGAAACACAGCGCGCCATGATAGTCAGTGTCTTGACTCAGTATCGCATCCTCAAATTCGTCGCTGTCAACGTCAAAGACACCCAAGACTTACGCAAGCCTCTGCGAGACATTGACTGCGGTACCTACGGTGATCTGCAGACTGCCACAATGGAGACCCCCGTCATGAACGTTATCCATCTGCTTGTTAAGTACAGCATATCCAACGTGCCCATTCTAGACAGCGAAGGTGTGTATTGTTGCCCACACTCCTTGATCTGTCTCACTAAACGCGAACCAGGTGGTGTTGTCAACGTCTTCGAAGCAGTCGATGTCATATCACTTATTAAGGGTGGTGTATATGACGACCTGAACTTGACCGTTGGTGAAGCCTTGCTAAAGCGCTCCGGGGTACTACTCTCAAATCCTTCATTCAGTGTCATCATGGCTAACTTGGTTTCAGGATTTCCCTGGCATTTTCACTTGTACCCTCAATGACCGCCTGGACTCCATCTTTGACACGATTCGGAAATCCCGCGTTCATCGCTTTGTCGTGATTGATGAGGACAAGAAGCTCAAGGGCCTGCTTACCTTGAGTGACATCTTAGAATACGTACTTCTTGAAGGCGAAGGAGATGAGTTATGATGAATTTCGGTTTTGATACCCATGGTAAGTTGGAAGCATCCACAAGTACCACTTTTCAGTTTTTCTACAGACTATATCAAGAATTATTTGTACAACATCTGCACTTCACACGTTCATCCATTGCATCCTAGTTGTAGCGACGAGTAATTGTTCCCATGAGAAGTTGGTAGCTTAGACACGGGCAAACGATTTCTTGCCAAGTAGAGATCGATCTTTTCCTGCTAACATGAGCAGTCAGTTGATGGATCGGTGTTGCATTTTGGGACGTGGACAATCTCAAGGATCGTCACCTAATACGTCAACACGAGGGTGCACATCATGAGGTGACAATCCAGCCACCTTCCCCGCATCATTTTTCCGTCGACAACATCTCCTCTTTCTGCAGAAAAGAATGGCCTGCATCCAAGCATTGCCCACCGGAGAAGTGTTGGCAATGTCCGGATAAAGAACAAAGATCATCAATCACCATGCCCTTATTATCCATCATTCGGGCCAACATTGCCCGATCAGAGGTAGGTATAACAACCTGCATGCTCTTCGTTCCTCTGCTGCTTCTAGTGACACATCTTTCACCATGAGATTCCATCAACCATCTGGTTCGTGTCTCGCTCCCTATGCTGCTGTACTGGTTGCAGCCCGTATCGTTGTCTCTCAGCCTACTGGAAGTCATGATGAAATCCACTCGCTGGATATCCCAAAGACCGCACTCGGTGCATCGATAGAACACGATCCTTCATTCGCGTCTTTCTCATTCGAGCCTGCATTCTGGGTGGAGTTCTTCGGCAACTCCAGTACACCAAACAAACTCGCCTTCGATTTGCTTAATCGTATCGTGGATCATGGAGGACAACCAACGGTATCTTTTCCTTCATAAGCAATACGATCCTTGAACTCACGGTTTTGACAGATTCGACCCGGTGGAATCACAATGGATTCCATGATCTTCAATGCATCAGCTGGCGATCCAGTTCGTACTACCAACCCCAAGGGTGGAGTCTATCGTACAACTGTTGGACCTGCCTACTACGAAAGCTGGTCCAACTTTCCTGAAGGCACCAAATTTGTCTCTACTTTGAACTTTGGTAACAACTCACTTGACATTGCTAGAGACATGGCAGTTGCCTCTGTCAAGTACGCAAGCAATGACAGTATCAGTTACTTCGAACTTGGAAACGAACCAACAAACTACCCAAGCTCAAGGTGGAACAAGAGTACTGCAGCATATGTTCAGCAATGGCAGAACTGGACAGCTCAGATTGATGCAGCTGTCAATGCGACCTTCGGCACCAATGAAGCAGTCGACTTTGGCAGCGAGCGCTGGTGGGCCTCGTCCGCGACAACAGATCAAAGCGGTCTCGAAGTCCGACCCGCTGCTCTTATCCCCGCCGGTATCGACTCCAAGAATCAAGTGGCTGAATATTCGATTCACTCGTACCCGTTCTCAACTTGCGATCCTGACCGGGCTGCGCTGGCAACTACAAAGAACATCCTGAACCAGACCAGTTTGGCTCAATACGCCGACGAAGAGATCTACCCATCGGCCAAGGCTGCACTTGACGCTGGCAACCGCTGGATCATCGGAGAGTTCAACTCTATATCTTGTTCTGGAAACCCAAACGTCTCGGACACTTTCGCGCAGGCCTTGTGGGTCATTCAAAGCGAACTGATCTATGCTGCACGCAATGCCTCAGCCGTATACCTACATCAAGGAGCGGCGTTGGTATTCCAGAGTGATCAACAAGTCAACTCTGCGGGCCAAGATGGATCGCCAGGCTATTCGACATACGACATGTTCTATCCTCGAGACAGTGAGAAGCGCGGCCCTGCAAGAGTCTTGCCCAGCTTTTCCAGCCAGCTTTTCATGGCCGAAGCATTTGCCATTCCCGACACCCGTATGCGTCAGGTGGAAACGCCTGCAGGCCTCGACAAGGACTACTTTTCCGCATACGCCTTCTACGCCAAGAACAAACTCAACAAGCTGGCCATCATCAACTCCAAGCCATACTACGCCAACTCGACGAGTGACTTCACCGTGACGTTGGACATCTCGAAGTATGGACACTCGAAGAAGGGAACAAGGGCATGGTTGAAGAGGTTGAGTGCTACTCATGTCGACGAAGGCAACGCAAACAAGACCACTTGGGCAGGCCAGTCGTTCCCCAATGGCCATGCGACCGGTGACCTCCTTGTAGAGGAAGTTGCACGCGATGGTATTGTGAACGTTAGGGGAAGTGAGGCCGTGCTTATCTTCTTCAACAAGCGGGATGCCAGCGTGGATGCGTGCTAGTTTTGTCGATACATATATAAACAATCATCATTGATGCTCTTATCTACCATTCCTTTCCATGCTCCATATCACGCGGCTCCATATCTCCGTATTGGAAGCTACCGGTATCAGCTCAAACTTGTCCTCGAAGCCAGGCAATGGTATGCCTCAAATCAGCTTCACGACTGTCTCTGTAGAGCCCAAAGTATCCACGCTAGGTCTGTACAGCGTACCAGCCTCCGACGACACCCTTCCCTCGTCATCGTATTTGGGAGCGTCAAGGGGCTGGTACAGCGCCTCCGTCTCACAAGAATGACGAGGCTTTTCAGCCGAGACGCGAGTGATGTTGGGAACGATCCTGGCACCGACGTGTGTGTGGCAGTTCGGACAAGTGCGTGCAAACGAAAGCCCTCTGCACATCTGGAAGACACGACGAAGGACGAAGAAAGCGTGAATGCAGCTGTTTAAGAACACCGTCAGTCAGTCATGTACATCTCAGACGCGAGAAGAAGTAAAAGGAAGCAACAAAGGATGATTTCAAACTCACAAATCGATCAACAACGGCACACTGCCATAGGTCCCCAACATGACACTTCCGTTATCCAGCCACTGTGTGTTTGCCGTGACCACCCAGAAGGGCATCAAGATGCCAAAGAGAAAGACGGCAATAGCCACATCGATGCACAAGATCAGCCAACGCCATCGGAAGCCCGTGTTCAAGGCGAGCGGACTCAGGACAGCAGAGAAGGCAGCAGGCACCAAACCCAGGGCGGGGAGCACCGATTGTGACGCAACGCCATAAGGAATGAGAAGAGCCAGACCAAGGAGGAAATTGATGATGGTTGTGGTGCGAAGGGTACGGTCCAGAGAGCTTGGAGAGCTTGGAATCTCCATGATGTGTTTGGTTTGAGTGAAAGGTAGGTAAGTTGATATTTCTGGAGGATAGAAGAAAGACGTGTTGATGAGATTGACACGAAGTGGTAGACCTATCTTTATATAGAAGTAAACCACAAACAAATACGATCTATTGTTATTCCTACGTTGTAGGCATCAGTATTCTTTTTCCTCGCAGGTCTGGCAAGGCACCGGTATTCGATTGGTGGACGGACGTCCAGGTGGGTCTGAGCTGTTTTCGGAACGAAGGATGGTCCTTCCCGCAAGATTAGGGGGGAAGGTCCGGTTGGCCTGGCGAGTCAAAACATCAACTGCAGTTTCACAGCACGATTCGTGAAGTTGGTAGGTAGGCAGGAAAATCTGGCCCTTGTCGACACCGTAGAGCATTTACTCAAGCATCGCCTATCTTTGGAGTTGAAAGACTTTCTTTTCTTTGGACTTCTTCCGCGGATAACATATCCATAAGAGCGAATCATGCAGCAACATCAAAGATCCAACATCCGGGTTGCTAGACCAGTCATGTAGTGGTATATACTCTAAACAAGAACCATGGTTGTCACGTACGGCCACAGTCAGCTGAAAACTGGGCATCCCGTCCGCTCTGCCATACATAAGCAGTTGAACGGCAGATTAGTACTACGGTGGGTGACCACGTGGGAATCCCTGCTGCTGTATGTTTTGTATCTTGCTGTTCCTACACAGTGCAGTCACATGTGGTGGTCGAGCGGCAGAACGTTTTGTTCGTCACTGGGGTGTTTGAGTATCAACAGGTTCTCTCACACCCTTGTGCTCTTAAAAAGCTCGGCTCAGGAGTTCAATTGCACGACTCCGACACCGTATGTGTTTTCATTCGAATACAGATGGATTAAAAACGGATGTTCTGGAATGCAATCTATAGTAGATTTGCATAGAAACATGCTGTTGGACCGGACCGAACTACTCAATGCTATACGGATGACCCGGACTGATTATCTCGATGTCGTATAAATCGATATATCCTGTCCATAACAATGAGAGGCACTCTCCGATGCCTTGACTGTCCAACAATGGTCAAGGACGATGCTTCACTCGAACTTGTATATACGTCTATATATACTAGCTCAAGAACTGCGCTCAAGCTCTAGACAATCATCTGTCATGGAACTATATCGCCGACAAGGTTAACAAAGTTTGTCGATGAAACAACCCGCTCATACCATCCTCGATTGGAGGGTTCTGCAATCACAATGGGTCTGATCTCACACAGGAGCCAGCATCTAAACTTATGAATTCTCTTGACCAAATGTGATTGCAATGGGCTCTTGGGCACTGGTTGTATGTGAAGCAAGATGCAAGTCAAAACGTGAGGAGCTCTCCCCACACCGTTGGGGACATGCACGGTTGCCGTTTCTGTGGGGAGCTGATGAACCATGAACAGGCACAAAACGACAACGATTGCAACGTAAAATGTCACAAAACTGCCATCAAGCAGATAAGCTTATAGGCACACTTTCCAACCGCTATGGCGATAATTACAGCCTGTCTTCTGGGATGAAAATGCACAGCGACAAAGGCTGTTCCTGTCACACCTGACGACCAAGCCACCCAGCCACAGAAGCGCTTAGCGAATTTGTGTGTTGACCAAAACACTCGGACCTGTTAGCTTGCAGAGATCGACAGCGCAAGAGAAACAAAGGCTGAGGGATAGCGCCTACAGTCAGCCATCACTTCCTCGCAATCTTGCCGGGATGGCTGGTCCAGCGTTGGGCAGCACGGCCAAAGCCCAGCACATGTTCTGCTGAGGTGGCTGTCGAAGCCAGCAATGGCACGACCGACATGAACGGGGAAGGAGCAAACCACCCGAGTGGCTCGACGGGACAGAACAGGACCCTAGATATCGGGTTGCGGTTCCCACTAGTCTTTATATCCACCTGGAAACGGGCGGGTACAGTGACAACAAACAGGATGCAGGTCAAATGAAAGGTCAATCAATCATCTCGCCATCTTCCCGCTTTATTTAGTATCCTGCAAGACAAATCGCCCTCGTCACCTTAGCACCTTCTTCTTCCTTACTCCGCTTTCCAACCTCAATTCAACCCCGACAAGGACCTTCAGTTCGTTCTTGTTGTCCTTCCGAGTTGTTCAAGGACAGTTCGTGAGGTCTTCAAGAAAGAACACTCGACATCCAGCAAGCTGGATTTTGAAGCAAGAGTGAGTGCATAGCATCAGATTTGGGTGATCAGTGCAGCAATTGACAAAGTACTTGCAGGTCCCCATCCCTTTCAGTGGTATCGTCTCCCTGATCACTCTCAATTGACACTCAGCTCACACATTGCAGTCTTCCCGTCCACGTATAGGAGTGATACTGTCACCAACTCTACAGCGATCAAAGTAGAAGAGCAGGTCAACCTTTCCAGCTCGCACGGCGGACGGGAAGGTCACAAAACCCGTCACACCTCATCTCAGGCCCCTCCGTCCCGCCACTTTGAAGAGGAGATCAGAGTAACAGAAAAGGACCACTACCGTCATCCGGGACGCAGAGAGGAGAGCGTTCACGTCTACGAAGAAGAGCGTACGTCTCGTCCCAACAGACAGACCAGGATCAGTATCGAACAGGACCGGTAAGTCAGTGTTTCGTTTTCCCCTCCCTCCATCAGCTCTCTCCACGCAAGCAAGATCAGCATCAGTCCACCCACCGCATTTCCGTTTCTCAGCACCTCGCTTCGGCACGCGCGGGCGGCTCGGGCGGTTCAGGCACTAAAGTGGTGACATGAACCAACTCTCCACCCACTAGCGTGTTGCCATGTCAACTGGGGTGTCCATGCTGCTCGTCCAAGCTTCCCTCATTCACCCATATCCTACCTTCTACCTGACTCTCTCCTTCCCGCACCGTTGCTTCCCCTCTTTGCTCAGACCAGTCCCACTGACAGCCCCAGCTACCGTGAACCTTACCAACGTTACGTCGACGCCCAGATTGACGTTCAGGACAAGGCTTACGACCACCAGTACCGTACCACCCACGGTCCTGCTACTCAATTAGGATCAGAGGTCGACGTTACCGAGCGTGATTACCGTCGCCGAACCAGCCCCATAGCCCAGGACTCCTACGTTCAGGACACATCTGGTTCTTACGTCCAGGACTACCCCAGGACTACCTCTGCCCGAGACTACTACCACACCGTTCCTGCCCAAGAGGAAGTACGTGTCAAGACCGAGACCCGTACTACCGTCGACCCTCCCAAGAAACGCAAGTTTGACATGGGATATTACGACGACGAAGGCCAATATCACTCTTTCCGTGACGGACTTCACCGCGCTGCTGACCACATCCTCCACCCCATCCACGGACCTCGTCACCACCAGCAGCACCACCAACACCATCATCAGTCCGAGCCTGTCGACGAAGTCTTTGAAGAACGCGACACCGTAACCACCATGTCTGCTCCTCGTCGCTCCGTCGGTCGCTCCGGCCCCAGCAGTGCCGTCTCCATCCCCTGCCACCACATCCGCATTGGTGACTTGTTGTACCTTCAGGGTCGCCCCTGCCAGGTCATCCGTATCACCACCTCTTCTCAGACTGGTCAGCACCGTTATCTCGGTGTCGATCTCTTCACCAAGCAGCTGCAAGAGGAATCTTCCTTCATCTCCAACCCTTCGCCCTCGGTGGTGGTTCAGCAGATGTACGGACCTGTGTTCAAGCAGTACCGTGTCCTTGACATCCGCGATGACGGCCACGTTGTTGCCATGACCGAGAGTGGCGACGTCAAGCAGGGACTTCCTGTCATTGACCAGAGCAACCTGTTGCAGCGTCTCACTGATGCTTTCGACCAAGGCCGTGGCAGCATCAGAGTTCTTGTCCTCAACGACGAAGGTCGCGAGCTTGCCGTCGACTACAGAGTCGTGAACGGAAGCAGACTGTAGACTAATACAGGTATGTTGGGTTAGCTTGTCTTGCCAGTATTTCACTAACCATGGGAAGGAACGAAACACGACCCCACCACGACTGTCGTCCCTCATGACCAACACAAGGCTTCGGCCGGCAGAGCTGGAACACTTAGGCTCTGAACCATGAGCGACAGATGTAATGCCCACCTTTTGATAGTTTAAATGATAGCCAAGAATTGAGATGAGAGATTTGAATCGTTGACAACATCCATGACATGTGTCGCTTTTGTTGTGTGACTCGGCAGTTTTGCAACGTGATTCGTGGTCAACATTGACTAAAGTGGTGGGAGGTTGGGTGCTGGAATCAAATCAAACTCAATCCATCCTGCTTGTGCTTCGTGACCTGCCATGTTGCTGCATATGTCGGCGCATGCCTACCAAAACAAGATTTATAGAGTAGAGCTTGTCAGAGAGCTCTTCAAGCGGGCGATTGAAGCAGGCTCTGCGGACTTGTAATTAATCTGCTAATGAGAAGTCTGGTGACCACCGGTTTTCAAACAGAAATACAGGGACACGACAGTCTGCCTGACGTCTGGAAACCTGGTACAGCACTATATAGCAGGGCAGACGCGTCAGCTGGTACCTGCTTGGTGGACGGTTGACTGCATGTATGTTCCAAGTAGCGACCCCTGTCGTGGCGACCCTGTCGGGACCAGTCAGGCATACAAGAAAAAGATGGCGAGCAAGATCAGAAAGACGTTGGCAGATGTCATTGGTGGTTGAGCAGCACGACAACACGAGTCGACCACGCTGCCACAGAGGCGAGGAGGATCGGTAAAAATAGAAAGACTTCCTCGGAGCTCGTCGCGATTCTTGGCCCTGTTACAGACGCCGAAACTCCCGAGTTTTGTGGGGTTGAGGAGCTCTGACGATGTTTAAGCAAACGGTCGATGAACATCGTCGTTCGAAACAGGCCTGTCATCTGCTTCGACCTGTTCTAGCTGCAGAATCTCCTGGAGCATGGACCTCGATCAAGGTACCGGGAATAGTTGCTCATTGCTGAAGCACTATCAGAGCAACAAGACGAGAGGCCCGATAGAGTTATCGCATTGTTGGAAGCAGAGTTGAAGCAGGAAACACCCAAGCTCAGCTGAGTTGGAGTTGCTAAGTAATCCCATCGTCATCTCTGGTGACGTAAAATGGTTTGCCTGTCTCGCTCCATTCGTGCAACTTCAAACTACTTTATGTGTCTGGATTGTCTCTTGTCTTTCTTCCTCCACCTCAAACATCTCAATCCACCCCACGCATCCACAACATAACCAATTCACATAGCATGCTTTCTGAAGGCGTAAGATTGGTCGGCGAGAGCGGCAAGAGCTATCTAGCAGTCAGCCCTCTGGGCCAGAGCAACGTCTGGACCGCTGTCGAGCAGAGCAATGATCCCAACAAACCAGTCCAGGTGGTTGTCATCAAAGAACCTGGCGAAGTCGACAACCAGCCAGGATGGCCTAGCTTCATAAACGAGATGGTCATGCACGAAGTCTTCAAAGACTCACCAGCCATCAGACAACAGGTTGACAGAATCCCTCCAACCAAGCCCGGAGACCCGCCAATGATTGTCTTGGAGATTACCGAAACAACCCTCTGGATCGCACGCACGAAAAGACCCATGTCTCTCGCCGAAATCAAGACTGTCGCAAAAGACGTCCTCGTGGGCCTACACGATGTACACGCTGCGGGTCTGGTATACGCAGATCTCAAGCCTCAAAACATCATGGTCGACGGCTTCAATGCCGAGTCAGAAGAGAAGGATGACCATCTCAAGGCGAAACTGGGTGATCTCGGCCTTGTCATGCAACCCATGAACGGAAAAGTCCAACCCATCTCGTACCGCGCTCCCGAAGTTTACCTCAAAGGCGACATCACCTCGCGAGTCGATGTGTGGGGCTGGGCCCTCATCTACTGCCATCTGCTCGAAGCCCGCACCCGCTTCTCCAAGACTGGTCTCTACGACGATCTCGACACAAAGAGCGGAGGCATGGCCGAAAGAGAGGAAGCTGTCAAGAGCGCCTTGATGAATGACTACAAGCTGCAAAACGACCCAGTGTACGGCAATGTCCCGCTGCCTGCAAACGACCCAAGCAAGCATAAAGGCGATCAATGGGAACTTTTGCGCCAACGCGGTCTGGAGGACGGAGAAGTCGATTTCCTCAGATGGGTCTTGAAGGCCGACCCCTACCAGCGGCCGACTGTCAAACAGATCTTGGAGAGTGGATGGTTGGACAAGAGTGCAGAAGAAGTAGCCGCTGGTTTCAGTCCCCCAGAATTCGAGCATCTGGAGTACGACCCCAAGCGTGCCACCCCGGACGAGTTTGCGGCACAAGAAAAACAAGAGGCATCCAACAACAAGGAGCAGGATCAGGGTCACTATTTCCGCCAGCCCCAACAACAGACCAGACCCGCAATGACGGAGAAGCGTTTCCACAGCGCTGAAGACGAGGTACCTGTCAAGAAGATGTACGTGCCTGACGCCTCGTTGACGGCGCCGGCAGAGCAGCAGCAACAAGCAGGGACTGTCTCTGCTGCCATTCCTACCCAGTCTGCTCAGACGAACACGTCAGCCACACAGCCCACACCGTCCCAGCCCCAGAGCGTGGAAACAAGCTCAGCCTTACAGCCTACCCCATTCAAGGATGTGGGCTCCTATTTCCAGGACACTGCGGCCCCTGTTTCGTTCAGCGGCACTAGCCCTGCCCAGAGCACTATGGCTGGCACTCCGTCCACGAGCATGGACACGACCGACACCCAACCCATCCCCACCCCGTTCGCAAGCTCCACTGTGGAATCCACCGAGGGCAAGATGGCATCAACCCAGCTCACGGACGCTAACACCACCGGCGATGCCTCGGCACCCGTGCAGTTCAAGAACGTCAACGAGAACAACCAGGCCACTACGCAGAGACCTCCTCTGAACACGACCAACACGGGCACTTTCCTATCGTACAAGTAATACCGGTTCCCATGAGCAAGGTTTTGCGAGATTTTTTCATTTCAAGTAATCATTAGCCCTGGTTAGAGCAGCTAGAGTTCCAAATTCGCACAAATGCATTTCGTTTTAATACAACAAGACAAGACATTAAAAAAATACAACTCCCACTCCGAGTACTGTGAGCCATCATCATAACTTCCCTGATCGTGATATCATCAAATCCGCATTTCCCTTGGTACAATTACTCTTTTGTGTTGTTGACCGAGTTCTTGACTCCCTCGACCACAGTCTCACTCATGTTTTGCACTCTCTCGCCAACATCACTGCCGACACTGCTTACACTGTCCCCAACGTTGCTACCGCCAGATTCGACTGCGTTCCTCACGCCCTCGACAACAGTCTCACCGACATTCTGCACGCGGTGACCAGCCTCCTTGCCAGCCTCGACAGCACTCTCCGCCATATCCACCGCGACACCTTTGACGCGTTCGAACTCACTCTTTGCCTGTTCGCCCACGGAACCGAGATCGTGAGGCCACTGTTTGGTTGCCTTGAGGATGGCGTAGTAGGCCGAGATGATGAGGACGTGGATGCGCTCTTTGAGCACCATGCTGAGGCCGTGACCGAGGAAGCCTTTGACGACTTCGGCGTCGAGGCCGCTGTAGAGGCCCTTGATGCCTTCGGTGTTGTAGATGTTGGTCAGCGAGCGGATGATGGCGAGCTGTTGGATCTGTTGCCAGAAGACCAAGCGCAGGACTTTTTTGGATCTGGCGGTGATTTTGGAGTCGGAGGATAGATCTGGTTTTTCGAGGTAGGAGGGTGGTTTGCGCTGTGTGTCTTCTGCCATGGGGCGGGAGACCTGAGCGCGGCTTTTGGCTAGGCTGAAGGGGTAGGTGACGGTTGACGCCGTGGCTTTGGACATGGCGGCGATTAGGAACAGGGCCTTCGGTCCTGGTTTGTCGCGTTGAGAACGAGGGAGTAGTGTTCTCTTCAAAAGGTTCTGAAGTAGAAAAGTCAAGGCGGGGTTTAACGTTAGGATCAAACTAGCACTGTAGCCAGCCCAGAAGCCTTTGAGCCCACGCTCACTGCGGATCTGGAGGAAAATGTCCTTGACGCTGAGTCTGGACGCCATACCGGGAGGTAAAGTGGAAGTCTTGTCTCGTGCGGCAATCAGAGCGGCAGTCTGCTTTCTAGTGACAATCTGCTGGATCGGAGTAGTGACAAACTTTGACAGAGCTCCAGCAGCTATGCCCACACTCAATTCGTGGAAGACAGGCAGGGACTTGGTGCCCAACTTCTTCTGCTGACGCTGGCGGAAAGCCGTGTAGGCGAGGAAGAACAAGAAGCTGTCAATGATGCTCTTTGCCGTGTCGGTCGCGCAACCGTTCCAGAAAGCCTGCAATCCTCCTTCATGTGTGTATATCTTGTGTGCTGCGTCTGCAAGACTGGTGTATTCGGCATCATCGGCTTCTTTGGCGGCCGAGGGAGCTTCCCCGGGTGTTTTCAGTTGCTGTTGGACTTGGAGACGAGTGATGACCAGATCGAGAGGGTAAAGAATGAGATGCGACAGTGCAGTGCCGGCAGACCCTGCCAAAGCATGACCCAGGGCAGGCAGACCTATGCCATCGGTGCTGGGGCCTCGTCGTTCGTTGTGCTTCTGGATCTTGTGGTAGAGCTCAAAAGCATCCTCGACGCCATAGTCAGCAGAGTAATTCAAGCGGTCGATGGCGCTCGTGAGGCGTGTTACCAGCTGACTGTTGTAGACCGACATGTTGAAGTGATGTTTCTACGGTACTAGTCAGCAGGGCATTTCGACAAGAGAAGCGGGCTCAGACGCACCTTTTATTGTCTTCTTGTACACACTCTCTGCTCTGCGGGGCAACGATACTTGAGCTGTAGTATACTGCGGAGGTCATGCAGAAAAGACGGCTCCTTTGTCTTTGTCAAGTCTCGACATGCCTCCCCACGCGCCTTCCCCGGATTCTCTCTACGTCACCGCTTTTCGACCGAGGCATGTGACAGCAAGACAGATAGAAGGAGACATTACTTTTGATTGCTATCCAAATCTAAATCAGTGAGCAACAACAAAGAATGTGTTGGTGATGAGGCAAACCACCATGACCAGCAATCCGTACATTGCCAGCCCAAGACTGGCTTTGCGTAGAATGCTGCCACTGCTCCATCCACCCGCTACTGCTTCGCCATCGACCTCTGCCTCTTCATCATCGTCCTCCTTGAGCAATCGCTGATGATGCGGCGAGTCCGGTGATGAGATCTTGTAGTAAAACAGTCCTGGAAGAATAAAACTGATCGACGTACTTCCAGTACTGCCGACGTATGCGAGCACCACTGACAGAGATGACACTGTCATGGCTACAATGTAACTCAAAATGACGATGGCTGTAGTAATGACTGCGAAACGTCTGTCGCTCATCTCGCCACGACCCCTCTGCGAGTTACTCGCAGCATCCAAAAGAGTCGAGCGAGATGGAGAGCCATTGACAGAGGCGTATTCTGGCTGCTTACGCGAAGCAGGACGCCATTTGAGTACTGCGTCAACCGAAGCACGGCAAGGATGAACTTGTAGGGGGTATGAAAACATGACAAGCACAACGATTGCTGCTTTGCCGATTGTCGACGCCACTGAAGGAATGTCTGAGATTTGTTAGAACCGCATCACGGCATAAAATAAGGTCGATCAACTTACACTGAGCGACGATGTTGCCGGCGACATTGTCACCAAAAGTCAGGTAGCCAGTAATGGCAACGAGCAGATAAATACTGCCGGAACTACCAATGCTGGCAAAGACGACAGAGGTAGTCATAAATGGGCTGTTGTCCTCGATCTCGTTGAGAATGGAGAACATGTTCTGATGACACGTATAGGCAAAGACGATGACGGGGAAACTGGCCAAGACAGGGACGATACCCTTGTCAGGCACGATACTAATATCGCCTTTGAGACCCATGTCATCGCCTTTTGCAAAGTGGTAGACAACCAGCACGACAAGATAACCAATAGAGACGAGAGCAATAATGCTGGTGTACTTGAGGGAATCAAGTCTGCGCAAGAAGGAGAGAGGAATAACGACAAGCCTAATCACTCGTTAGGGTTGAAGGGAGAATACCAGGGCTAGGCATGTGCTCACATGAAGGCAGTAACCCAGAAATGCCTGTCCAGCAGATAGTCGGCAGCGGGAGTGTCTGTGAAGCCACGGACGACACCAGGCATGAGATCACCGATGATGATGAGATAACTGATGCCGACACCAAAACACTTGATGGCGATGGCGGCGTCGAAGATGACGGCGGCGTTGGGGTATGTGATTTGGCTCAGAGCGAAGAAACTGGCGCTGCCGCGATCCAAGTACCTCGCGCATCTTGTTTGAAGGTATAGACCGAAGCCAGAAGTGAGACCAGACCAGACGATGACGAGGATGCCGAGCAGGATGCCCATGTTGGAGAGGGCCGAGGGCATGGCCAGCACGCCGGCACCGACGATGGTGTTGACCAGGTTGATAACACTGCTGATCCAGGAAGCCTGGCCGTGGACTCCGTTCTCCTTGCGGCGCGGGCGGCGCGACATGCTGGCGGTGCTGTTGGGGCGGGACGACGAGTCGCTGGGCGGCGCAGGAATCGAGGCGTAACCGGACATCCTAGTGGGTTGGTGCTGAGCCGGCGACAAGGACTTCAGCAGCGACAGACCATGGCGTGAGAGAGAGAGAGAGAAACGATGCGGTTATGGCTCTCGATGGCCATCGTCGGCCAAGCCACGCCGAGCGGCACTCCGCTGCCCGCGGCTGTTGACGACCGAAGCTCGCCATTTCCCGTCATCTAACAACAAGTTACAAGACTGCCCATCACACGACCATGTCATCCATCGCGCACGACACGGCCTTGCAGACCCTTGACGCCTTGGAACAGCGGCTGCAACGCGTGCGTTTCTTGCTTTACGGTACCTCTACCGCTACCGACCCGCACACGACCGACAAAACGTCCACCGACACAACTGTAACCCAATCAATCACTTCTCGACTACACGCGCTGCAATCATCGTTCAACTCCGTCCTGTCCGACTCCAAGTCTGCTCAGGACTTGGTTGCACTGCGTAATTCTCACCTGTCCCACGACATGTTTCCGACCCGTCTGACCGTCTCCCAGATTCACAGCACCAACACGACGCCCCTGACATGAACCAAGATGCCCTGACCGCCCTTGTCCTCTCCCATGCCCCATCATACCAGGCCACAGCTGCCCGTCTAACCTCCCTCCAAGACCTGCCAGTCCCCGATCCTTCTTCCTCGGCTGCTCTAATCCAATTGCTTCCTCGCCTGCAACGTGTCGCACACAGACAAGACGACCAGCAAGAAACCATCGCCCAACTGCGACTTCAAAGTCTTGCTCTACTGGCCCGATGGTACGACTCAGCCATCATTGGAATGGACGATTGCTGGACTGAATGGGAAGCAAGACTCATGCATCAGGAGAAACTCGTCAGGAGAGCAGAAGCCGATAAGAACCAGGACGACAACCCTCTCTGACATCTCTGATCCAAGAGCTATCAACTCAGGACAACACCTCTGCGCCCATCTCTTCGTACTGCTGCATACCACCTTCCAGCTCCCTTGATTTCGTCTTGAACAGCCGATACACTCTGGTAGGCCATCTTCGCTACTGTCTGTTCCTCCTCCGATTCATCCTCGCACCCGTAAGTCGAGCCTCTAGGTGACTCGCTCTCGACCACGCATCGCATGAAGATGCGACCATGCGTGATGAGCAAGATGGCTCCTTGATAATCTCGAAGTCTGGGAGCAAGTGCTTGTATAATGTCCGGATCCAGGTGTGTAGTGCCTTTGTCCAGGATGAGCAGGTGAGGTGGGTTCCACAGCACTTTGGCCAACGCCAGTCGCACTTTTTGCCCGCCTGTTACCTTGCCAGTAAGATCTAGCGAAGAAAGAAGACCGCGTGCTTCCTGCTCCGAAAGACTCCTGCTTGCAAACTCCAGTAGGTGCGTTAAAAGCGGTGTCGATCGTTGCTTGCATATGTTTCTGCTTTTCCTATGATCGCAACCTCGCAGTTTCGTAGCCGGATACGTCGTTGTTAGCAACGACCACGGGCTTCAATCAAGTATGGGATGCTTCTGGGAGACGATAACATGGAAGAAATTACTGGAGTCTTGTACTCATGAGTATATATAATGGCCTAGTGGATCTGGGGTTGTTCATGTGTGGTCACTCTTTAGAGTATCGCACCGCAATAGACTTTATTCGGTGACCCAAACGGTGATTATTCTGCTGGACTGTCGGTCACCGTGATCACGATAAAGTATTACAAGAAGCTATCTGTGATACATACCCGATCGAGTAACCTGGGTGACTTGCTCGAGTATATCCTCCAAAGAGCTCGAAATGCCCTGTGGTCGACGCTCTCGTCCATTGAATTGTTGCACTCGGACAAGTTCCAAGACCTTGCCAAGCTGGATTGTTTGGACGTCTTCCAGCATCGAGTGCTGCCGAGTAGGTAGCAAAATTAATAAAGCATGCCAAAATTCTACAATAGGCTACTAGTCTCCAGTGCTGATGGTCTTGGTCTAATTTTGTTGACGATGTACGTAGCAGACGATGGGGAAAGCTAAAGGATTAGTTATGCAGGGGCGACTCGAAGAATAGCATGCAGTCGGCCACACAGCGAGGAAATTGGAACGCAAGTGTTTCCTCCGGTTTATTCAGTTCGTTGTTGAAGATGGCAGTCTCTTCAGGGCAACGAACAATGAACTGCTTTGTGTGCCCTGGATCTTGGGCCATTGCCCATGAGTCGTCTGTCCTTGAGCAGACTGCGGAGATTTTCCCTTGTCCGTTTTGTCTCGGCAGTGGGTCCGGAGAAGGGTCTATATTTAAAAATGACATCGCTCATGGAGCGATAGAGATGCGCCGACGCGTCGATTGACAGTGTCGGTGTTTAATTCTAGCAGATTGGTACTGCGTAAAGAGTACGAGGAGGCTGGTGATAGTGCCTGGCACCATTCCTGTTCAAAACTTGGCCGAGATGCATCGCTTGTGGGGAGTGTGTTTCATCAACAGGCTTGCGTCGACTCCTGAAACAAAACGCATCTTCTACCGCCTCTGAGTCTTCATCCTCGTCTTTGTCGCATCCATCACGACTTCGGCCGTCCTTTCCACGACAACCGCATTCAAGTCCAAGAGGCGGAGCGTCCTTCGTTTATCGTCTGCTCTTGTTGACATTCTAACTTTGAACCTTTTTTTCCTGTTGTCCTACCGTTGCCTCTCCTTTCCCGCCCACGACCAGCTACGCGCGCGAGCCGTTTCATTCTCGCCAACAAACGTCCTTCTCTTGCGCTGCCACGTCCTTAGCAAGACTTCCACTCCCTATCACGAGCCGCCCAGCACCGCATCCCATACGAGCCTGCTGCAGTCTGACACGTCGCCTGGGGCAATCGTCCACTGTCTTTTCCATCGACCCCCGATCCACCTTCTTACTTGGTTCCAAACAAAGCGGCATTCTTCAAAATCGCATCGGATCTTCACATGCCATACAGCTCGCTCGGCTCGCCATCTCTGCAGAAAATGGAAGCCAGTCGTCGTGACATGTACGGCGGTCGCAAACCGAGATTCAGCTGTGGTCAGATCATCGGCGACCCATTCGCCCTTGCAACTTCTTCAATAGCAATCGTACGTCGTCGCCGGACCCTGGCCTTCTCTTTGTCCGACTCGGTTTACTGACCCGCTACAGATTGCCTGGCTCATCGCCTTCGTAGCTTCCGTCATCTCCAAAATCCATGGCCAATTTCCCAACTACTCGTGGTGGGCGCTTGTCTACATGTTCTTCTGCATCATCGGAGTTCTAGTCACGGTCGCTTCTGATTCTGTCTTCACCTACCACGTCGCTGTAAGCAAAGCTCCATGTTCTCATACTTGCAGCTTCCCTTGCTTATTCAATCCTAGATTGTCGGCTTCTTGGCTGCTGCCCTCGTCTTCAACACATCCTCGGTCAACTCCTTGGTCTACTCGTCCAATGGCGCACATGAAGCAGCCGCCGCCGGCTTCATCCTCCTCTCGATGGTCGCTGTACGTCTCAATCCTCTCTCGCGATCGGAAGGAAACCACTGACACAATCGTCGCAGATCGTCTGGATCTTCTACTATGGTTCCCAGCCCACTGCGTCTAGCCGCAACGTAATCGATTCCTTCGCCCTTCATAGGGACAGTCGCGTACCATCGCGCATGTCTCGTCAGCCTCAGCACAACAGCTACCGCCCTGAGACCTCGGTGTCCCAGCAACCACAAATGTACACATCAGCCCAACTCAGTGGCTTCGAAACATCATCCCCCGTTACCGGCTTCCCTGGAGGAGCTTTGGGAGCAATTGACAGCAACCGTGACAGTGGTGCTCGTTATGGACAGAACACCCTGACCCCCCATTTGACGACAACAGATCGACCCAACTCTACCGCAGCAGCTCCAGCGGAATATCCTTACCGCGCAAAGGCCATATACAGCTACGAGGCCAACCCCGACGATGCCAACGAAATCAGCTTCTCCAAGCACGAAGTCTTGGAGATTAGCGATGTTAGCGGAAGATGGTGGCAGGCCAAGAAAGAGAACGGCGACACTGGTATCGCACCAAGCAACTACCTCATCTTGTTGTAGTGTTTTTGCTACTGTCACTCTTGTTTGGACATGGTTGGCCGAACAGCGTCCGCCTATGCTCTTCTTCTGTTTTTCTGCGCATGATACCAGTGGTCTAGGCCGCAGTTCCCTTTTTGATGTTTTGATGTTGAATCTCTGTTTCTCTGGATTGGCAATGGCGTCTGGGAGGATGATTCTTTTCCTTTTTTTTTTTTTTTTTTCTGTTCAACGTGCCGGCACAGGCGCCCGAGTCTTGTTCGTCTTCTTCTTGCGACGACGGCCCAATTGCAGATATGCTAGAGTGTTTTTGGGAGGAGTTGGGGAAGGGCCCCAGCATGAAAAGATTATGGATGCGGCATCGAATTCGATACTCTTTTTGTTTCAGTAATATGTTCGTTCAACCCACATCGACATTGAGAGCGAGGGCAGCGAGCTAAAAGATGGTTCATATGACGGCTTTTGCGGTATGGTTCAATAAGTTCAATTCAGCCTCATCTTAATGACTCGGCCTATCAGTTGGTAGCTGCTCAGCTCGATCGATACCCTAATAATCATATGAACATTTGTACGAAGGTTCGCTTTTGGTGGAAGCGACGTTGCCGACCAAGCAACATTTTTAGCAGCTGAGTTTGTTGTAGCTCAAGTGTACCGCTGCACATGCATGGCGCGTGGTGGTTGAGTTTGACTTGCGGCGATTGACGGATGAGCATTCTGAAAGATGATGGTCATGGATGGCCGAAGTCGAACGTGATCAGGCGGGCATGACAGTGCGCGCGCCCAGGAAAGGCAGGCGCCTCGGCCAGAGCAGGAACCAAGTAGGGGCCGGTGGTTCTCTTCTCTTCGGAATAGAGTAGTCTCGCGTGCAGCCACGAGCGACGGTTGGCAGGCCGGCGAGTTGTCTCTTTGGCGACATGGCGGGCCGAGAGTTTGCGATCGGCGAGATTTGGTCACAGATGGGTCTGGTGGAATCCTTTGGACTGACGGCTTGGAGAGTGAAATCATCGTGCCCCGCGCACACAAGACTTGGTTGAGAGTCTTGTTTCTTTCCGGTCTTCTCTTTTTCTCGTCCTCCCAGCTCCAGTCACATAGCCCGCAATCCCCTGGACCCAGCAGTGCTATGGCCGAGTGAAATATCCATATCCACCTCGTGCATTTCACGTCACTTCACCGCTTCCCGCATCAATCAAGATATAATAGCCCGCTCAAGCCCAGACCCACCATACCTCGGACTCGGACCCTCGACCTTCTCCCAAGACAAAGAGCTGGACGCTGTCCGCTCGACCTGAATACTCCAAGGAACTAGACCCGTAGGCCATGGCGGCGGCAGCAATGCATCACATCATGCCCAAGCTGCACATTGGCAGCAGCAGAGACAAGGATGGTCGCAAAGAGAGCAGATCGGAAACCTCGGCCAACAACCGCGCCCGCGAAGAGGAGAAGAACAGACTCCTTGCCTGGGAAGCACAGAAACAGCCCTTGGAGTACGACCAAATATTGGTAGAGCCCAACTCGAAGCCTGTTGGCCACAGCTCAAAGGTTCTACGGCGCGAGGATTTCGATCTTGTCAAGACACTTGGCACTGGTATGCGACTGCGACTCCAAGTGGGACCGACGCATCACGTTTGCTGACCACGAGTGTCCATACAGGCACATTCGCACGAGTCTGGCTCGCCAACTTGGTCACGTCGAAGAAGGAGGATGCTGACAAGGTCTTTGCTCTCAAGATACTACGCAAGACTGATGGTACGCAGAGCCGCTTTGTCCTTGCACTGGGGAGCTATTCTGACGAGTCCTGCAGTCATTCGCTTGAAGCAAGTCGAACATGTTCGCAACGAGCGCAATGTCCTAGCCGCCGTGGCAGGACACCCATTCATTACGACAATGGTCGCCAGTTTCCAAGACCAAGACACCCTGTACATGCTGGTAAACTGCTTTCCACAGTCATACTGGCTGTACACTAACTGACTTTACTTCTCTTTGGCAGTTGGATTACTGCCCTGGTGGTGAGGTTTTTAGCTATTTGCGCCGCGCCCGCCGTTTCAACGAGTCCACGTCACAGTTCTACGCCGCCGAAATCGTCCTGATCCTCGAATTCCTGCACGACCACCAGGGTGTCGCATACCGCGATCTTAAACCTGAGAACATTCTGATCGACGCAGACGGACACCTCAAGCTTGTAGATTTCGGGTTTGCAAAGAAGGTCGGAAACAGTGCGTAATCTCCCTATCCAGCCCCCAGGGTCGTGTGGCGGATCAAACTGTCAAACGGCTTTTGCCCTTGGTTTTAGCCACGCTGTGCTCGAGGAACCAGTTTGCTGACGGTGGCTGCAAAAACAGGAGAAACATACACGTTGTGCGGAACGCCAGAATATCTCGCGCCAGAGGTTATTCGAAACACCGGTACGTCATGATGCACTGGAGAGCCAGTTCTGTATACTGACTGTCCTGTAGGACATGGCCTAGCTGTCGATTGGTGGGCACTGGGCATCCTAATTTACGAGTTCCTGGTCGGCCAACCCCCGTTCTGGGATCAAAACCCTATGAAAATCTACGAACAGTACGCCAGCTTCGATCGCCATTGAACAAATGTTACAGGAGCTAACAAGAATCTAGAATCGTCGAAGGCAAACTTCGCTTCCCCTCCGCCATGTCTACCGACGCTCGCGACCTGATCTCACAACTGTGCACCGTCGACGTGTCAAAACGCTTGGGCAACATCAAAGGCGGTGCTTCGGCTATCAAGGCACACCCCTGGTTCAAGGACATTGACTGGGACGCAATGTACCACCGCAAGGTGCAAGGTCCCATCGTACCGCATCTACGAGGTCCCGCCGACACACGGAACTTTGACGAGTACGATCCGGAACCTCTACACAAAGATCAATACACGAAAGAGATGAAGGAGAAGTACGAAAGTGCATTCAAGGACTTTTGAGAGGATCCCCACACTTGGGGCAGGACATGGGTCAGAGCATGACTGGCATTGCGATTCACCACGATCCTCTCCCGTCCCACCTCGCTACTTCACGACCCCTGATTCCCTTTTCTATTTCGTCCTTGGATAATCACCTCTTTTTTTCATGCTTGCTTCAGGGCAAAGGGACGGCCAAGATATGTACTCACGACCACCTATTCTTATGTTTTGTACAGTCGCTGGAAAGGGATGAGAAGAGACGGCACTGGCTAGATGCCTAGCTAACGAGCTCTCTATAATATACCGAACATTCTACTAGAAGGCTTCAACGTAAACAGCAACCATGTAAACAGAGCGAAGCGGATTTATTTCCGCGTTTTACTTCGTTCCCCAAGCCTTGGACCCCACATTATTCGCTTACCCCTCCTTCGAATCGGTTATGTTCCCTAGGTATTATATTCCGGCGCATGGGAGTGGACGAGTGCTTTCGATATGACCGAGTACATTGTATCTTTTCCCTTCCGTCCTGCTCGAAGTTCACGACATCAAGATCTGTCTGGATTGGTTCCCTTCTCGAAGCAGCTTTAGGGCCTCATCCGGCAGTCGACACAACCTCGACATACGACCGGCCACGATATATCCAGTCACCAGGGCAAGAAATCAGACAGCCCATAGCACAGCAAGCCGGAAGGAACATTCGGAATTCCATTTCCAACCCACATTTTCACGACGATACAAGGATCAAAGGCTGGGAGACATTAAGAACCATTCAACCTAGGATTCGAGGCTTGAAACGACCGACAGACCTGGAGCTTCAATACTCAGTAGCGGCTCGGGTACTGAATATTATACCCAGACTCCCACTGGATTGATTGGAGAAAGGAACCAGTATGCATCTCTTAGGAACCCTTCGGCATTCGGCAGCGATTGCCAGAACATCGACCATATACTTTGCGAGGGCCCCTGCGGCCTTTGCAAAGCCCAGTTTTGTTCGTGGGCTCTTGACCCAAGCACGAGATCGTGGGCCTAGTGATGTGAGTATGCTTGGTGTTGTGTATACCGACACACGCTCCACAGATCAAGAAGATGATAGAGTGTTGAAAAGAACAGCATCCAACCATAGTTGCAGCGGCCTGCTAATTACATGTCTTCCAGCCTCCATTGATCACCCAAACCATACCCGAGTATTTCAGAGACGTGGTTAGCGAGCATGGAGACAGACCTGCGTGAGTTTCTATATCCTTCCATTATTTCCGTCTGAATGCGGGAGCTGAATTTCTGGTTATAGAGTGATAGCTCGCCATCAAAACACTACATTGACCTATCAAGATCTAGACGTCCAAAGTGATGCTCTCGCACGAGGGCTCGAGAGGCAAGGGGTCCAGAAAGGCGATCGAGTCGCCGTAATGCTAGGAAACGGAGTCGAATATTGTGTCGTAAGAATTGCCGTATGCGACAATGGTGGAAACGTATCTAACATTCACCACAGGCTACATATGCACTTTTCAAACTCGGCGCAATGCTCGTGAGTCGTATGATCTTGAGTATTGATGAGCGTCATTACTGACCTGCTTGATGCTCAAGGTGCCTTTGAATCCTGCTTTCAATGCTCTACAGATTACCTCTGCCCTTACTCATCTCGCGGCATCCCACCTCATCATATCCTCTGAGATTAATCTTCCTTACAAGGCACCGAGATCAGTCATGTCGTTGCTCGCCCACCTGGTCCCTGACTTGAACAAATCCAAGATGGAGTCGGAAGCCGTTCCCAGCTTGAAAGGCGTCATCGTCGTTGAGAATTCGACTGGCCGAGTGGACACCAGAGCGTTTGGAGCGCTGAGCAGCTATATGGATGTGCTTCGGGATGGAGAAGGTGAAAAGTTGGTGCCGAAGGATTTGGACGCGAATGATATTGTCAACATCCAGTTCACATCTGGGACGACGAGTATGCCGTGAGTTTTGGTTTTTTTCGCATCAGCTCTGATGGAGGGTTTGCTGACGACAGAGGTTTCAGGAAAGCTGCGTGTTTGACGCATCGCTCTGTCCTCAATAATGGCAAGAGTATTGGCGACAGAATGTTGTTGACACACAAGGACATCGTTTGTTGTCCGCCGCCTTTGTTCCAGTAAGCCTGACATACAATAATCTTCTGCTGATACTTTCCGTATGCTGACGCGAAGGTTGAAGCTGCTTCGGAGCCGTATTAGGATACATGGCCACAAGCACACATGGCAGTGCCATTGTTCTACCTTCCGAATCCTTCAATGCCGAAGCCACTCTACGTGCAGTCCAAGAAAACGCATGCACAGCGCTCTACGGCGTGCCCACCATGTTCATCAGCGAGTTGGAGTTATTAGCCTCTGGTGTAGTGCCATATGAAGGCTTCTCCCAGCTGCGTACAGGCATCGCAGCAGGCAGTAGCATTCCTGCTGCCTTGATGAGCAAACTCCACAACGTCCTCGGACTGACTCAATTGACTATTTGCTATGGCATGACAGAGACCAGCCCGGTTAGTGCAATGACAACAACCGACGATCCGATGTGGGCTCGAATCGAAACCGTAGGAAGACTTCTCCCACATGTGGAAGCCAAGGTCGTGGGTCCAGATGGCAAGATCTTACCACCGAATGTACGCGGTGAACTTGCCGTGGCCGGTTACTTGGTCATGTAAGTTGTTTCGAATGAGTATCAGCAAGGAAGTACTGACGATGGACCATTCAGGAAGGGCTACTGGAGTGACGAAGCTCGCACTCGAGAGGCGATCCAACCAGACGAGGAGGGCACACTCTGGATGCACACAGGCGACGAGGCGAGCATGGATGAGAACGGATACGTGCGCATAACGGGTAGAATCAAGGACTTAGTCATCCGAGGCGGCGAAAACATCCATCCCCTGGAGATCGAGAACGCTATCCTCAAACTCCCGTCCGTGACGGATGTCTCTGTGGTGGGGTTGCCAGATCCCAAGTATGGCGAAGTGGTTGCAGCATTCATCATGCCGAAGAACGCGAATGCAAACGAAGAAGAGAGGGTACAGATGGCAAGGGAGATCAAGAAGTGGGTCAAGGAGACGTTGAGTTCGCATCTGGTGCCAAAGTACATCTTTTGGTCCGAGGGGTGGCCGAAGACGGCGAGTGGGAAGGTGAGTAGAATTGATCTGGATCTTCTTCAGTATATGGACAGGGCTAACAACACCTAGATTCAGAAGTTCAAGTTGAGGGAAACAGGCGTTGAGCTTGCTGAAGGTGGGCATGGATTATACACTTAGCATCAAGACTGGTTGTTCATTTGCACAAATATAACAATCAAAGTGGTATAGAGATATCAAAGCACTCGACAGGTTCGACAAACTTTCAAAGTACGTTCCGTCCTGGTCATAGGTTGTCAAGACAAGTAAATAGTAGGTCAAGATGAAGTGGCAGTAGTTTGACGTTGTCGACGACCTGATAGATGGATGTTGACAGGGTGATACGCACGCCAGCTGTGTCGGCCCGAGCTCAAGACAGGGACCAATGTGTGGGGAAGCTTGGCAATCGCGAACACGAACCCTCGGAAGCGCGGGCCTTCAGGCGACAAGCACAAGCGACAGGCAGCGAGCTAGAACGAACGACGGGAGGAAAGGTGTGAAATATCATCAAGACAAGGTGGGACCGTGTTGGAGAGACTCAGATTTGGCAAGTCAGGGCTCAGTACAAGCGACGGTTTGAAAAAATATATATTGTATCTATATAGGCAAGCACCGACATCGCCAAAGGGAAAAATCTTGCTCGTCCGTGCCTGTCGTCATTTATTTGACATTTGAACGCGGGACGCCCGCACACGTCTTGAAAGTTCTCGGCCACTGCCTTCCTTCTAGACACCAGAGCAGCCATCAAACATGGGTCTCTCAAAGTCGACGAGGATATGCATCCTCCTGGCGATTGATACCGTCTTCTTCCTCATCGAACTCATCACCGGTACGTCTGGCCATCATGCAGGTCGCGCGACCACCAGTATACTGACAAAGCCTCCAGGCTATGCCGTCCATTCTCTTGCCCTCGTGGCCGACTCTTTCCACATGGTCAGTCGCCTCCTCCTCTCCAAACTGCGGCCTTCGCAAGACTTACACCAGTAACCAGCTTAACGATGTCATCTCCCTACTCGTCGGTCTCTGGGCCGTCAAGGTCGCCAACCAGAAGACAACTTCCAAGATGTACACCTACGGCGTACGTACTCACACCCCCGTACACGAATTGCTCACCAACTCACACTCTGCCAGTGGCAACGCGCCGAAACCCTAGGAGCCCTGGTCAACGGAGTCTTCCTCGTCGCCCTGTGCCTTTCCATCTTTCTTGAAGCCATCCAGCGTTTCGTCGAGCCGCAAGAAGTCAGCAACCCTAAGTTTGTGCTGATTGTAGGATGTCTCGGTCTTGCCTCCAACATTGTCGGTCTTTTCCTCTTCCACGACCACGGTCACGGTGGCCATAGCCACGGCGGTCACTCGCACGGACACGACCACTCCCACGGAAACACCATCAGCGACGCCGAAGAAGGCCGTGCTGCCCAGGGTGAAGACGCTGATGTCGCCGACGAGTCTGGAAACGTCGCCGATGTACTGCCCCAGAGCAGAGTTGCAAACTGGCCCAAGACTAAGAAGCCGACAGCGAGCGGCTCCGGAGCTAGCGAAGATGTCGAAGTCCCTCAATCTGGCCACCGCCGTCAAAAGTCAAAGTCCAGCCGTTCTCGTTCCAGAGCCTACTCTGTCGAAGACGTGCCCGTGAACCCCTCATCGTTCCGTCGTTCCATCATCGAGACTAGCAGACTCCAAGACATTGAATCTGGCGAGAACACCGAGGAATCGGCTGCCGAAGACGACAACGCCGACGAGAACACTCAGCAGCCGCTCCTCAACAAGAATGGAGCCAACGGCTATGGTAGCATCCAAAAGTCAAAGCCCATCGACCACAAGCAGCACAAGCACAGACAGCCCAAGGAAGAGTCCAGCAGCGGTGGCCACGGTCATTCTCACGATGATCTCAACATGCGTGGTGTCTTCCTCCATGTCATGGGCGACGCTCTCGGAAACATTGGTGTCATTGCTTCTGCCCTGTTCATCTGGCTCACCGACTACGAATGGCGTTTCTACACTGATCCCGGTATTTCCCTGATCATTACCTGCATCATTCTCGCTTCTGCCATTCCTCTTTGCCTTGCCGCCTCTCGTATCTTGCTTCAAGCTGTTCCAGCTGGTTTGAGCATCGACGATATCAAGGAAGACATCGAGGAGCTCCCTGGTATTGTTAGTGCCCACCACCTCCACGTGTGGCAGTTGAGCGACACCAAGCTTGTTGCAAGTTTGCACGTTCAGGTCGACTTTGACTTCAAGGGCGAGGGTTCAGCAAGATACATGGAACTTGCTCGTGCTATTCGTGACTGCCTTCACGAGTATGGCATTCACTCTTCCACCATCCAGCCTGAGTTCTGCCTCGATCCCGAACACGACCACTCTGCACCCCTCGCCGATGACACCCACTTTGTTGGCGTAGACGGAGCCTCTTCTGGTAAGACCTTGGACAGGCAAGCCAGCAATGCAAACAGCCTTCGCGCCGCGGCGGATGCATGTCTGCTTGACTGTGATGATGCCTGCAATGGTAAGAGCTGCTGTGCTCCTGCTTCTGCTGAGCCATCGCAGGAGGATGCACATGACCACGACCATGACCATGACCATGACCATAGCCACCCCCACAGCCACTAGAAACGGCCAAAAGGTTTTCTGCTTTCTGTTTTCAAGCCCCTTTCTAGATTTTTTCCTTCTCTCAGAAGCCCATTGTTGGCGCCTGCAGATGTGACCGACCGTTGTGTTGGAAACGCTTAGAGTTTTTCTGGCCGGGATGTATCACTTTAGCATTGCTGTTTTGTACATCACTATCCTATTTTACACGTTTTGTAATGCACACCTGGACCACGCTTCACTTCTAGACGTGTTTTGTTTTGTTCTTGTCTCTGACACGGTTTCACTTCACTCGACCCTCACAAATTCACTGCAGGCGGTTTTCGATAGTCGAACAGCGTCTCCCACTGTCGCACTCTGTGCGCCATCCTGCTTCTTCATTGCCATCTAAAGCCCTGTTCTTTTAGCTACTGCACTCGCACACCATGGCGGCCTGCGACAGTGGCACTCCTGCAGCCAACAATGATGATATCGTTGAGATGTCCTCATACGATTCACCCTCAAAGGCAGCCACCACCACAACCGATGACGGCAACCAGAACAAACACACTCGCCGCTGCTTCGCGCCCACCGAGCAGGCCTACAACCACGGCTCCGACCGCGTGCGCCCCCTTCGCACCATGCCCTTCGACCCCGAGACCTGGATCGGCAACCTCGACGATCTCGGCAGCCGCGTGTGGCCACACCCCAGCTTCAAGGAACTACTTGCTCGCTCTCTCACCGGTGACGCGAGGTTCCCGCTTCCAGACACCGTGGCCAAGGATACCCGATTCCAGAACGTGCGTCTGAGGTGCTGTGGCGAGAGCTGTTGTCCGAGCACCCAAAGCCCGTTTGTAGAGTATGAGAAGCCGTCTCGATTGGAGACACTTGCGTTTGAGCGCACGCAGAATGTGAGACATTCTACTAGATCAGTTTTATAGTATTGCTATGCTAATCTCGTTTTCACAAGGTTGTCATTTACCCTTTCTTTGTTCGTCTGTCCAAGGGCACTGGACTGCAGAAGCTCTTTGCTATCGTGCATCGTCATGAGAATGGCGAGTATCGATTCTGGAGGGCTGATGGCACATATCACGAGTCCTATGGCCTTGCCAAAGGAAGTATCTCTGTATTCCAGAGTCCCAGATCAGCTCGCAGCACCAACATTGGTAGTCTGGCCTCTCTAAAAGGACAGTCGACAAGCACTCCTACCACACCTGGCAAATCAGCAGCACAGATCGTCGGCGACCTCGACGACACGCCATTGCGCGTTCTGCAAAAGGCAAGGCAATCTATCAGTAGTAGAAACATGGAAACACAGCTTGTGGCCGGATCAGAAGAGGATGTATGCGAAAGCCCTGATTACAAGGCCTTCACTTTGGGTTGTCAGGTCTCGACACCCTCAAAAGACTCTCTCTCGTCCCCACTCAAGAGACGAGCAGCTGGAGACTCATCTAAGTCACCGGTCAAGAAAAGCGGCCATGCCAAAGTCTCTCACACAGCTACTTCGAGTTCCATGGCCACATTGGAGAAGCTCAGAGTTAGAGGTCCCCCCACAACACCCACCAGACAGCTAAAGTCGAATCATGGTAGCACGCCCAGACCAAATCGCGTTCTGTTGCATGTCAAAGAAGTATGCATGCTTGCCTACCATCTCACTGGACAAGCTCTCAAGCTGTTGTACCGAGATAATGCTTTTACCATCGAGTCCGGCGAAGGATCTTTGATTGACCCTACCACTGGGAGTCCGTTCCTGATGACTGAGCAGCATGCACAGTATGTACTGTATAGCAGTCAGAAGTCTCTCAAGGTCATCTTGAGCAAGAACACCACATGGACTATCAACGAGACTCCGAACGAAATCACTGGAGGCACAATTCTGCTGGAGTTTGGCGGCGTCAGTGCCCGTGATGAGTTCATAGCTCATATCAAACACATGGTTGGGATGACTGCAGGAGGTATTGGCTGTGCTGACGAGTAAGGTGACCCTTCCACAACTTGCATGCACCAATGCTGACAATTCCAGCCTGATGATCGAACCCATGTACAGTAAGCTGCTGAAGCAGCTCAATAGACGTCGGATCGCCATGTTCGATGCTCGAAAGGAGAAGGCAATCACGGGTAAAGAGTCGGCCGAGCGGACCCAGCCACTTCCCGCAGAGAACAGCTCTGAGGCCAACAGCGGAGAAGTTACATTATGCCCTCCAGTTTTAGATGAGTCGTGTCGTGCTTCAGCAGCTCCTGGAGCCCCAAAGTCTGCGACACTCCCGGCCACTCCGATGCCACTGGGTTCGCTCCAGCCCAACCTACCTGCCAAACCATCGACATCCCCGAGTATCTCTGAAGCCGTCGCGGCTAATTCGACTGATACACCATTCAGCCAAGCTCAAGACACAACAGCCATGGTTCCGTTTGAGCCCAGGATCCCGACTGGCGAGACAGCAATGAAGAAGGAGTTGCTGAGCTTCTTGCGTGAGGTCTACGTCAAGTATCCGAGCGCCCAAGACGACAAGCAGGTCGAGGAGATGGCGCTTTTGTTGAAGGTACCTCTTCTCGCCGGTGAACAGGAACGTGTGAGGGAGCTGAAGATGGACTTGAAGGTGTATTTGATAGCACATCATGGTTAGCCTCCGTGAAGACGTCAAAGTAGAGGAGGACATATGGGGAGGTTGAAGCAATGTCTTGTCTGGTGGGTAGAGAGGCAAAGAGACGTGGATGATGATTACGAGGTGGTTAGTGTCAAGGACGCAGACGAGGAGAGAAGTTGTGGTAGGTATGCAATTAGTCTTGAGTGTAAGTTTGTCTGTTTACCTCGAAGACGGAAGGTGCCTTCTGTAATCAGCACGCATGTCGTGGTGCAACTCTTCAGCTGCGGGAAGCCGCTTCTTTGTTTGTTTCACACTCCTTCCTTTCACACAACCCAGTCACAACAGCCTCGGGCATTCCACGCGTCCGTTTCCTTTGGAGATCTTTGAGCCAACCACTCTCAGTAACGATCGCTCGACTTCATACATGCCTCCAATAGTTTACTGATTTATCACAGAGTTTGGGTCGAAGGGCACTTTGTGTCTCTACATCCCATCGCACAATGTCTCGACACACGCGGAGAGTTGCCTACAACTGTTTCTCGCCATTGAGTGATCCTGGAAATCACGGCTCGGACCCCAACAAGAGCCTTCAAGTCGCGCCATTCCGTTCAGAAGGCAACTCGATCTGGATCGGCTACCACAATCAGCCTTCAAGGAAATACCTGGGCGTCTTCCCAAGCTTCGACGATGTTCTTGATCGCTGCCGACGTAACTCTCTTGCGCGCGGCTCGAACACGTCGTTCCCTAGGTTCAGAACAGTACGGGCCGAGTCCGGTAGTGTTCCCGATCCAGACTGTCCCGGAAGCTACCTGAGACGTGTCTGCTGTCCTGCTTGTCAAGATGAAGGCGCTGAGTGTGAACAGATCGTCCTGAACCTGATTCCAGTCAAGACGGGCCATGTTTCTAGCAGGTACACGAAAGTCTTTCTCCTGATGTACAAGTTCTATCTTAAGGGCGAACAAATGGTTGCGCTACTACATCACCAGAGTAGCGGCAAGTTTTTCTTCCAAAAGACAGACGGTGCTCTGTCGAAGGTGCTCGCTTTGGACTCGAGACACGGATGCGCCGGCCTGTCGGACTCTGTCATTCCTCGCGATAGTGAAGACGATTCAGACTCTTCTAGCTTGACCCAGTTTGATTGTCCCGACGACGAAAACATGACAGAAGTGAGAGAGCAATTCAACCCCTGGGAATCGTGACCACTAACCAGAATAATAGGCGCTCGAATCACCTCGTGGGTCTCTACGATCCAGTCAACGCCATAAGCCCCAAGAACCAGCAATCACCATCGCGAGACCATCGCCACATACTCCATCTCTGCCACCAGCATTGCCAACTCAGCCACCCTCTCGAGGTCGTGTTGTCATTGACATGACAGACGAGGACGAACCATCGCCTATCAAGCAAGAACAACCAGAGCACCCAGAGCTTACGATGGCCCCCATACCCTACAAGACCCCATCAGCCACACCAGCATCCACACCATCCACCACGCTCAGCGAAGACCTGTCGTTCACCAGCCACTTCGGCCCAGACCCCCTTGCCGAAGAGTACGGCCGAATCACCTCCCAGATTGTCGAGGAATACTCCATGAGAGTGTTTGCACTGCCCGAGGTCGTCGACCTGATCAACAGGATGAAACATGCAGTGAAGGCAGGCGATAGGCCTACACTTTGTCGGGTTTATGGCGCCCTCCAAGCATTCTTGATCACGGTTGATTGATGAAGGGCGTCGTTCAATATCACACACGACATTCCTTTTGTAATTCAGCCATACTACTCCCTCAAAGGCAGCGGATTCTTTGCGTGCTTTTCTACTTTTGTTTCGGGGGGTTTGCATTCGAATGAGAGATGGCTGGTTTTTAGCTCATCACGACTGCTAGGTGGAGTCCATATCCGAGACACGATGAGCTCGAGGAGTTTCGTAGAAGTTCAGTGAGACTTTGGCCATCTTTGATAACGCAAAACACAGTACACTCCATGCAAGAAAGTTTCGAGGTCGTGTCTGCATGCATGCTGGTCGATGGTTCCATGTGTCTAGCCCGAGCAAGCAAATCATCAAGTATAATGAGAAACAGAGATCAAGGGAAAGAGCGTCTGCTATCCTCCTCCAACCCCCTAAGGGAAAAAAGTCTTCAAGGTCGAGAAACTCCAACGCAAAGTATTGCAAAGATAACTGCTTGTTCATACAGACTTTCACTTTTGGTGGAGAAACAAAGGAGAGGAAACGAGACCTCTTCATGGTAGCAAGAGAAAAAGGCAAGCAAAAATTGTGGAATTCAATCCTCATCTAAAAACCCCCCCTTGGATACGAAAGAAGTTGTTCCTTTCTATCATTTCTAGGATTTTCGCGTCTTGTCCCCGCGTCTTCCTCACTCTTCATGCCGTGCTTTGCGAAACAATCGCGCCCAAAAAAATCTCAACCATCTTTGCATGTCGTGTCTTTCTCTAGACAGCCATGACTCTTCTGATGCACCAAAAAAAAAAAAAAAGAAATACTCCACCCAACACCATTGCTTGCAGTACTCTAGTTGTAGTTGATGCAAATCATGCAAACCCTTTCATCATCTCATCATTCCTTCACATCGGTTTCTTCCTGGACATCGGCCTCTTTCTTGGCATCCTGTTGTTCGACATCGAGACCGGCATCCGTGAGTCCGTTTCTGAACTCGTCGCGGAGATCCTTGCTCTTCGCCGAAGCAGTGTCGTGTCTGGTAATGTCCATGGCGTCGATGGCGTCTTTGTCGTCCATCTTCGGGTGCTCGTCCTTCTTTTCTTCTTCCAGGTGCTTGAAGAACATGTCTTCGACTGCGAGTGCTGCGTCGGCCTCGAGCTTCTTTTCGGCGGCGGCGTCTTCGGCGGCACCGGCCACGCGGTCGTCAAGTGCGAGCTTTGATTCTCCGAGAGCGTGAATCTGCTCTTCGATTGTGCCGCGGGTGACGAGACGGACGACTTCGACGTCGCGGGTTTGACCGACGCGGTGAGCGCGGTTCTCTGCTTGGATGTCGTCTTGGGGGTTGAATCCAGAGTCGAGAATGACGACCTTGTTTGCACAAGCCAAGTTGATACCTGCACCACCGGCCTTGGTGCTGAGCATAAAGACAGGGATGGAGGTGTCTGTGGTGAATTGATCGATGATATCCTGACGGGTGGCCATGGGAGTGCTACCGTCGAGACGCATGAATTTGATCGATAGCGTCTCGAGAACTGCTTCCAAGATATCCATCATCGTTGTGAACTGAGAGAAGATGAGCGTGCGATCACCGTTCTTGATGTATCCTTCAAGCAGCTCCTTCAATTTGTTGACCTTTCCACTGTTCATCCACTCATTTTGGCGCAGGATATACTTGTTCAAGAAGTCATACTCGAGGCAGAAGCGGTGCATGCCAAAGTCTCCACCCTTGGTCTGCTCCGTGAGCATTCTCCAAATGAGCTCTGGCTTGTTATCGCCGTACTCCTCTGATCGTTGAAGAGCCTTTGCCATCTTCTCCAACTCCTTGTCGCCGTACTTGCGTCTTAGTAGGAGAGGGTGCAGAGCTGCAAATCGCAGAGCGGTCATCTCCTGAGCAGTCTTTGCAGCCTTAGCGCCACCCTTCTTGGGCTGTGTGCGGGCGTCAACAGCTTGCTTGACCATCTCGTTATATACATCGCGTTGCTCGGGCAGCATATCGCAGTATTCAACGCGACGGTGCTTGGCGGGCATGTGCTTCAGGACTTGCTGCTTCTTTCGGCGAAGGATGAACGGAGTCATCATAGAGCGAGCTCGTGCAATACGTTGTGCGGAGAGCAAAGCCGCGTGATCGGCGTCCTTAGTCGTGGCCTTGTACTTGAAAATGCTGTCGAGATCCTCCCTTCGTGAGTTGAAAAGACTGGGAAGGATGAAGGAAAGCAACGAAGCAAGTTCTTGCAGGTTGTTTTGCAATGGCGTACCAGTCAAGAGAAGGCGGAATTCGGCAGGAATACGCATGAGCTGTTGATGTCTCTTGGACTGACTGTTCTTCAAAGCGTGGCCTTCGTCGAACACGCATACTACAGGACGTACAGTCTTGCGCAAGAAATCCGTGTCGTACTTTCCGACAGCCGTTTCGTATGTAGTCACGATAACATCAATCTCATCCAGGCGGGATCCGTAGTCGTAGCGCTGTTCTTCTCTTTCGGCCTGCGAGCCGTAGTAGGGAGCAACGTTCAGGGCGGGGCAGAATCTGTTCAGTTCTCTGATCCAGTTCTCCAAAGTAGATCCAGGAACCACGACGAGGTGAACACCAGGTACTTCCGTCTGCTTGAGGTGAGCAAGGAAGGCAATGACCTGACAAGTCTTTCCCAAACCCATGTCGTCAGCAAGAATACAGCTCAGCTTCTTGGACCAGAGCAAATTGAGCCAGTTCAGGCCGAACAGCTGATAATCCTTCATGACCAGATCGGTGCTCATGTTGGCGGGCTGCTTAAGGAAGATGGTTTTCTTGAGTTTGTTGGGCCTGGATGTCTTGGGTTTGACTATGTCGTCGTCATCGTCATCGACATCGAGGACACCGGTGGAACTGGCAGGAGTGCCCATGCCAGAATCATGCTGTGTGTCTTCTAGTGAGGTAAGGGCCAACTCGCCATCCTTGGTGGCGGCAGCGAAGTCGATACCCCATTGCTTCATTGTATCGGCAATGGGTTTACCGAGATTGTCACATTTCTCGACCAGCTCGTCAACAGCTTCATATCCTTTGTACATTTCTTCACATACATCCAGAACCTTGTCTCCAATGGCTTTCTTCGCTGACTTCTTGCCCGATTTCAAAGGGGCAGCATCTGATATGTTCCGAATAGCGTTCAAACTGCGGAAGGGCTTCTTGGACAATATGAACTGGGCGATCTCCAGCTTCTCGTTGGACATATCGGCCAGATCCTGAGCACTACACGTGTTGAAGAATTTGAGGAGACGACCGTCAAAGTCACTTGTATCTTCTTCTTCTGACTCCTTGCCAGACTCGGCATCCGAATCGTCCGAGTCGATGATAACAGCACGCTTCTTCGGTACAGCTTCGACGGGTTTCGTGGGAGAAGGAGAGCCGGGGGGTGATACAGGGTTCTTGCGACCTTGCATCAAGCGTCTTCTGGGCTTTGCAGCCTCCGGGGTTGCGGTAGTAGTCGGCTTGGGTTTGGTCGAGTACTTGTCGGCGATGGTTCGTGTGGGTGCTTTGACTTGTTGTTTGGCGGCCGCCCTGGGTTGGGCACTGGGTTTTGCGGCGTTGCTCTCGATGTCTGAGCTGGTGAGGTCGACAATATCCATATCCGCGTTATCACCTTCCTGACGGAAGATCTTGTCGACGGCATCGTCAAAGTTGCCGTGGCAGGCCTGCAAAGCCTTGTAGAGCACACTGACCGCTCGGCCGGGCAAAACGGTCAACATTCGTTCCACCTTTACCTGATCGCATACCTCGAAGATATCGCCGATTGACATGTCTTGTACAGGCTGAGCGCGTGAGGGAACAGGCTGACGTTGTTGGGGCTTGTTTCTCGAGACACCTCCATATGCACTTTCCATCCCACCAGCATTGTAGGCAAAGGAGGAAGTGAAGTCCTTGAATTTTTCTGCCGACGACTTGGGGCTCTCGTGGATACGGTTGGGTGAAGAGTCCAGGTTTCTCCCGCCTTTTGTGAAAGCAGTAGGGGTTATGGCGGATTGTGTAGCGGGGCCCTCGGTGTCTGAACTGCGGTCAACCGGAGGATCGACAAAGTCATCATCATCGTCAATGTTGATGAGCGGCACATGGCGAGATTGCGGAATGCCTCCAGGACGTCTGAATGCGGTGCCAGGAGGAGCAAAGCGAGCGCCCAATGTACTCTGGGGACGAGAGTGGGGTTGCGGCAGAGGTGACTCGGGGACGGGAGCAGGTGAGCTGCGCGCAACTTGGACGGTGGGGGTGGATGAGTGAGAACGCTTCTGGGCGGTAGGTAGGAGTTGGGTCGGCTGGGTCGAGTAGGGTTGTGAGTCGCCGGTCAAGTCGGCCATGAGGTTAGCAAAGGTCAGATTGGCCTGGGGCGGTGGTCGTGAAAGAATCTGCGTCGGTATCGTGCCTGAAGCGCTCGTCTGTGTCTGTGTCTGTGGCCGGCGACCAGCAGGCCGGAAGCCGCCAGCAGTCTTCTGCCTCTTGACCGGGCTGCTCACGATGGGATCGCTATCCATTGTGCCTGCCTTGTGGAGGGTCTGCGCAGATGAAAAAAGTTTCGGTCTTTTGCTACGCCGACAATGCTACAAGACGAATCGCTGGGTCCAGACTCTTTCTATGTGGGACTGGAGGTGGTGTATGATGGTAACCAAGAGAGGGGCACAACAGTGTCGATAAAAGCACAATCACTAAAAAAGTGGCAAGGAAGACCCTTGGAACGCTTCACAATTGTCAATTGCTTCACTCTCTGACTCTTGAATGCGGAGGCGTGACGCGCACGCGCCGACCCTGCACTTTCCTCCATCAAAGAGCCATTCGACCACAACCACTTGACCAACAGTAGCAAACTCCGCAAACCATCATGGCTACCAACAGACGAATCGTCTCCCAGGAAAAGACCCATCTCGACCAAGACGACGTCCAGCAGCAGCCTTCGATAACCACCCCTGCCGTGCCACAGTACGCCAGATCCCATCTGTTGTCTCATCGAGACCATCCATCAACTAACCCGTAACTAGACATGTCATTGTCAAGCTGCTGCTCTTCTCGTTTGCTATGATCATCCTTCCCATCTCATCCTACTTTTTGACTCTCAACACCCTCTACTCTGGTAACTATTCAACTCGTTCAAAGCAATTCTCACGCTCCCCCCACTAATTCGGCAGGCAACTCTACTTTTGCTGGCGCAACTGCTGCAATCATTGCGAACGTTGTCCTGATTGGCTACGTTGTTGTCGCTATGAGAGAGGATGCAGGCGAACGAGCAGAGGCTGAAGAGAAAGACAAAAAGTCTCGCTAGTCTACGGTTGCTTCACCACTCGCGTGCTTTGTACTCTGAACAAACGGTTTTCATAACGATCAAAAGGAAGAAAGCGAGAAATAATAGCAAAAAAAGCAATAAATGATTCATTTGTGTCGATGCCATTGTGATGGTGCCGGCTTTGCCATGTCACTGCTCGACATGACCTCTGTCGAGCACCAACCTATCCGTCCAGAAGAAGATCAAACCCAAACGCCGCTGAGATGCAGCTGTGAAACACCCAGCTCCCTCCCGGTCTGCCCATTAGGTCATTAAGTATGTACTGCTTCTTTTCCAGAAGCCTGTTAGGGGCTTCTTTAACCCTTGCTGAATCTCTTCTTGAAGAAACCCTTCTTCTTCTCCTCTTTTACTGCAGTAGGTCTTGTGGCAGGCGGCAGACTTCCGCCCTGAGAAGCAAGCGCACCGTCGCCACCACCGAGCTTGATGGGTGCGCGGACAGGCGGTGCCTGCGAACGTGGAGTGGCTGCTGGGTTTCCACCCGGCGCCCCGTTTCTGCCGTAGGACATTCCGTAGCCGCCATCTGAATCACTAGCGTACTCCTCCATGATCGGAGGCCCGTTGTAGATATCGTGACCGTAGGCGTCGTTCTGCTTAGGGACGCCGTTGGCGCGGTCGAGGGAGCTGTTCTCGCTGCTAGGATCTGTCGAGTTCGCCCAGGGGCCGGTGCCATCGCTGTGTTGCGCACCTGCGTCGTACGAGTCGTTGTAACCATGCTGAGGGTAGAAACCGTATGCGCTGTTGGAACGACTCGAATTCATGCGTCTTGCATATTGGTTGCGGCTGGGAGGTCCTCCAGGGACACCGGCATCAGAGTAGCCGTCCTGGCGACGCGATGCATAGTGACCGCCGCCATATACCGAGCCATTCTCGTAGCGGGCAGAATCGTGGTCTGCGTGGCTTGGTTAGTGTACTGTTCGACCGAGGCACAACGTGTGATACATACTGTTACCACCATAGTAGCTGCTTCTACGGCTCTGGTCATGGTTGTTGTAAGTGTAGCTCTCTATGGTCTGTGTCAGTAGGGCATCCTGGGGCATGGAGATTGACAGCGCACGTACCAGATCTGCTCACGGAACGACGCTTATATCCGCCATCAATAGCTCTTTCAAATGATCTGATGGTGTCCAGAGGTCTTTCCCAGCGAGGACGAGTTGGGTTCGAAAGATCGGGCTCGGCTGCGGAGTGGTCAGCGACGGAGGTCCAAGATGCGACAGCAAAGAGGGACGACTTACTGATTACATTACCATTACTATCTTTATGTTGGACATGGCGGAGCGACTCGAGGGTCGACTTCTCCATGACGGCGGCATCTTTGTTGGGGTCAGCGGGAGTTACGGGAAAGCTAACAGCAACGTCGGCCATGTTGAGGATGCGAAAGTGTGGAAATCAGGCAGTGGGGGTAGACAGAGATGGGAAAGTCGGAGAGAGGGAGAAACACACCTCCAGGCTGGGCTTCATTCATGGCAGCATTTGGGTTGGCCTTGGACCCGCCCTTCCAGAAGCTATCGCGGCGCTGCTTCTCGGCAGGGCTGTCAACCAACACCTCATGCTTGCTGCTGCGACTGTGGTCGGACTTGTGACTGAAGGCGCGAGAGGTTGTCCGTGGGCGAGTGGTGGGCGACGATTGATCCATGCTGAAGTGGGCTTTCGGACCTGGGCTGCCGGGGGTTGGCTAGTGCTGCGGATAAGTTGATCAATACGGATGGGGCGATTCCGCTATTATAGATAGGTATGCGACACGCGATAAAAGCGAGTGATGTACTGAAGTCGAGGTTTACGAGAAGCAGAGAGCTGGAACTTGGGATAAGAGAGCAAAACGAGGGAAAAGAATTGGGCGCTTGTCTAGGTTTGTGTCGTCGAGCAAGTGATTACGAGGCATTCGGCTTGGGTTGCCGCACATGCAGAAACAAGAGAATGTTGCGAATGTGGCTGGGTACCTTCAAAAGACGTCTCCTCTCTTGCCTGCCTCTTGGTTTATCTACCCTAGTCATCCCTACACTTTTGCCAGCTCTCTTCCAGACCTTCTATCTATTCTGTTGGTTGTTTCGTCGCAGTGTCACAATTCGTTTTCACAGTACATAGATACAACCCAAAGCTGCCAACAGCGCGCCGAACGTCTGTCTGGCGGTTGACGACTTTGAGGCGGTGCACCGCGCAACGACGAATGATGTGGCACCACAAACGTCGTGGCCCGACGGGTACCTTTGATCGTGACGGTGCCCTTCTTCCTTGTCCTTGTCTGACCAGACTGACCTCATGGCCTGCGTGTTTGACTCGCAAGGTTGCTGCCCAGCAGCTATGCACTTCTGATACATTCCACAGTCTTGACTTCTTCATCCCAATGTTTAGCTTCTGTGCCTCTGTACCCCCACACGCAAATCAACTAATTATTCCAGAATCCCATGGGGAAGAATCGCCCTCTACTGCATGCAACGGCTCGCTTCTGCCGTATTTTCGCTTGGCCCGCGGTCGATCGTTAATAGACTTTCAATGTTCTTTTCGCAATGCGGCTCGAGCTATTCTTGATCCGGGCTTATCTCGTCCACCGTTGTCATCGCATCCGGTCAATCCGTAGCGTTAAAGCGTGGATCTCTTGTTTTTCCGCACCACGGACTTGGGTTCCATCCGTTGACCGAAAAGTGACATGCTGATGACGGTCGAAAGCCTTATGCTCTCAGAAGTTAACGCAGGCTGCTAGGGCTTGCGCCTTCTATCCTCAATAGTCACCTCAGCTGCCGTCCAATATCTTGCATCAGTTGTCTCGAAACGCCATGATCTAGTCGATACATTGCTCAATGGGATGCGAGTATGCGTACGAAAGGAAGAGACAGAGGTCCTCGACTACTAGATCCAAGAGACCTCGTAGAACCGCACCTTGGGATTTAGGGTCGCGATTCAGGCGAATGGCGCACGACGCCAATGTTTTTGCGCAGTTGCATCCAGTGTACACTGTGGATCTTGGGTTATTCCCGTGTAAAGACGCCTCTGACGACCTTAAGCATAAGCAGTTAGGAACAGAAAACCGAAGATGGGAAGGACCATAAGGTGGATGTAAAAATTCGATTCGAATCACGTTTTGCCCATCAAATGCCCATGGGACTGTCCTTGATGACTTGCATACGACAGTGGTCATTTAGATGAAGGCTTCTCGTTCTGGTTCGTTTGCATATGGACCTCAGTTCTTGAACTGCTAGATTTTCTTCCCATACTGTGCCTGCAATATCATCCAGGATATTCAGATGGTAGTACTTGTATTCTCTCCTTTTTCGATGCCATTCCTTGATACATTTTCCGTCCGGGCTACTTTTAGCCATGTCAAAGATGTAACAACCCTTCCCTACTGATTGTCTTGGCCTTCTTCATACTGCGCCTCGAAAAGTAGCAACTCGGCGTGTATGGCACGCAGCTTGCCCAGGTCGTTTGCTCTGGCAGCAGTATTGATGTCTCGCTGGACTTGACTGTGGGTGTCTGCGGCCAACTTGTGGCGATGTCTGGATAGAATCTTCAGCACAGGTCTGACCAGGCTTGCAGTCTCTACTTGAGCAGTGGAGGAGATGCTGGCGCAATGCACAACCACGTGAGTCTGGAGATCAAGGTGCTTTTCCTCCATGGTTTCGGAAATGTTGGCTGCCGTTGCTTTGACAAGCTGACGGAGGAGAGGCAGGAAGGACTCGTCCTCGGGTGAGGTCGGGAAGTCTTTGAGTATGTAGCAGATTTTTGGTATGAGTATTGTTTTCACAGTCTTCATGTCGTTTGCGACGAGCGGGTCAACAGACTGGACCGGGGTTCGCTTGTTAGTGGTGTCTGTCTGCTCTTGTTGCGATGGCTCGAGTCTATGCTCTTGCGTCATCTGGCCCTGGTTAGCCACCGCTCTTTGAACCTGCTTAAAACATGCTGAACACTTATACTCACTTTGGCCGACAGGCGTTGATTGCTGTCTTGTGGTATGACCGCGCTGGTGTGATCACCCTCTGCGCTTGTTGTCCTAGGTGTGATAAGCCCTTCTGGGTGCAGAGGTGTCCTGGGTTTAGTCTCGCAACGGACACTTTCCACAGACTCTAGCTTGATGGGAATGGTTAGGTCGCGACTCGGTGTAACCCATGGAATTTCAGGTGCGTCTGCGTTGCTTCCCGACCGTGGTGGCTTCACAGAAGACATGTATTGAAGACGTTTAGATGGGTGAGCGGTGTCTTCCCTGTCTTCTCCTGCATCCAGACCGCTCTCGTTCTGAACGCCTTGCGTTCTCAGACTTGAGATGTCGTCGCTGGGTGGCTGTTCGGGCTGCATTGATGAGTTTTGCTCGTCATGTACGTTACGCTGTCGCAGCCACTGGTGTTCCTTATCTGTTAGTGCTTCCAAGGCAGGCACCTGTCCCGAATCCGCGAATGATCTTCGACAGGCTCATGAGGGCCTAAGACGGATCTTCTGTCATCGACACCTCGGAAGAACAGTTCTGGCAGTCCGGATTCGCTGGCTTCCTTGTATTTCCAGGTAGATTCTGCGATAAATCCAGATTGGTCGATCTGTTCCGGGAAAGCCTTTCTCAGCGATCTTCTCGAGACCCAACGACCTTTGCGGATATTCCGACCAGGCTTGATGATATGCCTGGCAAAGGCAGCCATTAACTTTTCATCATCGTTTCCCTCCTCTAGTTCTCTGACTTTCCTCTGAGACATGCCTGGTGTGACCTCATCATTGGCAGGCCATACCGGGCGAACAAGTTGGAAAACATTGGTATAGCGCGGTTCGCTGGCAGTGTCGGTTGCTGGAGTCGATCTTTTTCTTTTCGAGGTTGATCTGAGTGAAGCGGACCCCTCTTGAGAACCGCCAGAAGTGGGGCTAAAGCCAGAGTCAGAGACATAGTCACTCTTTGTGTATCTTCGGTGCTTCATGATGGAGATAGTGTGAAGGAAGGATACTTGAGTAGGGAAATTTGAGGAAGAAAAGACAGTCGAAAAGAGGGAGAGAAGTCGAAAAAAAGAACGACCAAGCTGATGACCAAAAGTGTGATTGTCCAAGGTCAACTGTGCTCACATGAATGAGTGTCTTTAGGCGTCGAAGCACAGATATTAATAACCGTGGTTGAAGCGTATCCGGTTCACCGAGATGGATGAAGTTGTCGCATCCGTCGATTAATGAACGCTCGTGGCGGGTTGTAAGTGGAGCGGGAGTGATTGGATAGGGACAGCAAAGTGAAGTGGGAGTGACAGAACAACCACAAAAAACTGAAGGAAGATTATAATTCCGGAGCGCCTTACTGGATAGTCGAGTTGTCACGGGTTGGAAGGCCAAGCGTGAGAGCAGATTGTCGAGTGACACGTCAAGTCGTCACAAGTCAGAAGGTCGAGTATAGTTTGAGGAAGCAGACCACTGGATGATAAGAACAAAAGTAGGGGCAACTGAGGAAGAAGGTACACAGAGATGGAGAGTCCTAGAAAGCATGTGGCAGCTCGATTTATTGTGTTATTGTTCATGTGGATGTCCGCAGTGTGAAAGCTATTGACTTGAGCGACCGTATTGGAAGGCTGTAAGACGCTGAGGGCCCTGACAGGAGGCACTCTGGGAACCAGTGAATAGAAAAAAGGCTTGAAGATGCATATAATCGTAGCCATTGGCGATGTGTAGGAATCTCTGTAAAACTCGCTATTCCATTCAGGCTCACTGGGCACCGAGCATGGCAGCAACATCCTTGTCTAGGCCGACGCCATCGCCAGTGCTGAAGAGCTCGTCGTCCATTTCAGAGTTGTGATTCATCTTTCTTCTCTTCAGTCTGGGATCAGTGGTGGCAGCGGGGCTGTTGGATGCAGGACGGGTGAGACTACTAAGCAACATGTTTGCGCCCTCTGACATGGCCGGGGCGCTGGTTTGGAGAGCTGGTGGAGGCTCGAATGAGGGAGCAGGTTCGGTGTGTATGGGTTCTTGTTCCTGGTTGCGGTCTGCGGCAAAAGTGTTTGATTCCAGGAAGTCTTGGTCGTATGCGTGATCGTCTGCGGGATAGGCTGGCTGGGGGGAAGCAGTGGGTGTAAAGTTCTCGACGTCAGGGGGAGGTGGAGTGAAAGATTCGACTTCAGGGCTGCCATGATTTCCGTCCGGGCGAGAGTTGGCGGATGGGCCAGAGGAGACGGCGGCAGAAGCGTCGGCGGACAGACCACGCATAATGCCGTCCTCGACATCCTTCTTCTTTGCCTCGGTGGTAGCGCGGCGGGACGAAAGCTCCGAGTGTGTCCTTTCTTCTTCAGCCAGCTTGGCTTTGTTGGCGTCGAGCAATTTCACCAGACCAGCGATGAGCTCGTTTCGGGCCTTGAGGCTAGCGTCGACGGCGCCCTCTGCAGTCGCGAGGTTCTTCAGAAGCGACGAGAGACGAGCGGCGTGAACAGGAGGGCTGGGTACAGGCGTATTCGGGTCGGTCAACTTTGTGTATTCGGTGTTTGCGGTCTGGACCAGGGGTTGAGCGGTCGTGTCGCAGCGAGAAAGGGTGGATTGGAGTTGTGCCAGGGGTTGTAGCTCGGATGGTACTGGCGAAGAGGAAGAGTTGGAGAAGAGAGAACCGCCGAGGAGGGAGCCACCAAGACGTGCACCGCCTGAACGAGCTGTGCGTGACTTGTCGACCTCTGCACACTGTTAGTTTTATGTTTGCGCCAAGGGACGACGAGGGTCGGGTACCTTGAATGCGCTTCTCGGTGGCATCCTGTATGGCGGGTTCAAAGATGTTGCGCTGACGCCAGACTTCTACGACACGCTTGATCTTGCCGCCCGTGTCTTGTGTGCCGCTCTTGTAGGCCAATGATGTGGCTTCTGCGATGATCTAGGCTGGTTAGAAGGGGTCGAGGGTGTGCCAGAGGGAAACGCACAGGACTGAAGGCTACAAGGAAGTCGTCCTTCTTGCGGGCCTTTGATTGCTGGACAACCTCTGTGACATGTATCAGCAATGGTCGTGTGTGGGGGGCAGCAGTTGGAGTTGGGTACCGTTGGCGAGATAGATCAGATTGAGCTTCTTGGGGGGGTTTGAATCCTTGAGCCTTTCGAGCCACAGCTCAGCAGTACGGTCTGCGTGTCGTCTGGGTACTAAACTAAGCTATGCTGACGTGACATGTCGCGGCGCAAAGCAAACACACCTGTGGAAGATGATCCATTGAGCAACACTGACAATGCTGTCCTGCGTCTCGTTCAGCGCCGAGAGCTTTGCTCTGACGGCATCATCAGCGTAAGCCATTGTGCACGCACGAGATGGTGGAGAATGCAATGGCAGATGTTGGACTGGTAGCAATCACCAATCGTCACGTCTTGCTGGGCGCAATCAAGGTGCTTGGACTTTATATGGGCGGCAGGAGCCGAGCAGGTCGGCCCGCCCTCTCCCGCATCATCAACGCGGCTACCCCAAGGCCCAAGGCTGGCCATTAGCCATTAGCTGTCGTCAATCCGCCTGCCAAACAATCCACCACACCTCACCACCTCATCGACACCCGACCCTCGCAACCCTCTACAGCCTTACTCGAACACTGCGCCCTGTCACTGCCAACCTCACCGCTTGCGCACCACCGCAAACACCACCATGGCCGACAAGTTTCCCTCTGTTGAGGACCTCGATTCTGGTATACCATTGCATCTTGACCACTGCTCACTACACTTCGACTGACACACCAACCACAAGGTCTGATCGGAGACGCCTCTGCCGACAACAACAACATGGATACCACTCAAATGGCCGACGACCCTTCAGACTTTCTGGCTCGCGAGCGCGCTCTCCTTGGTGACGATGCCGACCAATTCGCAACTCCCGCCGACAACGCTGCCACCGCTGAAGACGACGATGATCTCCTCGGTGGAGGCCAATCTTACCAGCCTCCTGCCGACCACGAAATGGGTGGCTTCGAGTCCAGCTTCCCTGCCATCGACACATCAAACGAGGTCAGCTTCCCCTGACCTTCCTGTTTACCACCCAATCAACACCTTCTGACGCATTGCACACATACAGGGAGTAGCACCCGGCGGCACAATCACCGGTTCCACACTACCATACCAGCCCAAACCCCACCAAGCCTCATACGAAGACGAATCCGAACCCGACGTCATTCGCGAATGGCGCGAGCGCAGAGACATGGCCATTCAGCACAGAGACGAGGTTTCGCAGAACAAGAAGGAAGAGACCGTCAAAGCCGCCCACCAAGCCATCGACGACTTCTACGAGAACTACAACAACAAGAAGGACAAGACCGTCTCCCAAACCCGCAAGGATGCAGAGGACTTCCTCAAGTCCAGAGAGGACACCACCGCCGGCGGAACCAGCTGGGACAGAGTCTCCAAGCTCGTTGACCTCAGCGGAAAGGGCAGCTCTGGCGGCGCTCAGGGCTCGGCAAAGTCCAAGTTCAGGGACCTGTTGCTCAACCTCCGCAAGGACGAGAACGCCCCTGGCGCCAGCGGTTACTAAGACAGAGATACCCCCGTTTCTTGCGCCCATGGATTTGGTTGGCAAAAAGAACCCATGTAGAATCTGAACACTTGATCTTTCATCCTCTGGCGTTTGACATTGTGCAATTACGGTGCCGGGAACCTTTGAAGCTGTAGCTTGACGTGTGATATGCATATGACCAAGTCAAGCTCTAGGACACAAGCAGATATCTGGTGGAGAATTCTTTTGAGTGGGATATACCTCGCCATCTACTTGTCCACAACAATGCTCCGAGCACCGAAGCTCTTGTACAAAAGTGAAAAAGAAAAAGAAAAATGCAAAACAATCTACATGGCCAAAACCAAAAAAAGGGGTGAGGGGGTATTTCAAGAGCAGCGGCGGTGTGGTGAGCAAAAACACCAAAGGCAAAAACACGGAAACCAACAACGAACAACAACAACAAGAATTGCCATCCCATTCTCATCTATCTCCCCGTGCTCTTTGGCGTCCTCTCGGCAACCGCTTCCCCAGCAGTGACATTTTCACCCCTGTACTTGGTCCCTTGCTCTTGCATCTGCTCTTGACCCTCAACGACATCGCTATCCCTCAGTTCATGCTCAATCTCCTCCTCTTCACCAATCTCCGGGCCATGAGGACGCGATTTCGCCGCCTCGTTGCCGGACATCTGCCACTCCATGAGTTTGCTAAACGCGCCTTCCTTTTTCTTGCTGAGGGCGGCGTAGGTGCCCGTTTCGGCCACTCTGCCGTCGTTGCCGATGCAAATGATCATGTCGGAGCGCTTGATGGTGGACAAGCGGTGCGCGATGGAGATTGTCGTGTTGTTGCCTGCGAGCAGCGTGTTCAGGGCTTGATTGACCAGGGTTTCGGATTCGGCGTCCAGGGCGCTGGTGGCTTCGTCTAGGATGAGGATATCGGGGTTTTTGAGCAGGGCGCGCGCGATGGCTAGTCTTTGCTTTTGGCCGCCGCTGAGTTGCGTCCCTCGTGCGCCGACGTGTGTTTCGAGACCCTCGGGCTGTGGAGTTTGGTTAGCGTGACATGCTTTTCAGAGGGTAGGAAAAACTGCTTACAAAGTCGGAGATGAATTGGCAGTTCGCCTGGCGTGCTGCAGCGATGATTTCGGCACGGGTCGCCAAAGGACGGCCATAGGCAATGTTCTCGGCGACGGTGCCCGAGAAGAGGACAGGCTCTTGACCGACATAGCCAATCTTCCTCCTCAACTGCTTGGCGTTCATGGTGGTCACGTCGCGTCCGCCGATGAGAATGTGTCCGTCGGCGGGTGTGTAGAAACGCATGATCAAACTGGCCACCGTGGACTTGCCAGCACCCGACGGAGCAACGATTGCAACATTGGTGCCTTGCTTGATCGTAAAGTCCAGTTCGTTGAAGATGGGCACCGCGGGACGGGTGGGATAGGCGAAGCTGACGTTCTTGAAAACGATGTCACCTCTTGCACTCTTGACGGGTTCACCTTTGGTAGGGCTGATGGTGGGCTCGCGGTCTTGTAGCTCGAAAAGACGCGAGGCAGCTCCCACACCCTTCATCAATTCCGAGTAGAAGCCAGAGAGACCAAACAGCGAGGATCCAGCATATGCCGTGTACATGAGGAAACTGGACAGGTCGCCGACACTGATGGCTCCAGTCTTGACCATGCCACCTCCGAAATACAAGAGAGCCAGGAAAGTCATGTTGCCCATGAAGCCCGAGGAACTGAAGAATACAGCACTAATAAGAGCTTCTTTCTTGCCGAGATCGAAAATCTTGCGGACCTGAGTGTTGTAACGGTGAACCTCTTGCTGCTCACCAGCAAAGGCTTGTGAAGTGCGGACGTTTCCTAGACGCTCCTCGGCAATCTTGGTCAGAGTTCCGAGGTTTCTTTGGATACGTCTTGAGAGAGTGCGGATGGTACGACCGTAGAAGAAAGCTCCGATAGCGACGGGAGGGAACATGAGAGCCAGGATACCAGTCAACTTGAGACTGACATAGCCCATGAGGCCAAAACCGGCGACGGCAGAGACCAGAGATCGCAGACCGTCAGATACATTCTGAGTGATACTCTTGCCGACAATGATGGTGTCTGAACCAAGACGCGAGATCAAATCACCTACGCGATTGGCATCGAAGAATTCTGCGTTCTGCACAAAGGTACGTCTGAAGAGCTGGGAGCGCAGTCTGGTGACAATGCGTTCACCAACGATGCGCAAGATGATAATGCGACCGTAGTTGGCAGCAGCACCGATAGAAAGAACGGTGCCCAGAGCAATGTAAAAGACGGGCATGGTCATGCCAAAGAGCAGGTCGGCGCCTCCGTCTTCGGCCGGCTTGGTAGCGGCATCCAGAATCTTACCAATAGAAAAGGGCAGAGACATTGAAATGGATGAGGACACGAGGAGGAAGAGGAAGGCCCAGGAGAGGACCTTGAGTTCGGGACGGGCAATCTTGAGCAATCTCCAAATCTCATTCTGGCCACTAGTCTTTCCGGTACCGTCTTTGCTCAGCTTTGCCGACAGATTCAACTGAGCAGCACTCTTTGCCTTTTCCGTAGGCTTGAAAGATTGGTCGTCCATGGCATCCTCGTCCTCGGGATCTGGCTGGTGTTTGATCTCATCTCGGTAGGAGCGAGCGGCCTCTTGAGACTTTGCGACAATGGAAGAACGAGTAAACGGGCGTCGTAAAGCCAGTGTTACGGCGGATTGGGTGGAAGGATGTAGCGAGGGGCGTGACAGGGGTGTCAAGCGAGCGCACGAGAGGCCGAGTGTGTGCGATGGTAATGATGGTAGTTGTTTGGCTTGTGTGCTCAGAAAGCGACTGTGTCTAGCTGGCGCAAGAGAGGACCTCGACAGGACGGACAGCAAAGTGGATGAGTCCTGACAGGCTCTTGAGCAGAGCCATTGCCGAGGGTGCATGGCTAGCCGGGGCTCCAAGGGCGAGGGCCGGCGGCAGAGGAGAGAGGGAGATGGAGCAGGGCGGAGGAGAGGGAGAGAGGTCGTCTACCGCAACAAGTCGAGAAGGCGGACAGCAATGGGCATTCTTGTCATGGGTCGAGTGTGGGTGAATGCGACATGAGTTGACTTGTTGTATGCAGCACCGGTCTAAACGTCCAGCCGCGTCCTTGTCCCATCGTCATCGCGAACCTTCGGCCCGCTGCGCGCTCGCTGAGCTCGGGCGTTTCTATTTGCTTCGATCAATCCACCATCCGACATGAAACAACCATCGAATACTTTCTAATTATCCAGATAGTCACCCTTTCTGCTGATACGGAATCTCTTATCTGCCTCCAGCAACAACCCCCCCTTCATCAACACACGGAAAAAGAACAGATCGGTGCAATCTCTCGTCCAAAGCCCCGCAGTCATGCCCGTTGATTACAGCAAATGGGTAGCTACCACCCTTCTCCTGATTTCTCTTGCTCTGAGCTGACAATAGTGTCCAGGACGCTCTCGAGCTGTCTGACGATTCCGACATCGAAGTCCATCCCAATGTCGACAAGCGTTCCTTCATCCGCGCAAAGCAGAACCAGATCCACCAACAGCGTGTCGATCGCAAACACCAGATCGAAACCCTCAAGTACGAAAAGATCATCAACGATGGCTTGATCAAGCGCATAGACGACCTGCTAGAGTCCCTCCAGTCGTTCAAACAAGAAGCCCAACAGGCTCAGTCAGGCTTCGAACGCTACATCTTCCAGGCTCTCATCAAGAGCACCGGCTCCCCCGACAAGGATACCCCTCCACCCCCACCGGGCGGCGTCCACGCAAATGTTCAGGATCCTCCGCGTTACAGCAAGATGATGGCTGCCCTGGTCGACCAAGCCAAGCAGGCTGTGGACGAGGCTAAGCCTGCTCCATCAGCATACTACGCTGCCTTCATGACCGAAGTCTCCTCGCACAAGACAAAGATTCAGGACCTCCAAGTGCAGCTCCTAGAGAAGCTTGCCGAGCTTGAAAAGGAAGAAAAGGCAAAGATCACTAGCGAAACTTACAAAACCGGCTTCGACAGCTCTCACGTCTCCAAATCTTCAACCAAGCCCGGCGCCAGCAAGCCTTCATCTGCTCCGGAACTGCTCAACCCCTCGCGTCCCTCGATCCAGCATGCCGATAGTGGTCAGTCATCTGGTGCTGACGCTGACATCGAGGATGAGTCGGTTGTTACAAAACCCGTCGCTAGTCTGGACAGCGACGATGAGGATATGCAGGCTTCGCCCCTAGCAAAGAAATTCGGCAAGATCAGATACGGTGATTACCGTTCTTCTCTGGACTTCATCTCAAACAACCCTCAGGTCATGGGCGAGAAAGAGACGGATGGCTTACTGGTAGAGGCTTTCAACGCTCAGAGTGATGGAAACGATGACTACGCAAGACAATGTGTCCACCAAGCCCTGTTGCTGCAGTACTGCAGGCAGTTGGGTCGCGACGGAGTACAGCTTTTCTTCAAGCGCGTAACCACGCAAGGCCACCAAGCACAGAAGCTATTCATGGACGACGTCAACTCGACATACGCCAGAATCAGATCTCGCACAAGAGAACTTGCCGAGCAGCGCAAGCGCGACGAGGCAGAGGGTACCGGTGGTGTCGAACAAATCCAGTTGCATGCAGTCGACCCGAACACCACCATCAACATTGTTGTGCCGCCTGCTGATTCCACCGATGAGGATGCCAAGGAGGCTCGCGCAGTCTTTGAGACCTTCCCTCCAGGTCTGCAACGCGCACTCGAGAGTGGCAGCTTGGACAGGGTTAACGAAGTCTTGGGCAAGATGAGCGTGGACGAGGCCGAGCAAGTCGTAGCACAGCTTGGCGAGGGTGGCATGTTGAGCTTGGAAGAGGGCGTGATCGATGCAACGACCGAGGAGGGTAGAAAGCAGATGGAGGAAATTGAGCGCTCTGGCAAAATGCCTCACGACCAGGAGGGGCGCGTGATTGAAGAGATTGAGGACCCAGGCATGGATTGAGAGTGAACAAATCAGCATGGCCGATAGAGCCCGAGCATGAATGAGCCAACCAACAAGCATTTACATACGAAATATTCTATCAAGAGCAGGAGGCGTGCCTCGACGAGGTTCGAAACCGAGCAATCGTAACATTCAATCACCAGATCGAAGATGTCGTGATCAGGGGTCGCTCGTACGATTTTTGTGGATGAGCTGATCGGCCATCACTGCCGTGATAAGCAAACACGCGATGTCGGGACAACATCAGAGCACGGCAAACTGTCTGCAAGGAGAGATGGGTTTCAATCAGCATCTCACCATACTTCATCTCGCCGGATTGAGGCAACGAGAGGCACACAGGCACAGGATTCTGCGAGCTAGAGAAAGTCGATGACCAGCCGAGTTCGATAACCAGGTTCGCGGGACACGGCTGCACTGATCGGAAGGCAAAGATTCAGCCACACGTCGAAATTTGCAACAACAATAGGAAGAGACAGAATCGGATTGTTGGCCCTTTCGAGACCTGAAAAGAACAGGATAAGGCTTTCGATGACTCGGTACACGGCCACGAGATACAACACGCAAGGGGCATGTGTCGGTGTCAATCTTATCAATCGAGGATCTCCGGTCAGAGATGGTTTGGTGGGCGGAGAGTGACGCTCGCATGCAGGGGCCAAGAGGCGGAGGCAACTATGAACTGCCATTTGGCAAAGCCGTGCGCCCGGCACCTTCTACTTTCTGTTGTACTTCTGCTCCTTCCCACCCACTTTCCACCGCACAAGACTTTTGTATTCAAGGAGTTATTACAGCAATTGCTCGTTGGCCTTGCTATCTACATACCTAACAATTCTCGTCGAAGTGAATTCACGCGTTGCCGTTCAGAGGGGGCTCTTCCGGAGAAAGAACCTTTCCTTTCCTTTATCTTTATCTGATCGATCTCGTGGTGAGTTTCCACGTCTCGACGCCCCGCCATCGGCACAATGACGAACCCTCGACTTTTGCACTTCGCGTCGAATGTCGAGCGTCGCCTTCACGTTCTCATCTTACTGACATTGGTTCCTCTGCAGCGACTTTCACACACCTCGCCAACATGCCTCGTCGTCATTCGTTGTCGTCGTTCACCATGACGACTCACACACACAAGCACATCCCCACGTCGGCCACATCACACCCTGACAACCCGATACCCACCGAGCCCGTCTCTATCCCACAGGGCAGCATGTCGCCATCCAAGCGGTCTGTCCACTCACAATCACAATCGCCACGCTCGTCAGGCGACTCACTAGGCGAGTCAATGGCCTGGTCTGAAGGGACTTTCGAATCGGGAATCTCGACGCCCTCGACCGAGTTGTACGACCAGTTCGAAGACATGACACCCAAGGACAAGAAAAGCCCGATCGAAAAAGACGTTACCAAACGCCGCGCCTCAACCCATCTCATCACATCGTCAGCCGACGACATTCGCAAGCTGCTCGGAACTGGCGAGACTGGTACCAAGTTCCTACAGAACTACTGCTGTGGAGCGGCTGAGTTTTGCTGTAAAGTCAAGACCCTTCCCCCAGACACAACTCAACTTGGTTTCATCCCCGTCGTACTACCCGACAACGACGCTTTCCAGGGATTGAACCTCAAGATCAACGCATTGACTCTCGACACTGGCCTGAGCGATCTTGTGGAACTTCCCAAGCCCAAGTTTTCACTGGAATCCGTCTCAAAAGACGAAGCCAGTAGCCACCAGAGTACTGTCGACGTCCACCCACCTACCTTTGTTCAGCCCCACCCTCCTTATGACGTCTATTCCGCACCCGTGTTCCATGCTCGTCAGCTCACCAACGAAGGTGCCGAGAAGCGCACTGTACATTTCGATATCGACATCACCGATTACCCCAAGGAAGGCGACATTGACTTCAAGGTCGGTGGTGCTGTTGGAATTTGCCCTCCAAATGATGCATATTCTGTCGACACCATCTTCAACAGGATTGGTACACCCAAGTTCGTACGAGACAAGGCTGTGGTGCTCAAGACCGAGGGTGGACGATGGCCTACCATCTGGGGAGATGAGAAGCCCCGTGAGCTGCTGACCACGCGTAGAGAGCTTCTGACGTGGTGCGTTGACATTGCATCTTCTCCACCAACCAAGCAACTTTTCCGTGTTCTGGCCGAATACGCAGATGCGAAGAACGAGCGCAAGATTCTCGAATACATGGCTAGTGCCCAAGGCCAAGGCGCTTTCTGCGACCTTCGTGTTGGACCTAACATCACACTGCTCCAGCTTCTCGAAGCTTTCCCCTCATCTAGACCCCCCTTGGAGATGCTACTAGGTTGTCTCAACCAGCTTATGCCTCGATTCTACTCTCTTTCCAACGACCCTCACGTTTCTTCAGACAGAGAAGGACTCGCTGGACGCCGTATCATTGAGATCGCAGTCACCGTCCACGAGAACCCCAGCTGGGATGGCAAGATGAGAACCGGAGTCGGCTCAGGGTACCTTGAGCGTGTCGCTCGCCACTTCATCGACGCCGAGAAGAAGGCGAAGCAATCGGGCGGCGAAGTTGAGATGCCGAGCGTGCGTATCCCTATGTTCCGCGGATTGATGGCCAACCCTCTTTCAAAGAAGTTCGATTCAGATGGCCCAATGATAATGATCGGTGCTGGTGTGGGTATGGCCCCCTTCCGCGGCTTCATCCTCAACCGTCTTCGCAACTCAAAGTGCGCCAACAAAATCTGGCTTATTCAGGGTGTCAGAGACTCGACTTTGGACGAAATTTATTCTGGAGAGTTGGGCGACCACGAGCAGCAAATCAAGAAGGTCGTCCAGTCTCGCGCCAAACCTCCTCCGGTTGATCAACATGACGCTGGCGTCGTCGACATCCAACCCAAGAAGGGCGGTGAAGTGACTGGCAAGATTGTATCAGAGTCCCAAGCAAACAAGGCAGCCAAGTACGTCCAGGATGAGGTCCGTCTGCAGGCAGATATTGTCTGGTTTGTCATCAACGCTCTTGATGGTCGCATCTTTGTCTGTGGAAGTTCGAGAGGCATGGGCGAAGGTGTAGAGGAAGCCCTCATCGACGTGGCCATGGACAAGGGCAACCTCAACTTTGAGGAAGCCAAGGACTTCTGGGCACAGAAGAGAGACGACGGTCAATACGTTGCAGTAAGTGTTTTACTATCAAGGCCTTCCGTACGTATACTAACGTCAACAGGAAACCTGGTAAAGACCCGTCGCACCCTCGGTAGGGTGGTTTGTGAAACCAATCCTACCAGGCCTCTACTCGTTCTCAGCACGACGTTGTTGGCATTTGTGATTTTGATTGATAGCGTTCCGTACTTTTTATTTCTGCCAAGGCCACATCTCATGGACTTTTTAGAGTCACCCCGAAGCGTTGATGTTGGTTAGCGGCTCAGTTGGCGTTTATGTGGTATCTATTTGCATGGTTATCGGGCTGGCATGCCACCAAAGAGAGAGGAACCAGTTTCGCTGCGAAATGTCTATAACAAGATGAATGGCACGCTGCCCAGTTACAGTTACTTGTATGTAGCTAGAAAGAAATGAATGGACAAGAATCATTTACATGACTGCAAGCTCCCGATATAATGTAATGTCGACTTGATAGTGGTGAATTTTTGACAGCGGTTGGATTCTACAAGAGCTAGTCGAGGAGGTTGCGGAGTGAACGGCACTCTGGTCAGGCATTTGGCCGAAGCGTCATGTTATCAGAGAGATGAATACCCAAGTAATCATTTCTACCTCGTCATCACTTGAGGAATCAAACCAGCTTTGATTGTTTTTGAAGTACCTTGCTTCCCTACCACACACGTCGGCAAAATCTGCCTGCCTCCAGAATAGCTATCTATCACATGCCTATCGTATCGAGGATCATTCCCATCTCCGTTTCTGATATCACGGGCAAGATTCTTTTGTTCGGCTTCCTCGGGTATCGAGGTCAACAGTCCTGGCCTTGGAGCCATGGGTCTTCTCTCGTAACAATTTTTGTAATTTTTGTTTGTATTGACTGGTTATTCCAGCCCCCAAGTTTCAAGGCGACAACATTTGCGAGAACAGAGCTGTTGTGAAGGAGATCAAGAAGTTGGCAGGCAAGAAGGGTTGCAGAATCACATGAATTGCTCTTGCTTGGGTTGCCGCTCAAAGGCTTCATCGCCATTTCTGGTATCACTAAGCCATACAGACTGGAGCAGAACTGAGCTTCGAGAAATGTTGAGCTGAATGAAGAGGAATAGGCTGAGATGTGAGAGATTTTCGACAGTGCAAAGCCCCACGGTAACAGATACAGCGAGGCTAACCAAGAGTTGCTCGGACACTAGAAGAAGAAGAGTACGGCAGTACGGGGAAAAGAGAATGGATACGAGCAAAGTGGTTTAAGAAATTCAGAATATGAACAGAGAGAAGTAAAACGTTCCAGCCATGGGTATCTCCAGTGTTTCCAAGCTCCTTCTATGCATCATTGTGTCGTGGGTATCTTTAGATCAGGGCAGCAGCGACAAGGCCGCCAGCGGCATAGGAGACGGCGTTCGAGAGCCAAGAGTCGGCGTGACCAGCAGCAGAGCCCGAAGAAGTAGCAGTGCTTGCACCACTGCTCTGGGAGCCCGAGGCAGTCGAGGAACTCTTGCTTGCACTCGAAGTCACTGATGCGGCACCAGACGAGGCAGTAGCACCACGGCTGAGGGATGTAGGTGTCGAAGCGGCAGAACAGGTTCCAGCGGTGTTTTGGGCGCAGCAGGCAGCGTTGCCAGAGTCGTCTTGACCGCAGTAGCTGTCGCTTGCACAGAGACCGGCGGGGCAGCAGGTGTGTTCGCTGCTATCGAAGCAGACGCCGTTGCAGTTTGATTGGCCTGCGCCGCATGAGGGTGCGGCTGAGGAGGTCGAGGTTGTCATGCTCCCGCTTGCGCTGGCGCTCATTGATGTGGTGCTTTGTGCGGCGGCGAAGGCTGCGAGAGCGGTGATGAGGAGGAAGCGCATTTTGGGTGGATTGGAGTTTTTTTTTTGGAGCGAAAGCTGAAGGGAGGTGTGTTGTACTGGTGGGTAGTGTAGGGAAGATCGAACAGCCGATATGTGCGAGAGAAAGATGTGTGACAAAGAAAGATCACAAAACCTACGATGATCAATGTTTATGTATCAGCTCACCAATGTGTGGCAGTGCCTTGTTTACGAAGAAGATGAGGCCTGCCAAGTTGGTACCTGACAGGTTTTGCAGGGATGAAGGATGATCATCATGTCACAGATGATTTATGAGTGTTTCGGAGAGAGGTCGCCTTATCGCCGTTGCTGTCACGCCGCGTGGCCCAACGGCTCAGCCTTGTTTGTACGTGTGGGCGTATATATCATCACGCTAAAAGGGCAACGTCAAACCTCCTTCCATCGACCTGAAGCTGTTTCTCATCCTTTTCCGCTGCCTGAAAGATGCAGAGAGACGAATAGAAATAGAACCCACTGAGGCATGCTACAACTCCTCGTGAATATAGTGGGCTGTCATGTTGCACAAGGGCATGTGAACATCGAGAGTCGTCGTCCTGTATGGCATGGGGAAAGTGTCGTGACTTATGAGTGGCTGTTGCTGAAGCTCATTCAGAGTGTAAGTATGTTCATTGCCTCTTTTTCTACAGCAAGTATCCGAAGGAAAGCGGTGTGCAGAGAAGGACCCACGAGAAGTGAAGAGATTGAAGCAGAAGGTCTCGGTTGCTTCTACTTCCATCTTGCATTCACTCGGTGGTCGATTGTTGTGAAGGCAGCTTCCTTGTTTGCGCTTTCCGTGTTTGCGCGCCTTCCTTTCACAACCAACAGCAGTCTTTCACGCTTGGCTGCTTTTCTTCGGTTGCGCACAACTTCCCCTCCTCTCTTATTTTGTTGAACATGACCACGTCTTGTTCGTACGATTTTACTTCTCTTTCCTCCTTGCGCTCTCAAGCCATTTTACCTCCTCACTGCGCGTCTGCCGAAGAACTCAATCTCTGGCTTCCGACTGCGCAACGTAACGCGCACGGCCACACACAGCCATTTCCGTTCGCCGACTACGTTCGTGGAATCGGTTCTATCATTACCACCGCCAACCAACTCAGCGAGATCTTTGCAGAAATGTCTTGGGACACTCCCGCCAAAGACTCTTGGGGTGCCACTGAGGCACAACCCGGGCCGTCTCCCATCGCCGAAGTAAACACCGCTGTCATCGCTGACCTCGCCGAAGACGTCGCCATTGACGCGCCCACCGGTGAACTAACCGGCGAACCCACTGCCGGTGCCGCTTCACCCACCACCAGTGAAGTCCGCAAATCTTCTCTCGCCGACCTGACCAATGGTGATCGGGATGCAATCACTGTCCACCTCGCCCAAGGCTTGGGTCCACACAAGTTTCTCTCCCGGTTCACCAGCCAGAAACACGATGCTGAACCCACCGGCGCTGTGTCACTCGCCAACGGTCATGCTGCTAACATCGAGGCGTCCGAGCCCGATGGCGCGGCTTCCGTCATCGACGACTTGACTTCCAATGGCTCAACCAGCGCTGTGGTCACGAAGGATGAAAGCACTCAGACTGCTCCTGACGCCGACACCATGGCCACAAAGCTCTTCAGTGCTACGCCCAATGGGTCTGTCGCTGACGGTGACAAGTCTGCTGTTCAGTCTCCTTGCCTGTCTCCCCTCTCTGTGCGCAAGCCCGGTCCCCATCACAGACTGAAGGCCTTGGCCCTGGCTCAAGACGTTCCTCTGCCACCGTCACCAGCTCCCGTCGTCAAGCCATCCACCTCTGGCGAAGGTTCTGCGACCCCAGTCGCCGCGGCCATCAGCCTCGAGCCTTCCACCATCCCAGACAGTCCTGCAACACCAGTCAGCTCGGTCATTGACCTTGAGCCTGCCATTGCCCCAGACAGTCCTCCTGCATCTTCTGTCACAGCTGAGGATGGAAACGAGTCAGAAGTCTCATCGCTGGCTTACGAGGCTTTCAAGACTGAACTCCCCAATTCGATGTCCAAGAAGGAGAAGAATCTTGACTCCAAGACCCAAACTCCTGCCCTCAACCCCAAGGCCGATGACTACCAGCCTCCATCGCAGCCCGCCTCGCCCATCACTGCGGCCAAAAACGCCATCAACGACTCGGAGTCTGAATGTATCAACGACTGCTGTCCTGTTCCAAGGGACTGGTCGGTCCCGAACATTATCGGAACCTTCCTTGACGGCCATCTCTTCGACGACGGTCCTACTATTGGTGGCATCCACAAGACAGCTCTGAGCCATTACTCACACTACTTTGCTACCACCTTCACTGACGGCTCAGACGAGAAGAAGGAGGAACTCCATCATATCGTGAAGGACCCTTCTTTCGCTGTGTTTCGCCAATGGGTCTTTGGCCGCCGACTCTACGTCAAATCCACTGGCGGTGCCGTATCTTACGACAATGACATCGACTTGAAGACTCTTGTTCGGCTCTGGCGCTTCGGCGCACGCATCCAGGCCCCCCTCTTTGCCAACACTGTTGCGAATGCCATCATGACCAAGACCCCCACTGCCGACGATATCTCCGCTGCTGCCGGCGAGATTGATGCTGTCTTGAAGGTTATCAGTGTCAACAATGTCTTTCGCTTGCTGATCTCTCATGTCGTGATCCTGAGCGGCATCCACCTCGACCAGGATCATCACGACACCTGGCCCAAGTCCTTGCTCTGGTCAATCTTGAGCTGCCTGAAGATGGGCAAATCCAGCTATGCTGCTGTTCAGATGCTCTCAAAGACCAACCCTTGCATGCATCATTTGCACCCGCTCGGTGTTATCTGCAACACACCCTGAAGAAAGCACGATGCGAAGTGGAGGATCAGTTTGGTGTTGTGGAATGTGTTCGGCCGTCTACATCCCTACGGTTTAGGATGGAAAAGTTGACCCTGCTGTGAAGGCAAGAAGACGAGATTGTACATTAGTGACCAGCTGCCTTACTATAGCTTTCCCTGAACAGCCAGTTATCTTGATCCGTTGTGCTTTCCAAGAACTTGATCATCCATGTGACCTTAGACTAACATGGTGCATGATTTACCGTCTCGATACACAGTTGATTACAACCTGTACAGTTTTGAGATGTGAGCAGCGCTATCACAGAATAGAGGTTTTACAGCTGACAGCAAGAAGGTGAGAGAGGAGCGATCGCGGCCTTTCCACGGCACGCAAGTCATGATCGGTGAACCTTTTAGGATACCCGTTCCCTCCCTTTTCCGATCTTGATTGAACAACAACAAAGCATGGCTGCCTCTGTCCATCTTGACCAGGAGGGTTGTCCTGTCCGTATGGAGAAGACAGCACACCATGATCACGGTTCCGAGTTTTGCGATACCATTCCCGAATTTCGAGCGCGACAAGACAACTCCGGCTATCACAGTTATCGTTCTGTGGATGGTTCGTCAAAACAAGCATCAAAAGATATCGCCAAGCGGCGCCACCGAGTGATGGATGCATCGCCAAACCAAGGCATGCAAAACGTCAGTTGTACAACATCGGACAAAGTTCGGTGAGGCTCGGATATAGCGACTATGGTGTCTGGATAAATTGACCGCAGGCGCCACCGATGAGTACGACTGGATTGATCAACCATTCTTTCATCACCACTCTGTAATTCTGATTCGCTCTCGCTACTCGAGTACTTGGTCGCCTCTTTCGAAATGCTCTTAAAACGCACTGCCGTCTTCTGTCCTCGAGAACCTCTTTCTCATCACTGCCAAAAAGCAATAAAGTCACCAGATATCGACATGACTGCCAACCACATCTACGCGATCGCGTTATCAAAACCTGATCAAACCCCGCCGACTTGGGCCATTTCTGTGCAGCCCATGAAGCAAAAACGACTCTTTTTCCATGAACACCCTCATACCTCTGTCTTTCTGTCCAACGATGCCGACAACAGCCAACGACGAAACAGCGACGGCTTCAAGGGCGAGGAATTGCTAGTCAAACTCCTCATCGGCGAAAACAATGTCAAAAACATCGGCGAGCGTGTTCAACAGGTTCTGTCCAAAACCGACAAGACACAACCCTCGGAATCATGGCTTCGCTCCGCAGTCCTCGCCTTACAGTCAGAATCTCTGTGTAACAGGTTCAACATTGATGATTTCCAGCAAATGGCAACACAAACACTCAAGTCGCAACAAGCACATCACGAAACTGTCGCTGTGGAAGTGGACTTCCTGTCTGAACTTGGACGCACGAACTCAGTCCAAGAAATGCATGAGACGAGAGACAAGGCGATCAAGGAGAAGAAGAAAGAGTCGAGTTATTTCGGATTCAGGATCTCGAGACCGCAGAACATGCCGCAGAAGGTGAGGAGGGTCAACTCTTGGGAGAGAGGGGATGATGCGTATGGAGGGTTGATGTGATGGAGATATGCGGGATGAACGAGCGGGGATGGTAATGGTTGCGTCAGAGGATGTGCGGGGCAAGGGTGACGAGAAAGGCATGCATATGGGCAGTTCTTGCCATATCATCCAGATTAATGTGTTATGATTGGAGGTTGTCAAGAGGGAGGGATGAGACACAGATAAATTGATACCAGGAGCAAAGGAATAAACGGGATTGTGAAAGCATGAACCCAATTAAGGTCTCTCGAATATGTATGTTAAAGCGATCATTGCCCCATCAAGCAACGGTACTTGGCACCATCATGTAACGATGATGCCGACGACAGTCCATATCAAAGACTACATCTCTCAATTCCTTAGAACCATTCATCAACTCCAAGACCATCATAATCAAACATGTCGTCGAACACCAAACCCCTCATCCTTCACGCCCACACCACGGGCCCCAACCCCATCAAAATCGCCATCGCCCTCGAAAAACTCAACGTCCCCTACGAAATCAAACTCTGGGAATTTGGCGACAGTCCCGAGAACGGCCTCAAGGGAGCCAAGTTTCTTTCCATCAACGAAAATGGCCGTGTACCTGCTCTCGAGGACCCAAACTCTGGCGTCGTGTCCTGGGAGTCTGGCGCCGTGATGAATTACATCAGGAGACAGTACGATACGGAGAACAAGTTGGGGCCAAAGGGCAAGAGCGAGCAGGATGTTGTCGATTACGAGAAGTGGGAGTACTTTTTGCTGACCACGCTGGGGCCGATGACTGGGCAGACGAATTGGTACAGGTATGTTTGTGTTTTCAGCCTCCTTTTGTCAAAATGTGGAAAATATGGACAATCGCTGATAGTTGGGCATAGACATTACAATGAAGTCAAGAACGAAGATGCTCTAAACCGCTATGCGGCACAGACACACCGCTGCTACCAGGTTCTCGAAGGTCAGTTGAAGAAGACTGGAGGTGAGAGTGTCCTGCCTGGTGGATATACGGCTGTGGATGCACACTTTGAGCCTTGGGTCCGTCAACATGCTTATGCTCAGTTGAGTCTTGATGACTACCCAATGGTTTCGAAGTGGTTGAAGCAATACGGGGAGACGGAGGAGGTCAAGGCTGCGTACAAGAAGATCCAAGACGCGACTTCATAGATTGCAAGAAGGGAGGAATGACGAATCAAGGAACTGTTTGACATGAATATAGGTGAATCGAAAAGCATCGCATTCCCAGTGTTTATCAGAAGCCACACTTCTACGGGCAGATAATCTCAAAGGCAGACCATGAAGTGCCAGAGGGTGCATTGCCGCAGCCAAGTGAGTCCCCAACATTGACTCCTGCCATTGGCCATCCGTAGATCGCATTCGACAGTACGATACCACAACCCTGTTGACTGTGACCAACAATGTAGCCTACTTATTGTCAGTAGATACTCTCGGAAGATAGAGGTCCAGCAACGCTTACATCCGGCTGTTCCAGCCTTGGGTGTTGCAGTCAGACTAGCTGTCAATGCTCCACCCCACTGCAATCCTGCGTTGGGAATGGTACATTGGGCTTCCGTGACACTGAACGAAACAGATGTGCCAGCGCTGTCATCTGTGGGCGGAGGCTTGGAGGTTGTCAGCATTGATATTTGTCAAGACGATTGGATGTCTTACAATGTTGGGTGCAACACAGGTGTATGAACTGTAGATTGTGACTTTTGCTGAAGCAGGACCGCCCCTTGTGGCGGCATTGGTGGCGCCGCCATTCTTGCGTGCTTCGAGAACGGGGACAGCGGTGGTGGAGATAGTAAGAAAAGAGAGCACAAGCGGTGTCCAGGAAGAGAAGAGCATCGTGATGATGGATTGAGATCGAAACGTGATTGGGGTTGGAAGTAGGAAGGTGTGAGGTATGTAGTGGATGTTGATGGCTTCTTTACATGTACGTGATGCCTACTCTTATACCTTTTTCTCTGAAGTCTAGATTTTGTACTCAATCGTATCGTGCGGTATCAATTGGTTGTGTCCGGAATCATGTTTGCGGTCAGCTAGAGCTGTCTTCAGAGCTGATGCTGCATTTAGCAGTCAAGACTTCCCTAGCGGTCGAGACTCCCGTACGTGTAGTCGAATTCATCCTTCGTGATGATTAAGCTATTTGGCGCCGCCGTACATTGATCGTTTCGGGTCGTCGCCACTGCTGACTGTAGGCAAAGCATTGGAGATGACTTATTTCCATAAAGTATATGGTCCGGACCTGTATAAGGCTTTCAGCAAGTGCAGCCACATCTTCGGAGTTGAGTAGCTCGGCGACAGCGAGCCAAGAGGCCAGACTCCAGAGCATTGTGTACAATGTACATGTGCGAGTACGAATGGTAGAGCTATGCGTAATCTCACCTCGTATCGAGAGGATTCATGCAGTAGATACAAATGCTCAGCTACAACGTACTCTGAAGCCGTGCTCAAGTTCGAGATGCTCAGTGAGGGACTTGCGATATGAGTCGTTCGAACGTGGGTGCAATTACCCTCCAAAGGCTGGACAAAGGCAATGACTACATGTGGTTAGTCGAAAACCTTGCTCGCATCACCCATCATGGTTCAGCTCGGCCCCGCACTCGCTCTTTCCCGACCTCTGGCCCAACGACCCAGTCATGTTCATCATACGCATTGCGATGCTGAAGTTGGAGAGATTTCAACTATTCGAAGACATCATTCTTCGTTGGGCAAGAAGATACGAACTTCGCCAACGAGGCACCCAAGAACGACTGTAATAGGGCGATTAGGAAGCCTGTGAATGACTGCTCCAGGTCTTCCAGCTCCAACTTCAATCGCTAAGCCTAGGCAAAGTTCTGTTCAAGATATGGTACAGTACACGTCGAAGCCAGGCCGACCAGACTCAGCATATTGAGATGCCGGGACAGCTCTTGGATATGACCTTCGTAGATTGTATCAGTTGCATGTTAAATCCAGTGAACAGATGAGACGAACCCATCTGCTGAAGTCTCATCTCGTCAGCATTGTATATCTCACCCTTCGTATCGCTGTGTGCATCCAGTGCAATAACATTCATCTCATTTTTTTCTGCCGTCTGCGGCATTGCAAAATCCAGATGAGAGAGGCAGAGGAAACCCGGAAGTTGCGGCAACTTAGTTATTTCTTTCACGGATGCATACGAGCTTACCGACTCTGCATGGCTATCTTGACCAGCGATATCCTGGAAAGGTACAGCATATTGCAGAATCCAGATTACAATCGAGCAGCCGGCCGAGGGATGATAGTGGGGCTGGTTCGTGAGTGATAGCGCGATGTGACGGGCTTCGTAGATCTGCAACCCTGCTATCTTTTCTCGTGCCTGATTGAGCAGGTTGTAAGCAGATAACACTGTACAAGGACACGATAAACACGAAGAAGTTTGCATCTGAGGGTGGTATGCACGACGGGAAAAGGACACGGTTGTCCCCGATGGGTTGGCTGACCCCGCTGCCGGAGCTCGTAGGACTGACAAACTTCCAACCACCTCGCCTTCTCGGTTACATTCAACCCGAACATACCAGAATGGCCTATCATAGCGTTGTGTCGCCGCTTGGTCGGCAGAATGATATGCAGTAACCATGGCGATCACGGCTGCACCTTGGGCTAAACATTGCCTTGAGACTTGATACAAGAGCATGGCCACCTCCAACGGTAGGCCACCGTCAAACAGTGTCAAGGATTAGCAATGCTGTCTCGTAATCACATAATCGGAGTGTTGGCAGTATTTGCCAATCGAGTTTCATGCTCGTATGTCAAGTCCCTATCCATCAATGCTCAGGGAGTGCTCAATGAGTCGATGAGCTGGATGGACGGATATTATGATCCTGCTGCTGGCTACCTATATGGCCTGGGCGCTTCATCTGCCCTCCGACACGACACACGCAGTTCAGCATGGTATGCTATTGGCTTACTGGCAAGAAATGAGGGAGACGATATCGGCAATGCCGAGAAGATTCTGACCAACATCATTCATGGACAGTACAAAGATCCAGCAGAGCAATGGTATGTCTTTCATGATACTCTTTCAGCTCGGACCAACTAATCGTTCCAGGTTTGGAGACTACCAGAAAGAGCCTGAGGAGCCGTATGTCGGAACTGAGGCGTACCCAGCGAAAATCTACAACTCATGGGACCCCAATTGGCGAGGCTTCATTGGCACCACCTTTATTATCGGTCTAGAAGAGTTTCCACATCTGCTTAGTGAGGATGTCACGAACCTCATGCTCGAGTCTCTGCGCAACTCTACTATCGGCGACTCGTACCGCGTCGGTGGTGTCGACGACGACAACTTATATCCGGCCTACAGCAATCCCTCGATTATGCGGGCTTTCGTGTCAGGCTGGACCGGGCGTCGTCTGAATGACTCCAACTTTACTATGGCTGGCGAGCAATATGCCCGGGAAATCATTGACCTCTTCACCCGCGCTGACACTCTGTCCGAGTTCAACAGTGGCACGTACACAGGCGTGTCACTCATTGGCTTGTCGACCTGGGCCAAATATCTACCCGCTGACTCTGTCATGACTCAATATGGCGAACGCATGATCAAGGCTACGTGGGAGGCCGTAGGCCAGCTGTGGCATCCTCAGCTCAAGAACATGGCAGGCCCATGGGACCGATCTTATGGCTTTGATATGAACAGATACTTCAGTCTCATGGCTCTGTGGTTTTGGATCATCATGGGCAAAGACAAGTCTTCCCTCATCTTTCGTCCTCAGGTCATGTCGCACAGTGCCGACTTTGCTTATGGACCTCTTTTTGCCATCCTCGGCGAGTTTCAGTCATCATTGGTGCCCGAAGACGTTTTGAGCGCTCTGGAAGACTTCCGAGGGGAGCATATCTTTAGCTCCTCAACCTACTCGCCGCCATTCGATACATATCCCCGGAACATTACTACTTGGCTAGCCCCGAACATCAGCATAGGTGCTGAGACGTTCGACGAGAATGTTGTGGGTGGACCAGCGATCAATCCGAACACTTTTAATCCTGCTGTCATTCAGTGGGATACTGGTGCTGGCGTCGGCTTCATTACAGTACGGATTCGTTTCGCACCCCTCGTATTGCTTGACTAACATTGCTCACAGCTTTATGCTACCGAGAATGCAACTACAGCTCTCGTCTCGCCCAATCGTCTCGAACTGTCCTACTCGTACGGGAACAGCTCTTCCATCTTCAGCTTCCTTGTCTCTACGTTTGCCAACAAGCGAAACGTTGCTAGCTGGGATGACATCCAAGGTGCAAACATCAGCGTCACCACCAACGCGAATGCATCATATACAGTCACCTTTGCAGGCGCATATGGTGGCCAAGACAAGGTCATCAACGACTTCGAGTACTGGAATATCAGCTACGCCATGCCTGCCAATTTCACAGGCGTTCCTAAATTGGTGGTGGATATTGAGCTGTGGTGAGATCGAAAGAGGCGCGCACGGGGTGGCTTACCCCTGAATCTCTTGCCAAAAGTGAAGCAAGGAAACAATTGTGGTGCTAAAGTGATAAGAGATGGCCTTCCTTCCGTCGAACTGGTGGAATGGCGCAGTGGTAGTAGCTCGTGCCTCCCATGTAGTTGGCCGGTGTCCACCGGTTCGACCCTCGTCGATGCCGACATTATGCCAGAGGTCCCAGTAATCCTCACCCGACAACAATAAGATGAAAAGAACGTGCAGCAATGTATCTAGGTATTTTCTCTTTCCCTTCTAGCTTTCGGCGGCTAGAGAGGGTTCCTGTTTTGCTAGAACTTGGTTCTTTAGTGTATACCACTGGTGTTTACAAAACATCTCGTTTGGTAGTTATTGCAGGAGTTATTGTCACGGATGTTCATGTTGATATGTCATGCGCAAAGTGCCAGGAATCTGCATAATATCTCGAAGATTGAAGCTGTGCTCGCCGCTAATACACGAAGTCACTTCTTAATGACCTAGATGGTGCAGAAGCAAAGGCTTGAGCGATGGTGGTGGGAAAAAGGGAGAGTCAGGGTCACTCAAATCGCAAAGCGACAAATCAGGCGATGACGTCGACGTAATCACGAAACGACTTTCCGACAGAGCATCATCCATCTTTATCGTGACATAGACAAATTTCGTCGCAACATGTCGCAAACCACCGAGCCTCTTCTGCAGCGTCCGCTATACGGCAAGTGTCACATGGTCAAACTCCCGTGCCGTGTACTAACGTCAGCACAGTGTTTGACCTCTCACAAGAACTTCTCTCCACACTCGAACTCAAGGCCCAAAACAATGCCGCCATTGCCGTACCCGACGAATCCGAATTGCTAGCCGACAGCAACAGCAAGAGAGGCGAGACTGAAGATGGCGCGCCGTCGTCAGCAACGTCGTGTGGGCTGTGTGGCCTGTCGTTTCCGAGCGTGCAAGAGCAGAGGAGTCATGTGCGCAGTGATCTTCACGGCTACAACACGAAGCAAAAGATGCGCGGCCTGAAGCCGGTAGGGGAGAACGACTTCGAGAAGCTTGTAGGAGACCTGGACGAGAGCATCTCGGGCAGCGATAGCGACGACTCGGCCAGCAGCGACGACGATGGCAAGAAAGACTCAACTTTGAGTGCCTTGCTCAAGAAGCAGGCAAACATTGCCGACCCTGACTTTGACGACTTCACCACGACCAAGACCAAGGTGGGCGCGGGCAAGCCGCCGCTGTTGTGGTTCTCGTCGTCCAAGCTGCCTTCGAATGTCGCTCTCGGTGTCTACAGAACCCTTCTCCCTCCTGCTGTACAGGTGGGAGACGCAGCCACCATCCTACGGACCATTAGGGACAAGCAGCTCTCCCCCAAGCCTCCGCCAACTGAACCAACCTCGGCTCCTACAGAAGAATCTGGGGGTGTCCCTCTGCCCCGTTCTCTCCAACCAGACACATCCGCCGCCGGCCCTCATTATTTCCTGTGCATGATTGGAGGTGGTCACTTTGCCGCCATGGTTGTGTCTCTGACGCCCAAGATGACCAAAAAGGCCGGAGTCGAGGATCGCGCTGCCACCGTACTCGCACACAAGACCTTCCATCGCTACACAACCCGTCGAAAGCAGGGTGGTTCTCAGTCCGCCAACGACAGTGCCAAGGGTGCTGCTCACTCTGCTGGTGCTGGTATCCGTCGCTACAACGAGGCAGCCTTGATCGCCGAGGTCCGTCAGCTGTTGCAAGACTGGAAGGTCTGGATTGACAGCAGTGAACTTGTCTTTGTCCGTGCCACCGGCACTACCAACCGTCGCACTCTGTTTGGTCCCTACGAGAATCAGGTTTTGACGTCCAGAGACCAGAGGATCAGGGGCTTCCCTTTCGCCACGCGTCGCGCAACTCAAGCCGAGCTGATGCGGTCTTTCGTCGAGCTTACTAGGGTAAAGGTGTCTACCATCGACGAGGCTGCCATTGCGAGGAAAGCCCAAGAAGAAGAAGCTGCCCGTCAAGCTGCCGAAGCAAAGGCTGCCGCCAAACCCGCCACGCCAAAGCCTGTCAAGCCCAGCAAAGAGGAAGAAGAGGCCATGCTTCACACTACCCAGCTACAAGCTCTCATCCGCCGTTCGAAAGCGCCAGCACTCGTCTCATACATCACATCCAACAACCTTTCGCCGAATTTCACCTTCTTCCCCTCAGACAATCCGCAAAACCATCACGCTCCCACGCCCTTGCATCTGGCCGCATCGCTAAACGCTCCTGCCCTCATATCATCATTGTTGCTCAGGGCAAAAGCCGACCCCACAGTCAAGTCCGCGGAAGGAAAGACTGCTTTTGAAATTGCAGGCGATCGTGCAACTCGCGACTCCTTCCGTCTGGCTCGTTCGGAGCTGGGAGAGAGCGCCTATGACTGGGAGTCGGCAGGTGTACCTGCAGCGCTTTCAAAAGCCGACCACGAGGCTCGCGTACAACGCGAGAAGGACGAAAAAGCAGCAGAAGATGCAGCAGAACAACAACGACGAAAGACCGAGACAGAGCGACTGCGCAACGAAGATAAGATTAGGGAAGAGCAGGGCAAGGAGAAGAAGTATGGCAAGGGCAAGACGTTGGCGCAGATGCTGCCCGAGAAGACGGCGCAAGAAAAGAGAGAAGAAGAGGCTAGAGGCATGACTCCTGAGATGCGCATGAAGCTTGAACGAGAAAGAAGAGCAAGAGCCGCAGAGGCACGCTTCAAGGCCATGAGTGGAGGTAGGTAGATAGATGCTCCATCTACATCATGATCGACTGTTCGAATTTTCCATCGTTTTGTAGGTTCACATCAGCAACGGAAGGCGTGATGGAAGCGACTGTGTTCGAGCAAATTCTATTGGGCTCTAACTATGCGTGTGCTACACCGTAATTTGCAGCTATGCCTGTATTTGGTGGCATGTAAAGCATCGAGAACATCTGCTTCTTCACCCAAACTCACCGATATTTCAACCACGCCTGAATCCAGCAGTAGAGAAGTCATCAACCTTTCAGTGTTGAGGGAGTCATAAAAATCACGCTACAGTTTAAGCACCTTCATCCATCGCAGTATTTGATTTTGCAAGTCGTGCAATATCAACGAGTGCCCCTGGAACGAAGACATATCTCGTCGTTGCTGCCCGTGTGGCGCAGAGATACGATGGGTGTAGTTACGAGGATCCACGATAGTGTCGAGACAACAGGGTGATAGCCACAGAAAATTGATGACACCGGCTCTCTTTTGGTTACACCCATGGATTTGAGATCGACCGTGTCTCTATAGTTCATGCCTCGCTCTCTGACTTTGTGGGGGAGAGTGGGGAGTACATGCTCTAGCACACGAGGAGGATACATTTCATGAAGCTGAAATTGCTTCTAAACAATGTCATTTGTGTTTTTGGAGACCAAGGCAAGTGCGAGTCCGTGTAACGAAATAGTTCAGATCCAAGTCTCCCTGGACTGTCGATACCACTCGTCTTGGATGACGCGTATACCATTGTTCTCGAGGTCCCTCAAGGCATATTCAGCATGACGGCACTTGACCACGAATGGTTTCTCTCCATCCCTGGCGAGTGTGAGTTGATGTAGCCCTGGAAACTGTTCTTCCTTTTGCATGCCCAGAGTCGAGAGTTCGTCGAATAAGTGATGTGCTGGGTCGGATGTGAGACAAGCATCTACTTGGAGATCCGAGTGGCCTGGTCGAGAGTGCCAAGAGGTCAATGTCGTGAACCTGAGCTCGAGATTCTCTAAGCTGCGAGGGAGATTGGTATAGAAGGGCTGATCGGACCTCGACCGTGAGAGTCCCCTTGAATGCATGACCAACTCGATGGGAGCGGTAAGGTTTCTCAGCTTGGTGAAGGGGCGGAAGAGCTCTCCAGTTCTGAATGGTAATATCCAATGTCTATCCAGTCCTAGGTCGAAGTGTAACTCTTGCAGCGATGACTTCAAGGGTGCGAGGACCTGAAGAGAGAGATCCACGGCATCTGAAATGTCACCCGTTCGTCTCAGAATGGTACGCCAATATGGCTCGCACTTCGAACGCGCAGGTGAATAATTCAGCTTCCTCAAGTTCCCCAGCCAACGAAACAAAGGACATATGAACTGAGTGAGAGGGCCACACTCTAGAAGACTCAGATCCTGTACATTCGAGGTGGCATGCTTGCCATGCAGATCATCCGGTATAGGGGGTGGGAAGCGAAACGAAGGTCGGTCCGGACTAAGAAGATTCCGTACCACCAATGTCACGAGTGTGGGTAGGCTGAACACTCTGTAGACATCTTCCCACGAGTATCGGTGAGGCAGTGAGAAGTCGAGAGAAGTCAAGAGCGGGGATCTGTCCTTGAGCATGGCTGTGACAACCGTAAGTGATTTCGAGTTCAAGTGGAACTCGTATAGTTGAGTGCATTCACACAACAACATTACAGTCTTGAAGATGAGATGATCTTCGACAGGTTTCTCTCTCCCAACAAGCGCATCCTTGCCGTCCTTGTCCACGTATTCGCTTGTCCAATGCAGCTTGACGGATTTGATCGTTCGCCTCCAGTCGATTTGATCCATGTTCAGAAGCTCATAGAATGCCCACGGTCTGTGTATAACCCCCATTGGCTCGTGTTTGCGGTTGGTATAGTGTTTTGAGACAACTCTTCGAAGCAACAACTTACGAGCTTCTGCACACAAGAGGGGAGAGACGCGAGAGAGGGTAATCAACACCTCTTGAGAGCAATGCCTCATTATCTCTACCCATATCTCTTGTGGGAACGTGTTTGCCTGAGGGTCCATGATTATTACTCAATGATGGATGAGTGGAAGGTGCCAACAACATAGACTTCGCAAGATAGGGGCAACTCGACGCGGATGCGGGCGGCCGGGTTCCTCCGCTGCGAATCGGTTGCAGTTGCCTTATAAACATAAACGCAAACTGCTCATACCATTGAGCGAGCTCAGTCAGGACCGTCGAATGTCAAGTATGTACAGGGATGCAGAAAGATGTAGTATCGATCTGATCACGTATTAAGATTGCATATACTCCCATTGTAGAGACTCTCGAGCTCGTAATCAGAATTTGCAGAAATCAATTTGACTGGGATGGAAGTCTTTTAGGTATCTAGACAAGACCGGTTCATACAGAGTGGAAAAACAAAAACAGAATACAACCATGAAGAGGTGGATCGTGAGATTCGTAAGAAGGGTAGCCCAGATCTGTGTCTGGGCAACGGGGTATATGCGTTTCGGAGACCAAGAAAAGGGAAAAGAGAAAGGGCAGAGTCGAGACCAGTGCTCCTTTCTAGGCCGACACGATGGATGTTTCGCTAGCGTCGGCAGGAGAGCGGTGTATCCACAATTGGAAGGTGTTGATAGAGAATAACTCAGGTGAAAGACGAGAGTATTGTAGAGATGATTCGGAGCGATCGCGCCAGAAGTTTGAAGCGAGAAAGTCGAGATATGCGAATGTCCAATTTTTCCGTCTCGCTCAATAGGTAGTGAGAAGTAAGGAGGAGCGTAGAAGCAACATCTATAAGGTTGTTAGTCACCTACAACATACCACAAACATTTGCTAGAAACTTACAGAGGAACGCAATGTTCGATCAGGCGCTTCAGACAGGACTGATAACCTCACTTCTAGTCGCGCCCGTGAAGTTTGATTGGGAGGCTTGTGAACTCAAAGCTCTCTCATGGTATCTTGCGACATGAAGCATGCCCTTGTGGTTTTGTTGTCTGATCTCTCGCATATAGTCGCCTTGATCGTTGGTGGGTCGCCAGCCATAGTTTGCGCCTCGTTCGTCAAAGTCTTGTCGGCGCCAGACCCAGCCCACTGCTCCAAGACAGCAAACGAAAGCGCCACAGCAGACGATGACGATGACGATAACAGCTGCGTTACTAAGAGCCATGATGATAGAGTGTGAAAAGACAGAATAGTTGTCGGGAATATAAGTGTGTGTTGCTTGCTGGTGTATAGCGAGGGACAGGTCGGAGCGAGCGAGCGGAGTGATAGATGTTCAGAAGTGCGGGGGTAAAGAGATGGGAAGAAAAAGAGAACAGAAGTAAGGGAGACCTACTCTTGGTATTTAGTTCGTAAAGTGGTGTGTGTTGCGTCAGCTCGTGACATGCAACGGTACGCGGAAGTTTCTGGTCGTCGTATGCGCAAAGTCGAATTCGTATACCACCTGCCACCGATACGGCCAGCGGATCCGCGGGTGACGTTACGAAGTTTGGCAGCTGCAGGCTCGCAACGGCTTCCGCTTCCCGCTGCGCAAACCCTTGAACCGTCCAAAGACCAAGCCTTGGATACAGGACAAGAGTGCTTGGAAATTTCTTGTACAGTAAGATAGTAGAGCTGAGACGACGCGTCGTCCATGTTGATCAGACGGCTACGATGGTGTGGACAGGATTTGTGATCGAGAGTTGGCGCGAGCGGAAAGTCCGGAAGGTGGCTGTGGTGTGGAGTGGTGTGAGTGATTTTGACATGTGAACGTCAACTCGACGCGTCTTCTTGTTTCAGCTCAGCAATCCTTCACGTTTTGTCTTTTGCTACATCCATCCTACCTGATCATACACAAAGCCTACAACACTCCTCTTCGGCTTGAGGGAAGGGTGGTATAGGTACAGGCATCGACTGGTGAGATGTGCTGACGTGATGAATTCTGTATAAAATTGTCTGCTGTACAAGACCGTTTTTGCAGCATTGACCAAGGTGGCCCGAAGGGAGTGCATGCTACCAGCAACTCGGGTACAAGATGTGGCCCGGTATCCGACCATTGCTATACCACGCGGACGCTGCCGATGCCGAACTGGAATATTCCCCTATCACGACGAGCATGACAAGGTCGACCACATGTCAGGACTGCCGTGCTTCGTATTGACGCAAGCCAGAAACATAGACATCGGAATCAACGACATCGGAAGCAGCCAAGGAATGGTTCATATCAGGAAGTCGCAAAGATGAGAAGGTGGCGCGGAAAAGCTGTCAAGAAGGTATAGCTGGGGTATCGACATGATGTTGATGAGTGTTGTTGATGTCTTTGCAAGGACGGTGGTTGATCAGGCATAGCTCGGATCGTAGCGGATTCTCTGGCCGCTCATAGCCCACATGGTGTCTCTGTTCTTCTGTCGCACTTCGCGCATGTATTCTTCTTGAACGGCTGCAGGTCTGCTGCGGTCGACGGATTCAGATCGCTTGCCAAAGGACAGGGTGAAGAGGGCGTAACAACAGAGACAGACGGCGGCACAGCCGAGGATGACGAGGAAGATGACAAGACCAGACGAGATCATTGTCGCGGTTTGTCTATGCTTCGATCAGGTTGAGTCTCCTCTTTTTGTGAGACAGAAGGAAGCTGAGAACATTTGAAAATGGACGGCACTGGCGCAGTGACTGCTGAGATGAGGGAGGAATGCGATTGCTTCGGTTGCTGGTGTGCCTGATCTTATTGCTGAGTTAGCTCGGGCGGGGTTTTTGAGGTGGTACGGTATACCGACCAGCAGGATTGCAGCCTTGTGGCTTTTGGACGAAAGTCTCAAAGTATCTGGTCACTGTTTCTGGCTTGGCTGAATGGCTTGTTTTGATGTTCGAGTCGCCTTGTTTCATTGAAGATATCGGCGGCTTGCCGTTTAGTATCACAAAGGCAGGAGCTATCGTCATGCGACTGCCACGTTCTTGAGCTTTTCGTACTTGGCAATGCTTCTTGCGTTTGGTCAAGCTTTGAGGACTGATAGTGATACTGCAGCTACGTTCCTTGATCTGATTGCCAGACGGTACATCACGAAAAAGGTATTGGCCAAGAACTAGTGCTCATTCTGTTAATTCAATACTTCGATCTGCACATTTCCGTGCTCTAGATAAGACCAGGAATCCATCGAGATCTGACCTTGCCCATGTACTCTTTGTACTTCTTGCCGAGGTCGGCCTTTCCATCATTCTCCTCGCCTGAAAGTATCTGGTTCTCCTCCATCTGCACGCCGGTGCGATAGACACCCACAAGACCTAGAAGACATACAGCCAAGGCGGGAACTCTCCAACCAGCGTCGTTCCTACCTGCAAGCGCAGTCAGGACTCCGGTCCAGCCCAGAAGATAGGCAGTGTAGGCAGGGTGGCGGACATAGGCAAATGGACCAAAATCGATGATGAAATCAGGTGTCTTGCCTCCAAATATTGCTGGCAATCGTCCCCGTTGGGTCGTGTAGGCTGTCCAACTGAAGAGTGAGACGCTCATGGTCATGAGTGTGTTGCCGATTATTTGCAGAGGGCTGGAGTTTGGCGTTGGCAACAGCAGAGGCGAGGATAACAGGGTACTGGTACCACTGAAGCTGGCAAGAGCAGTGAAATGGCCAGGATATGCGAAGCCATTGCTGGGCCTAGGGAAGTTCACCAGAATAGCGTACGCTTGGTTCAACAGGGTACCAGAATAGAGGATGGCTGTTGGCGAAGATAGAACATTGCTTGGGTGGAAGTCTGAGATGGAGAAAGACATTTTTGTGCCAGCGTTTCCAAGCTGTCAAGTCGAATGGACGATTTGTCTCACACAACGTTGGAAAGTGGAGACAAGTTAGCACTCTCGGTTGATGACACTGTCAGAACGGAGAGGTTGAGATATTTTGCAGCGAATTTACAAAGGCAAGCGATGCGTCGGCGGTGGAATGTATAGCAGAGCGTTGGCTATCGACAACACAACAGGTGGGCGTTTTGAGCATGTACGGTCGTATCAGACAGTGGGTGACAGGTGCAGGACTGGGCCGAGCCGCAAACGAGCAACGAACAAGTTGCATGCAAGTGTTTCGGACTTGAGCCAAAGGCAAACTTGGTGTGGTCCACACGGTTGTCGGAGTAGCAGGGCGGAGAGACGTGGTTAGCTGCATGTCGTGCGCGAGTTGTCGGTATGCGGACCCCCTGCCACTGGACGCCTGAGTTGACGCTGTGGTTGGTAGACGTGGCTTGATCAAAATCAAGTTGATACTGACTAGGTCTACAGTAGTGGCCACACAACTACAACAGTCACTGACACAGCTGTAAGACTTGGAAGGGTGTTGAGTTTTCCAGATATGAGCTGGAAAGTACAGATGTTGTAGGGGCCAGAGACTGGGAGTTGCAACAACAAGGATGCTAAGATTGGCCAATCAAAGGCAGCAGGCCTGGGATGCGGAGCATTTCCCAGAATCCGGGTTGGTTACACTTCCGTTGCATTCCCCCCTCTCTTTGCCGTCGCTGTCTTGGGTGTTTGTTTCGTCGAACGAGTTGTCTCTCTTTCCCGACAGCTGTCAAGGAGAGAGCAGCCGCGTCGAACAGGCCTGTTTCCGCCGTCAAGGCCAATCGAATTCATATCTCTTTTTCTCTTCTGCTTCTTCTTTACTTTGTCATTCTAACCGCAAAACAACCTTTCAACGGCGGCCCAGTGTTTGTCGCCGGCAACCCACAACAACAACATCCCGCATAACTTGTCGCATCTCGAGCCTCTGATGCAGCCCATTCACTAATCCCTCTCCTTCGACTATACTAATCTTGTTCGATTCCCGCGTGTCGCGACCTTGTCGCACACCCGCCTAGGTCAACATGGCCACGACCGCCAGCATGTCGTCCAACGGCGACGACCCCTTCGTCAATCCCAATGCCACTCAACCGAGTCCGCACCGCTACGCTTCCTTTGACAACCAAGTCTTTTCCCTGTACAACTCCAGCTCTCCAGCTCAGGCAAAGCGTGCGCTCGAGGCCCATCTCAAGGACACGGAGCGCCGCATCCAAGATGCCTCGAAACTCGGCACCACCCTGTTGCAGCAGCGCAAGGATCTGGCTGCCCGTCTGAAGGAGGTCGATGAGGGCGCATCCGACGACATCACGCCCGAGCTGCAGAAAAAGTTGGATCAGCTGGAGAAGGATTACACCGAGGTTGGCAAAGACTCTGCTCGTGCCTTCCTGCCCAAGTCGCGCATCGTCTCGACAGACTTCAGCGCTGCTCCGCCGAGTCCTGCCCTCTTCGTTTCCGAGGCGCGTCCTTCGCCAGCGAAACGCAACCCCACCGAAGGCTCCAGACGCCAACGCAACCAGCCCGCCAACCGTGTCCACGACATTGAGTTTGCTACCGAGATTAGTACATCTCTTCTAGCCCAGGTCAGACAACTACAGGCTGTGCTCGCCGAGAAGGATAGTGCGCTCAAGGACGCGACGACGCAGAAAGAGCAGCTCGAGACGGATATTGCTAGTCTGATGCAGCGCTTGCGCATCTTGGACGAGAGCGAGCAGAGGTGCAAGGACGAGAATTGGAATCTCGAAACGCAGATGCAAGACCTGACGGCACAGTTGAAAGAGGCAACCGACAAGGAGCAGCGTCTGTCACAGCAGCTCAAGTTTGCTCAGGCCGAAAAGGACACGGCACAGCGCGACCTGGACGACCTCAAGGCTGCTCATGGCAAACTCAGCGATGACCACGAGTCCATCAAGAAGCACCACGAAGCCGAGCTCTTCACCTTGCGCCGCGACGCCAACAGCCACCAGACAGCTCGCGATGCCCTGCTCAAGAAGGTTGAGGAGCTGACATCCCAGAACACGCAGCTGGCAAAGGCTGTAGCTGTGCGATGGAACGCTGACAGCCAGCCTCAAGACCACCAGCGCTCTCTAGGCCGTGACAACGGCGATTCAGAAGTCGCGACTCCTGATGGCTCGCCACAAAATTCGCCCATTAAACCCACTCCAAGACACGGCATGCTCGAAACCGAAACCCTCAAGTCCTCGCTTACTCACGCTCACCGTATGATCCAGAACTTGAAGAACAACATCCATCGTGAAAAGACGGAGAAGTTCGAGCTGAAGCGCTTGTTGCAAGATGCTAGAGACGAGCTGGAAAGCAAGCGTACTGATGGTGGCATTGGTCCGTCTGTGAGCAAGAAGCGCCGTTCCGAAGACAGTGGCATCAAGTTCAACAAGGGTGCCCGTGCCGACAAGCTGGGAGCCGCTAGATCCGCTAAGCACGAAATCATCATGGACGACGACGAGTGGGAAGACCAGTCTCTGATTGAAAGCCCCAGCCGCCCAGCCACTCGCAACATCAGCTCAGGCGTTGTTCCCTTTGGGAACTTCAACTTTGGTAGAACTGCTGGTGCCTTTGGCAAGCCCGAAAGTGCTGAGACTACCGATGCATTCGAGACTGCCGATGAGCGAGGCACAACCGACGCTTTCGAGACAGCCAACGAGGACGATGACAACACCAACACAGAGACGGAAGGCGCCTTCCAGACCGGTGCTGAGACTATCAATGGCGACAGCAGTGATGATTTGACCGAGACCGAGTTCGGCCCTGTCAAGAGCCAAGGTTCCGCCTCTCGACCTGTTTCTCGCCCCGGCCCATACGCGACCAACAAGGCCGAGAACCGCTTGTCTTTCATGTCAACAGCATCTACTTCTGCCGACGAGTTCGAGAACGTTAAGACGCCTATTCAAGGCCAGCAGCCCAAGTACAAGCTACGCCTTAGTAAGGGTCGTCGCTCGAACAACGGATCTGCTCGCAATAGCGCAGTCTTTGCTAGTGACGAAAGTCCTGCCAGTCAAACTAGTCAGAGAACTCCTGTTCAATTCGGTCAGAGTCTCAGTGCCGAGCTTGACGGTTTGAGTAATGACAGCGACAGCGGCGAAGAAACATCGACCGATGTTGGCATTGAGTCTGCTCCTATGAGTCCCCAGACTGTCAAGAAGCCCACTCTTGCAGAAGCTCCCATCATTACTGAGGTTTCGAGGCCAAAGATGGTCGACTCTGCTATGATGACTGAGCCTTGGGAGCCGGAATCGAATTCCGCCGTCGGCGCTGCTGCTGGTGCCGTCGGTACTGCAATCGCTGGCGTCGCTGGGTTCGCGTTCGGCCATTCGACTTCGCATGATAACGACAAGAAGGGACACGACCAGACGTCTAGAGCAATCACAGAAGACACTGCTCAAGTCCCATCTGTCGCCTCGTCAAACATGCCTGATCAATTCGTCGAGAGCAAGCCTGTTTCGGAGTCAGCAATCCCTAAGTTGCCTGCGGTAGAGTTCGAACCCAAGGCTACTGCGTTGCCTGAAGCCAAGAAAGAATTCGCAAGTATCGTTTCACAAGACCTTGCGCCTGTGACTCCTGTACAACCCAAAGCACAGCCTTTGAGCATGGCGACCTTCTCAAGCACTCAGACCGAGCCTGTTGCTGCAGTGCCCGTGCCTAAAGAGCTTCCTCAACTCACCATGACAACCTTTTCGTCTTCTCACACTGAGCCAGTGGCCGCTGTCATTCCTGTCAAGGAGGCTGAGAAGCTCTCTATGTCGACCTTCTCTACTAACCACACTGAGCCTGTCACGGTGGCTCCAATCGTCAAAGAGCCTGAGAAGTTCTCTATCTCGCAATATTCGGCAACACACACCGAGCCTGTTGCGCCTCTTGTTGAAAACAAAAAGCCCGAGATTTTCTCTGTCTCCACCGGTCCTGCTTCGCATACAGAACCCATTGCGCCTGCACCAGCGGTAAAAGAACTTCCATCATTCGCCATTTCTCCTTTCAGGTCCATGTCGTCAGAACCAATCTTGCCTCCCTCGCCAGAGCCTGTGCAGACACCCTCGCTGGAGTTCTCATCTTTCACCACTTCCCATACTGAGCCACGCACTCCTAGCATGCCACAACTTGACAAGGAAATTGACTCAAAGAGAGACGCACTCACGTTCTCCACAGTTCGCTCTCAACATTGGGAGCCGATCGTGGATGGAGACTCATTCACCCCTTCCAGAAATGGTTTGAAGCGTGATGAGGTGTTCTTCATGGACGACGACAAGGTTCTTTCCGACGACATGAAGAAGAGCATTCCAGGCACTGATGGTGTCCGTCCTGGTGCTGCGTTCCTTGCTTCTGGAACCCAATTCCCACCTCGTACTAGCAGTAGAGATGGACCATTGGCTCAAGAACCTCGATTGTTCGGTGGTGCCAAGGGCGGCAACCTCGCAGAACCGACACTTGTCTTCGCGGACGAGAACGATACAACACCTCAAATTGAGCAGGACAGCCAATTCAGACAGCCTTTCGCCGAGGTTTCCAATAATGTTGACACTAGTCAGCGTAGCATGTCGAACAATGGTGAAAGGCCTGCGATGAAGCGCACTCCCACTTCCGAGATGGGAACGCAGACCATGGTCTCTTCTGATGAAATCGACAAGATGATGCGCCGCAAGACTCCGTTGACTATTCCTGCTGTTAACGTCGACGAAGGCACACCTCTCAGACCTGAGAGCCCGAGAAGAGCTTCAGAAACACCATACGTGGCTGAAGGTGCCAACATCAAAGCTCCACGTCGTCCCGCAAGCTCCGGCAGCATGCACAAGAGTTCTGTATCGCAACCTCCTCTTCCTCCCGACCACACGCAACGTATTGCTGCGGCTGCAGGAGCAAAGAATGGAATGGCCCCACCGCCAATTCCTACAGGCTCACTCAACAAGCCTCCTCCATCACTTCGGTCGCGCACACCAAGCATTAGCAAGTCTGTTCAGTCTGGACGTGGTACTGTTAACCGCGCCCTTGCACCAATTCCTGCCGGTCGTCCAGACCCCATGTCCCCTACAACCCGTGCCAGCTCAATTTCGAGCTTCGTATCGGAGGTGGATGAGCGCATTCAACCTAGTAGAGGCGTACTGTACCCCGAAGACATGTTGCCTGCCACTGATCCTCGCATGATCCAAGCTATCACTCAGACCATGATTGGAGAGTATCTTTGGAAATACACACGCAAGGCTGGTCGTTCTGAGATTAGTGCTTCCAGACACAGAAGATTCTTCTGGGTGCACCCTTACACCAGAACGCTCTACTGGAGTGAGCATGATCCTTCTACACTTGGCAAGCAACAGTCAAAGGCAAAGAGTGTTGCTATCGAAGCCGTCCGCGTCATCACAGACGACAACGCGTACCCACCTGGCTTACATAGGAAGAGCTTGGTGATAGTAACCCCAGGTCGCGAGATTGTGTTCACAGCTCCGACCGCCCAGAGACATGAGACCTGGTTCAATGCACTCTCCTACCTCTTGCTTCGAACCGGATCTGAGCGTGAGAACGAGGAAATGACTCAAGATATGGTCGATGAGTTCAACCCGACAATGCGAAGCCAGAGTCGTAACACCGTTCGCACTCGTATGAGTCTCAGCAGTTATAATAGCAGGACAACTCGCAACTCATCACCGCATCGCCCTCATGCGTCTGAGGTGCCATCACTCGCCAGCCGACAGTCGGCAGCTGCATCTCAACGAAGAGGCGCGCAGACCCCTGGCTCATCTGACGGTTCTCAAGGACGCATGGGCATCATGGGTGGCTTGTTCAAGAGTCCAGGCGGAAGTATGCGTGGCAGCTTCTCTAGCAGGCGAAGCAAGAGTGCAATGAGCACTCGTCGACCTCTCGAACCCACGATATACGATGCAAGTGTGGTTGAGGACAGTACCGAGGATTTGGGTACCGTGCTTTCGGGACATGAGCACAACCACGACAGGCTGGAGAATGTGAGAGCGTGCTGTGATGGTAAGTCGTCTTGAGTTTCCCCATACTTGATAATGAGTTGACACTGTATAGGCAAACACGATGTTGGCTCCTTGTCTAGAAGCGCAGGACGACACGTCATGGGCTCATTGCGACAAACTCACACTAATGGTGCAGCTACGAGCAACCAACACCTGACCGCTGAGCCGCTGCCTGCCTCGAACCGTCCGCGACGAGCAGAGTAGGCCAGCTTAATTTTCTAGCGACGACTGTCCACCACCACCGATTTTCGTAAACTCTGTTTCTTGGCTGTTGTTCTGCGGCATGTCACTGGCTTGATCATTGTCTGAGACCTACCTCTGTTTTTTTTTTTTTTACTTTCTGTCTCGACACATAGCTTACTACTCTTCTTCATCTCCTTTGTCTTTTTTTTTCTTTTCTGCCCATTGCTCTTTATAGATCTGGATTATTCAAAAAGATCACTTCTTTATTCGTCTTTTTTTTTCAGTAGCTCCTTCCTACTCTCTCTTTTGAATTGTAAAGTTGCTTTGTCTAAGTGTCTTACGCATAACCTTTATTATCACTTTTATAATCTTGTCCTCTTTCTATAGCAGTGTAGTGAGAGTTAAACAGCGCTTAGAGGGACGGGTAGTTGGTCTCTAATTCGGGCCGCAGTAAGCTCGATGAGTGGAGACGAATGCTCACCAGAAGAGTTACGAAACACAGTGATATCCTAGTATCCTAACAGGGTATCACTCCCTTGCCTAGCAACAGGAGTAAAAACAGCCCTACAGAATTAATACGGTGTTGCACCTCCACCTGCTGTGTCCGCAAAACAGCCGAAGCCAAAACGTAAAATTTTTTGTTTTGGCAACCAATTTTTGACACCACCACCACCACGATCCAACCTTTCTAGACAAAAGCAAAAGCAGATTCCGACACGGGGAATTGAACCCCGGCCTCCTCGGACCTAGTTGTTCTATGGTAGAACGGTTTGAGAGCGAGAAATCCTAGCCACTAGACCATATCGGATTTGATGTGAGCACAACCGGCAATACAAAATATATATCATCAACTGACCACAATTGCAGTCTAATCTACTGCGTGCCATTTGCACTCGGAAGCTAGGGTCTTGTAGTTTGTATGGACAATGAAGTTTCTAGTACATGGCTTCATTGCCTGGAACAACGTCTTTGATTGTGCAGCCTTGATAGACGTGTGAAAACATGTGCAACGAGATCATGTACATTGACTGAAGAAGTTGACAAAGCTTTGTTCGCTGTCTAAGAGTAACACCAATTCTAACGGTAAAATTTTTCCCAAGATACGCCTTCGTCCATTCATGAATCGTATACAAGTCTTTGTGGTTCACATAAACGTCTCAGGGCTTTTCATCCTTATTTTCCAGCATAAACTCCAGTCTCCACTGTAGAGAGCTGGCCAAACTCGCTGCTGATTGAAGGTTCTCTGTGTTCAGTCTCGAGTGTGACGTATCCAAGTACCTCGTACATCAAGACGACGATGGCCTCTTCGATCAGTGCCATACACAGCATGATTGTCACGCTGCCATCAATGGAGCTGAAGGACGTGGGATGGGCAAAGATGGATACGGCAGAGTAAGCAATGCGAACAGCCAATAAAGGCAAACTGATTGCGAAAACGCCAACTGCGATTTTCTGGGTCTGGGATGATGCACCATGTGCTTTGCCGAGAGTGTGGATAGTCATGAAGACCACCAGTGCCCAGGAGATGATGAAGATGACGATACTGGCTTTTTGGATATCGTCGGGCTGGTATGAGCCTGTGGAGCCCCAGTTGTTATCGGCTTTGATGCCGCCAGCGATGCCCAGGATCAGACCGATAGTAACCAGAATTTGGCAAAACTTCATTGAATCCCGACCGGCGATTTTAGGGAAGTCGGTGCCTGCGCGTTGAGCGAGTCTGCGGAGGAGTACGAGCGAGGCTGACAGCAAGAGAGACACGCAAATCGAGAAGGTTGTAACGTAGCCGGCCCAGATGGATGTGTTTGTGGGATAGTTGATGGTTGCTAGTTGAAATCCTGCACAGAGAATTCTACCGATGCTGAAGACTAGTAGAAGACGTTCGCTAGCTGTCTTCCGGAGTCCATGTTGGATCAGTCGGATGGTTGAGAAGATTGCTGTGCAAATGTAGAAGGCTAGGACAGCGATGAAGACGTCGTTGCGGTATGTCAACATGATGAATGATAGATGTCTGCTTGAGTATAATAGTTGAAGATATGTGAATGTCAGGGAAGAAGACTGATTGAGGACTGGATGGTTTTAGCATCCAGACTGTGAGCGAACGAGTCTTATATGTATCTTCGACTCTTCCTCGCAGCTCATTGTTGTCTCAAGGCAGTGCTTCACCGCACGCAGACTTCCACTTTGGGGCTAGTCTCTCACCTTCGAACAGTACAAGCATTGCCATGGTGAGCAGTCAGGAACAAGCATCATGTCAAAGCCGAATCCTGCAGGAAGCAAATTGCAATCGGTACCTTCCAATCAAGTTGTTGAAAGGTGCAGGAGTCGCTGCGGTGCGGGAGGAGAGCGCGTTGCATTCCCAATCGGGTATGGCGTTCGGCCACCTCAGAAATCACCGAAGGATTCACCTTGACACGTTCGTTATGTACTGCAGCCACAAGCTGTGGATTTAGCCATGTTCGTCGCTCTACTTCCTTTCAAGGCATCCTCCGCGCTTGTCACTTCCTTCAACGCTGATGCCTTATCGTGGGAAACCGTCCCAAGGATGTGAAGAGTGTCGCAAACGGCGGAAGAAATGTGACCTCCGACCGGGCGGCTGTGGACGGTGCGCGAATGCACACCGTCAGTGTCCTGGATATCCTCAACAAGATGGCTTGAGGATCTGTGACCAGAGTGCCGAAGTCGCCTCGAAAGCTCGCGGTACACGCATCAAAACGCAATCTCCAGAGACTGTCGACGCTTCCGATCTCCCCTTCCGGCCTCAGCCAACATACCCGTTCGACTCGAATGAATCTTCATCAGCTGCTCGTTCGTCTCTAGCGTTATCTGCTCATATGTCTCCTCTGCCTATGGACAGTGATGACCTGTCTTTCGCCTTTTTCTTCAACAACTGCGTTATCAATCATAATGTCTATCATGCTTGTGTCCACGAGCCCGAAAATGAACATCTCATTGCCAGCATCAAGGCCTTCGGCATTGCCAACTTGTCCAAACACTACTCCGACAAGCGTCTTCTCATCTCTTCACAGCATCAGTACGCTAACGCTCTGAATCTCACGAACCACGCCCTTCGAGATCCGCTCCAGGTCAAGCGAGATGAAACACTGCTCGCAATTCTGATCCTCACCAACTACGAAACTCTTACAGGTGGTGTCACGCGTACTCTGGACGCATGGGAGCAGCATGTGAACGGTTCGGCATCCCTGCTCAGCCTGCGTGGCCTCAATGGTGTCCAAGGAAAATCAGGCCGGGTACTCACTCTGCATGTAATCACCGGTATCAACGTGATATGCCTTCTTCGAAACCTGGCTACTCCGCCCTTCATATATGCTCTTCAGGCAAAGGTGTTCGAATATCTCTACGAGCCGAACAATCCTGCAATACGCTATCAACGGATCAATCTCGAGTGTGCGGATTTCAAACACGCTGTCACGTCTTGTCTTGTCACATCATCCGAGGAGATCATATCTCGCGCAGCTGAGTTGGATGTAAAGCTCACTCAGGCATTCGCCAATCTGCCACCAAGCTGGGAAACCACAATAATTACGCACTTTGTGCCTCGACGATCCGCCGAGGCTGGCTTACCAGGCTTTGAGCTACGATATACAGATCAGGCGACGAACTATATATGGGCATCTTACCGTTCAAGTCGAATCATGGTAAACGAAATTGTGCTTCAATCAATAGCAAACGACAGAGATGCACATCGGTCCGCATGGCTCCGTTCAGAAACCATCATGCGACAATGCCAGACCGAAATATTGGCTGGAATGCCACAATACACTTCCAAGAACGACGAAAAGCTACCATGGGCGGGCTTCCAACGCCCAGCTCGTTATTTTGTTCCCGAGGCTGTCTCAAGCGACCTTCCTATCATGCGCGCTCTTTCTGGATATGGCGTGTTGTGGCCTTTGTTCGTCGCCGGCTCATGTTCCATAGCCAGTCCTGAGGCCAAGGCTTATGTGGCAGAGGTATATCGATACTTTGGGGAGCAACTAAAGATCGAACAAGCCCTAGTGCTCCGTAAGATGATTTTCGCACTGTCAAGGGTGTCTCCGTCGCCTGGCGCTGGCAGTGCTATAGGCCGAAATCCGGTTCAACAAGAGTATAACAGATGAGTTTGGCACGCCTGATGACCTTGAGTGAGTGAAGCAGACAAAGAAGCCGATGTACAGCCCCATCAGATCAATCTTCAAGGTCCTTCTGTGAGCTTTCGATCCCACCCGAGCCAGGCATGCAACACGAAGGCCGAGGGCCAAACAGCCAAGCCCACCTCTGGTATCCGATCATTGGTGGCTGGTCGAACGTAAGAAGTAAGCACAGACAATCCTCTGCCAATACGGGAGTTTTGAGTTCAAAAGTCTGGACTCCGCCCTGCCAAGTGGTCGGCTTCCGCTATACCAAGGCTGCTGGACAGCTGCCAAGCGAGCCGCAGCAGCGACTTGCCTCACCCCGCCACGCATTCTCCAGCATTTCGCACTTCCTGCCGTTCTTGGTATGTTGTTTCCAAGCAGGTCGAGAGCCACGTTGTGTCTCTTGGCTAGATTGAGCACTGTCCGAAATGTTGGTCGTCAGTGAGAGTCTGACTTTGAGGCTTGGTTTCGTCCAAGACCAGACGCGTAGGGTCAAGTCGCAACTCAGTAGCAGTGACAACCACTGCCGGCCAGAATTCTATAAAAGCCTGATGGGAACCTACCGTAGAGTCCAGCATCAAATTCGATTCAATACACATCTCAGCCTCTACTTCTCAACCGTCATCATGTTGTTCAAATCACTATCTGCTCTTGCAGCTATCTTGCCAGCCACATTTGCTTGTCCTCATGAGTCACATCTCTACAAGAGACAAGCAGCGAACCAAACCATCCAAAACCCTGAATGGGCCTATGAGGCATCCTACAACTGGGGACAAATCGACCCAATGTACCAGCTTTGTCAAACTGGTACACAACAGTCACCCATTGCGTTGTCGTTGGGCAATGGTCTCTCCCTTAACCACATTCCCGAGTTCCACAACTACACTGGCAACACGACTGGAGTATTCCGCAACTGGGGCTACGGTCCTGCATTCTCGCTCAGCCGTGATGACCTGACCTCCAACCCTTCGTTCACCTACGACAATGAAACCGTATATCTAGTCGGCTGGCACATTCACGCACCTGCGGATCACTCGGTCGGTGGTGACCGCAGCAAAGCAGAGATGCACTTTGTCCACGCCGATGCCGATGGCCACGAAAAAGCTGTCCTCGCCTTCCGACTCGACCCCGGTAACAGCGATGCTGCTTTCCTCAGCCAATTGCCTCCCATGATCGGCTTCAACGAGACTGGCACCGAGTACGAGCAGGACATCAGCATGGATCTTGACCTTGCATTATCGAGTGTGCTGCACTTCAACGAGTTCTGGACCTACCAGGGCAGTTTGACTAGCCCTCCTTGTCACGAGGGTATCCGTTGGTTCGTTGCCAGGCAGATTCTCTTCACTGGCGTCAAGCAGATGCAGGCAATCTTGGGTGCTAGCACGTACTCTGCTAGAGCTGAGCAGGAGGTTTGGCTGCACAGAATCAATGAATAGACTGGGTGGATATATCTGGACATACCTTGGTCTTTTTCTTTGGACTCAATTGCATAAGCATTTGTCATGCGTGTATTATACTCTTAGACACATACCATTGGTCGAATGCACAATTTCGTTGCAATTTACTGTGTGCTGGCCTTTCAAGATCATACTTTCAAGTAAGGTTATGAGATAAATCGTGACGGGGTTTTCAAGTAGCAGTAACGTGGCTCAACTTCTCCAGCACTGTCTCATCTTCAACCTGTATATTTACACAGTGAGTAGTCTGTGAATGGGAAGGCTGAGGTCCACCACCCCTACAGTGATCGAAGGGGTCTTGTCCCCCTTCGATGTTGAGGAAGGGGCAACTGTGCTGTTGAGATGCCAAAGCAAAGTGCCATGAAAGAGGGAGTCGCGGTTGACATTCCTTGTTGATGGTGTACTACCTCGGCCACATCCATGAATCTCGCAGCGAGTGTAGTGGTTGATAAATTTGAGACCTGCCGTTTTTGGAAGCACACTTGCTTGCGATATCTCAGCTGTACACATCGTGAAGATGTGAGTCGGCGGATCAACAAGATCTGTCCTCTTATGCCCGTACCCCGCATGTTTCGCTCCGCATTGCCGCAGATCTGCAGCCCCTTGAAGCGCACGGAAAACAGATGAAGGAGCCAGAACGTTGGCCAGACGCGTAACGAAAGTTGACAGAACCCTCGAGCGTTTCTTTGAGTATCGGATCGCTTTTAACTCATTGCATACCATCCACTTACTCGAGTACATACAACATGATATCTTACCAGGCCAGCCAATTGTTTCCTCAAGAAGGAGATGCACATCAAGAGAGATCGTGTGCGCCACTGCAACACAGTGGAATAGAATTACGAGCCTGGAGATAACTCCCAAGCGCCACCTCGCCTATTCCCACCTCTTACCGTCTCTTTAGCACACGGTACGTAATTACCATTGCAAAGGATCAATTGAGCTTATCGGAACCTTGGGGTCAGTTACGCGTACCTGTGTCCAGGTATCTGGGTCTTGCGGTGCTGTTCGTGATACTCGACCTGGAGAAGACTTCTCACAAGAGCGCAAGTCGATGAAACCAGCATCCTTCTTGGTCGCGACTCGGTCACGACTCAAGCAATTCACCAAGCCTCTCCAAGATCCTTGCCAACCAGCGACAAGCCCTTCCAAGCTCTTGCCGAAAGTCTTGGACCCTGGAGCTCAACGTCTCAAGTGCCGTTGGTAAAACGCTTGTGACCTCGATAAGATCAAGATTCATACCTGATCAGGAAGGTGTCGAACAGGTCTCTCAGACGTCTAGAACTATAAGCTCTCCTTTAACAGCCTTTCACGAGGACTAGTGTTCACGTTCACCCCACTAGCCCCTCCTCCAACCATGAAAATGACGGATCGCGTCTAACGATGCACACGCAACGAAGCTCATTGTGTGAAGGCTACCGACCGTCCCCACGACAGCACGTTCAAAACTTCATCAAGACTGAGTTCTAGCTAGATGACTCGCCTCGGCTTTTGTTCCTCAAACAGATAGTCTCCGCTTCTTGGTCATATCCAGAAGGCGTACCGGCTTCCAGTGGCCGACCTTATCTAATGACCAAACCAAGGGAAAGTCAAGTTATAACAAATCAATTCCCCTCTACTGCTCGTGTACATCCCAGGTCTTTCAATCAATCAATATCTTCGTGAGGTACTGCTCAACATCGTAACGATGTCGTCCAAAGGCATTGGTAAGAGGTTTGACTTCAAGAGGTCAAACACCAACCAAGAGGAACCTATCACCGTCAATGAGATCTCCAGGCTCGACAGTCAGACCAAGGATGTCGGCAGCAGCAGCAAGCTCGGTCCCGACCATGGAGTTGCGGAAGAGATTATCGAGGGTGATGTTCGCGACATCACCGAAGTAGAGGCCAACCAGCGTCTCAAGGCCTTCAAGAAAGATCACATGTGGGACCCTAATATGGCGAGTACGAGAGACACCGGTAACAAAAACAAGTATGCTAACATGTCTACAGTCGGATGAAGCTATCGAGATGGTTGATGCAGTCACCGGTGCTCACGACGCAAAGGGAGAAGCGCAGTTGGTTGGCGCTATGATTGAAGATTCGCCTTATCCTGAGGTAATTGCTTCTCACCACGCTGGCATGCCATAGCTGACACTTGTCAAGGTCCGCGCTGTCGTAAGAAACTACGATCAGGATGTACCCGCAAGCACTATCAGAGCCTGGACTATCGGTCTCATCATGACTACTATATGCTCATCACTTAACGCTCTGTTTCTGCTACGCTATCCGAACATTACCATCGGTCCTTACGTTGTGCAACTTGTCTCCTATCCCATTGGTCTTGCCTGGGCCAGAGTCCTACCTAATAAGGAAGTTTCTCTCTTCGGATTGAAGGCTAATCTCAACCCTGGTCCTTTCAATGTGAAGGAGCATGTCATCATCGTCGCTATGGCCAACGCAGCTTTCGGTGGTGGTGCTGGTTACTTCGTCGAAACGGTTGTCTCTTTGAAGAAATTCTATCACTTCGACACCAGCCAATTTGGCTGGGGATTCAACACTATGTTTGCCTTGTCTACTCAGTGTCTCGGCTTTGGTCTTGCTGGATCCGTTCGCAAGTTCCTTGTGGAGCCCGCTGCCATGATCTGGCCTGGCGCGTTGGTTAACGTCGGTTTCATGTATGCTTTGCATGATCACAGCAAGGCCGAGCCTTCAACCACCAACGGCTGGTCCATGAGTCGTTACAAGTGGTTTATGATCTGTATGGGTGGCATGTTCGTCTGGTCTTGGTTCCCTGATTTCATCATCCCTGCTTTCAGCTACTTTGCTTGGGTCACTTGGGCCAAACCCAACAACGTCATTGTCAACCAGCTCTTCGGTCAGCAAACCGGCGTTTCCTTGGGCTTCCCTTTTACCGGATTTACTCTTGACTGGGCTCAGATCAACTCTTTCTACAACAGTCCTTTGCTTTCTCCATGGCATGCGCTCGCCAATACTGGAATTGGAATTATCTTCTTCGGTTGGATTGTTGTTCCTGCTCTGCACTACAGTAATGTTTGGTACGCCGAATACGTGCCCATCTCGCAGAATGGAATTCTCGATAATACTGGAAAAACCTATAACATCTCGGCCATATTAACGCCCGAGCATGTGGTTGACCCCGTCGCATACGAGAAATACTCGCCTCTGATGCTCTCGACTGCCTTTGCCCTCACCTATGGCATGAGTTTCGCCACCATTGCCGCTCTTGTCAGCCACACGTACTTGTTCCATGGTCCTGAAATCTGGCGCCGCTTGAAATCCTCCAAGGGAGAACTCGATGATGTTCACATGAAGATCATGCGCAAGTACAGGCTTGTGCCAACCTGGTGGTATCTTGCTCTGTTAGCCATCATGGTCGCGTTTGCCTTCGTGTCGGCGCTCGCATTCCCCACTGGCATGGCATGGTACTCTGTCCTTCTTTCACTCGTTATTGCGACAGTGTTCACCATTCCTATCGGTATGATCCAGGCTTTTACCAATATCCAGCTCGGCCTCAACGTGTTTACCGAGTTCATCATCGGTTACATCCAACCTGGTCACCCTATTGCCATGATGATGTTCAAAACATTTGGATACATTGTCATGACCCAAGCACTTTACTTCTGTCAGGATTTGAAGCTCGGTCACTACATGCATGTGCCCCAGCGATCTTTGTTCACTGCTCAACTTGTTGCCACCGTCTGGTCCTGCCTCTGCCAGCTCGCTACAGTTGAGTGGGCCATGGGCGCTATCAAAGATGTTTGTACCAAGGCAGCACAGGGATCCTTCACATGCGCTTCGTAAGTCTCTTCCACGTTGTTTGCAACACCGTTGTTGAGAAGATTGGGAGGTTGTATTGTCATGGGCGTCTCAATCAACCAACTCTCATGAATCTCGACCACCATATGCAACCTCTTGTCAGATCTTACACTAACTGGCTTTATAGCATTAAAACTTTCTACAACGCGTCGGTCATATGGGGCGCTATCGGTCCCAAGCATTTGTTCTCTTCTGGTGCCGTTTACCAGGGCCTTCAGTACTTCTGGATTGCGGGTTTTATTGCCCCCTTCTTGGTCTATGGGCTCGCTCGCGTATTCCCTAGAATTTCTCTGATCCGCAAGATCAGCATGCCCCTGATCTTTGCTTGCTTCAGTTATGTCCCTCCCTACTCGGCCATGAACATTGTAAGTTCTTTCCACTTTCGACTCCTCCGCAGAGGTGGGACTCGTGCTGATTCTTTCTCGCAGCTCTCTTGGTGTTTGGTCGGTTGGGCGTTCAACAAGTTGATCCGCAACAAGTACCGTGGATGGTGGTTGGAATACAACTACATCACTTCTGCTGCTTGGGACGTTGGTCTTGCGCTCTGCGCCATCATCATCTTCTTCTGTATTCAGTTGCCAGGCTCCGCCATGCCCGATTACTGGGGAACTACGATCGTCAGCACCACCCTGGATGGCGCTGGTGGTAACGTCAGAAAGGTGGTTGCTGATGGCGAGTACTTTGGTCCTAGAACCTGGAAGTGGTGATCTTGGAGGCCGTGGAGCTCTCTCGGTATAACAGTCTGTGGCCTTCTGTCGTGGAAACTAGCTATCCCTAGTCTGTAAATATGTATTTTTAGTACGTCTTGGTGACATGTGTTTCGTTGAATGCTCCATGTTTCTTTTACTTTCAAAACCAACATCTGATTAGCCATGCATGTCATGAATCATGGAACTGTATCCGGCTGGTAGACACGTTGGCGACCTAGGTCTGACTTCTTGCTGCTTTGTAGTGGGTCGAGTGGCATTTGCTCAATTGTCAAACGTCACGGTGTGGCTAGCGAATCGCACGAGTTGTTGTTGTATCCAAGGAGGCCGTAGCCGTCTATCTCGCTCATCCACGGTCACTTTCAGAATCGCCTGCAATCGCTTCGCTTCGTTCGACCTCGTCGGTCCTTGTTTTTCCCTCTCTTCCACTGCACCAACCATCGCTTCGCGCCACTCCTTCACACCGATTCATCAACCACTTCGAGCACACTGATCTTCTTCTCACGCACAGCGTATCCTCTCATCTGTTGTCAAACTTACCGACACACTGACATCAACATGGGTCATTGCTGCGACACATGCGACCGTGACTTCGGCTCGCGGGATGCAGTCGAGCAACACGTGAATGCCTTGGATCACTGGGGCGAAGATGAGGATGATTTCGAGTGCGACAAATGTGACCGCACCTTCAGCTCATGGAATGCCTGCAGCCAACACATGACGGCTCTAAATCACCGGTTAACTGAAAAATGCGATACCTGCGACAGACTCTTTGTCGACAAGCAGGCAGCCGGGCAGCACATGAATGCCTTAAGCCACCGAGCTCCTACTCTACCAGCCGCGATTGCTAACTCGGCTCCACGCCCTCCACCTGTCGCCAACCTAGGACCTGCTCGGTCTGTCGTTACTACTCCAGTCATTCCTGCTCCAGCTGTCACCTCTACACAGCGCCCCAACTCCGCACTGCTCAAGACTCAACCTGTGAACACTGGTACAGGTTCCACACCCTTCAAAGTTTGGATCGAGAATGACTACGCATCTTCCACGAACAGTCACTACCAGTCCATCACTTTCAATCAGCCTTACCAGTCCTTCTCTTTCGAAGAATTGAGGTTGGCTGATCATAGAGCTTACCGCAACCTTGTCAGTGCTAATGGTCAGAGCACTGGTTTTGGGGGTGAAGTCGGACCAAGCGCTGTTTCATTCCAGCCTCCTGGTCCCGTCACCTCAGCCTCCACTCTCGTGGCCATCCCACCAGCCCCTGCTCCGGTCATCGTCAGAACCATTAACCAGGACAAATCGACTCAGACCGACACATCCCCTCCAGCATCATCGCTCTATGTTTCGGCCGCTACTTCTCGAGCCACCACACCTGATGTCACCACCACCGATGCCGAAAGCAGTACCACCGCGTTCAGTGTTACCACTCCCGTCCACAAGCAACAGGACTCGACCGCTCTTAATGCTGCCGGAACCACCGAGTTCCATCTCGTCCACGAATCACGCTGTCATATCAGGATGTTATCGAATGCTGAGAACAGCAAAGCCAACTTAATCAACCACGGAAAAGGCCTTGTCCGTATCCTCGCCTCCAAGGAGACTTCCAGACCCAGTGCCCTTGTGCTCGCTGTCACGTCTGGCAAAGTTGGTTTCAACCTCGCCTTCCTGCTCAACGCCACCTCGTACACTCCGAGGGACGGCAGGATCGTGCAATTAAACATCCCTGGCGAAGGCGATGAGGTCGACTCCTACTTTTGCACGTTCGAGGACGAGGCAAAAGCCAAGCAGTTCTTGAACACACTCCGCGATTCCATCGACAAAGCCCAGAACCCATCCAACAATCTTCCAACTTTCTCATTCAGCGAATTCAAATCCCAGCAAACAGAACCTGTCAAGAGTCTCAGTGTCCTCAGTTGTCCATTCTGTCACATCAGCTTCGACGCAGTTTGGAAGGTCTCTGAGCACTTGGAAACGTCGTCTTGTAGAGAATGCTCGGATCTGAACCGCAGCAGCATGTACCGTCGTCATTGCCAACAAGACCCTGATGGACTTATCACTGTACAGACTTGCGATGGGGGTGCGCACAGTCCTATCACTGAGACACCCCTGTACCGTTGCCCAAACAGGACCGGAAGGTGTGAGGAAACTCTCATGCCTTCTTTCACTGAGCTGCTTGCCCATCTTGAGAGCGAGAGTTGTGGTTTTATCAAGCGCGAGGATTTGTGGAAAGACTTCAGCGAGTGCAAAGACCTGTGGAAAGGCATTGAGGACTGACGAGACTCAATGCCTGGAGTTGCAAACCCGGTAGAGAGTGGCAAGAGAATGAAGAATGTAGGATACAGAGGATGGTCAAGATGCAATGTAAGGAGATCTACAGCATGATGAGATGATGGAGATTAGACTGGTGTTGTACCGTTAGCTTCAATTTCCTAAAACGCGAATAAGTCTTACTTGCTGTAAACGCATTATCTGTTTCCAAATACTATAGTTTCGTGACGACAACATGCTACAATGGAGTAGCTCTGACCCTCTTGCCTTGACTTGTCGTGCCCCTCGTGCTAGGTCCCCTCTTCTGTCCAGTGTGTCTACCATATAGATCATTCCATCTCCTCTGTATGGCCAACAACGTGCACCTCGTCTCCTTTGCCGAATCATACCTCCCACCCAAATCTTCCAAAGCTCTGAAACAAGTGTTGAGATACCCCGTCATCTCGACGTCGACCTCCCTATGCGGTAACGGAACAGTAGCAAAGATCAGAATCAGCGCTGCAGAAGAGAGTATACGGATGATCTCGACGTTGATGAAGCGGAACGAGTATTGGATCTCGTAGATGCGGAGGAGACGGGCGATCTCTGTCGCTGAGGTCGCGCAAATGTGGCGAGCGTGGTGCACTCCTGGTCCTTGCGAGGGTTGAGGTTGCAGCTGTGAACTTGTCCATGGTCTGTGCAGGAATATTTGAAGATGATAATATTCCATGTGCAGCATAAGCAGCTGAGGTAGTTTTACTGTCTCAGTGTCGGAAGTACTGACTTGAAGGTGTGGGGATAGAGAGTCCTTCCAATGGAACAGCTCGGTTGTTGTTTCTTCAGAGAGTTCTTGAAGGGCTGGTTTCGAGATTGACGTGTAAGAGTAAAGGGCGTGACCTATTACGGCAATACTTTGGCAGAGGAAAATCCAATGGTGGAAGATTTGAGGTGTGGTGTCCGGCAGCTGGGCAGAGTTTTGTTGAGATACGAACTGAAGCGAAGGGACGGAGTAGGGCTGCCAAGTGGGATTCGATGGCAGAGTTTTGGGATCGGGCTTCGGGACCGTCACTTCGCTGTCGTCTAACGAGAAAGGACGGCCAAGATGAAAGCTCCAAAGAAGATTTGACAGATAGCAGCCCCAAAAGGCTACTTGTCTCGCACGAGCTTCGGCGATTGTCAATATGCCTTGAGCCACATACTCTGTACTGTCGATGTGAAGACCGAGATCAAATGCTATCCTCATAGCCATTCCTCCGAACAGCCAGCCCCGAGCAATATTCTGGCATGACTCTTCATAGCTTGCGAGTATGACAAGTGCCTGTGCAGTGGCCACACACGGACTGTCAAGGTGGGAGTCGAGCAGTATTTTCGCTCGGTCCGAGAAGAATTGGGGCATCGATCTGGGATACGTTATAAGCGACAAGTTGGAATGACTTCCAAAAGAAGCACCAATCGCACACCTGAAGCACATTGAGTCAGTACGTCTCTCTTTTAGTTCAAGCGCCTTACAGTATGCGTACATTGCGTCCTTTAACACATCATTGTAGTAGCTGTTTTTGACACCATTATTGAACCAGCTTTGTCTAGCCATGTAGAAGACCTCCTCATCCACGATATAACTGCTGGGGTTGTGCCACGTGAAGAACAACCGTAAAAGATGGTCCTCGAGCTGTATATCTACCGCTTGACTCAGATCGGCGACTTCGAGTAGACGATGGACATTAACTCTCGACGGAGTATGAAGCATGAAGTTTTCGCCTGACTTGTTGTGGTTGTCTACCAGATGCAGATTTGACGCAGTGCCAAAGTATCTTAGCTTCCCATCTGGGGCCAAGCGGAGAGATCCCAGACGAGCAGAGAGTTGATTGACTAATTCTGTGTTTTCTTCATCTCCAGAGTTCGAATTGCTGTCTTCTTGTTGACGCGGTATCTGTTCAAATTGATGGACTGAAGCAGACTCTTGATGGAGTGTTGGTGGTAGCGGTATATCCGATGATGGCTCGGTCAAGAACTGTAAGGAAAGGTCGCTAGGGTCGAAGAGATCAAAATTGAGCATGTTATCCAATGTCGGAAATGGCCAGTCTGGTGATATGTGATCTGCACCCAGAATTGTGTTGGTGCCTGGAGATTGTGTCGTCGTTCTATTATGCATACCAGCCATTATCCCGGCAACATCATTGAAGTCCGACTGCTGATATTGACCGTTCACAGAGGTGGCGTCCAAAATGATGTTTTGAAATGCAGTGTTGCCCTGGGTCAAGATTTGAGGGTCTGCTGATGATGATTGTGAATCTTCGGGTGTAGAAGTCTGCTGCTTGGAGGTGAGGCTGCTTGTCGTCTTGCCTTTCTTGACGGCGGAAGACGCATAAGGTGGAACATCGGAGAGACCAAGGGTACCCAGTACGCGTTCCAGGAAATCGTCATCTTCGGTATCCAATGGAGGAACTTCTTTGTCTGCTTCGACGATGACTTTGCTGAGTTGCTGTACCCGCCGGAAGAGAATATGAACCGCAGTGCGAAGCTGAACCCTGGCAAGGGTTAGCTTCGGTCTGCATAGGCAAAACACAATCATGTTCAATGAATGCAGATCGATGTAAGCTTCCCCAACACCGTTTGTCTTACCGTCTCTTGTCATCTCGAGAATCATAAACACATTCTCTCTCCTTCTTCGCGCAACCACTGCAAGGCTGCTGGTTATCACACTATCGCTTGTCAATAATGCTGCCGGTATGTATCGAAAGCAGGTACGTAACGCTTGAGTCACACCTTGATTTTGCTCTCCCGGCATCCCTTGCATGCATTGGAAGCGTTCTTCCTGACTGCCTTGTTGCTGTTCTTCTCCGAGTCCCCCATGATGATGTGATCTGCTCGGGGTTCTGTTACCGTGTTCACAACAGCAAAGTTCGGTATCACTCTGGATGATTCGGAAATGTCATCAAGAAGATTCCGAAAAGTCATCAAGAAAGGTAGTTCTGAGAGAGTTGACCTTTCCTTGATGCTTCCGTCGGCTTTTGCTTTGCCTTGGCGAAGTGGTCGTTCACGGGTGGTTTTAGAATAACTGCAACAGCGATGCCAATGGATTTTTCCTGAAGAAAGGTAGTCTATGTTTGCTTCTGTTCACCATAGGGTGTCGTTCAGGATGGAGAGTCGGATCTCAAGTTTCTACACGAAGGTGGAAAGTACGAGCAAGGCGAGGTCGGTTGAGGTGACGCCGGAGAATGGTTTCCGAGGCCACCCCCGCCATTGCGCCCACTCCTTCAAGGCAGGCACAATCGACTTAAATAGAGCAACAAGTCTGTACAACCTCAAGATCAGTCGTTTTGCTCAATTCCATAGAACTCGCGAGTTAACACATAGCATCTCTCAAACAATTTCGCATAGTCGCCGCCACCATGAGCCCTCACGCAGACTTCATGTCAGCCAATGACCACCGACAAATCAAGACCACAATACCATCAAGACTCTACTCTATCGAAAAGCTTCCCAAGGTCTCCAGCCTAGCAGACATCTGCAATCAGACTGTCTGCAAGAAGGACTATCCCCTGGCTTCTGACGTGCAAAAGAACATTCCAATCTACGACTTGGCCAAACACAACTCCGAAAAGACAGCCGCAGACAAACTCCAAGATGAGTGGTACGATATCCTAGCCAATGGTCCTGGCGTCTTCGTGGTCCAGAACATGTATACCGACAAGTCCGTACTTGATGCGACCAACGATGCCTTTCGTCACATCATCGAGCGTGAAAAATCAAACGCCAAAGGTGATCACTTCGGTCATGGGAAAAATGAACGCATCTGGAACTCTTTCAGCAAGCACGGCCTACAAGACCCAAAATCATTCGTGCAGTACTATTCCAACCCTTGGCTAGCTCGAGTGTGTGAGGCTTGGTTAGGGCAGCAATATCGTGTCACAGCTCAGACAAACATTGTCAAGCCTGGAGGAGCAGCGCAAGTCAGTCACCGCGATTATCATCTGGGATTTCAAACCACAGAAGGCTGCTCCAGATTCCCGAAGGGTATGCAGTACGCGAGTCAGTTCTTGACTCTGCAAGGTGCTGTAGCGCAGAGCGACATGCTACTGGAGAGCGGGCCTACTCGCTTCCTACCGTTCAGCCAAAAGCTCGACTCGGGCTACATGGCTTATCGCCAGCCTGAGTTTGATCAGTACTTCAACGAACACTGGGTCTCACTGCCGCTGAGAAAAGGTAACGGCGTATTCTTTAACCCGTCTCTGCACCATGCCGCTGGCAACAACACATCAGATGTCGACAGAAGCGCGAATCTGCTCCAGATTAGCAGCGCATTTGGGAAACCAATGGAACAGATTGACGCAATTCCTCTCGTGAAAGCATGCTGGGCAGAGATACAAAGCCTTCACAGGACTGAAGGACTGTCTGACGCTGTGGAAACTGTGATCGTGGCCATTGGCGAGGGTTATCCATTCCCAACGAACCTAGACAACAGACCGCCTGCTCCTAGTGGTATGGCTCCAACCAACGAGCAAGATGTGTTGCGGGAGGCAATCGAGGCTGGCTGGGACACTGACAAGGTCATCGCAGCTTTGACGCAGATGAGAGTCGACAGCCAGCCATGAGCACAAAGCACTCCACATGAAGTATGAGGGAAGCTAGGTGCATTATGGTGTGCAGCAGGTAGCATGAGCAGAATGCAGACTTGTCTTCTCGAAACTCAGCCGTGCTCGACCGTTGTCAAGGTACCAGATCCTGGTCGCCCACCTGCAACTACTTTCCAATCCAGCAAACGACTGGGAGTACCGGTGAAAGGGACGATCCAAGTGTAGCTTCAGTCGTTGGTCGTGGTCGAACGCTCTGTGACCTTACCGGTTAGAGAGCGCTGGCGTAGGACGTGCAACGCTCCAGTGTTTGTGGAAGGCACGATCAAGATTGTGAGGATGATCAGAGTCCACAGGCTCTCTGGACACTTTCATACGTGCTTGTTGCAAAAGTTCTCCAGTGATAGGATTTCTGAGCTTGCGTTTGGAGCGATGTCCACGACTGTATTCTTGACAATAACTCGTCAGGGCCTTGACGCTAAGAGACAATTAGACGTGGACCGGCTCACATTCCGTGCCGACACAGTCATGGTGCCATGTGTTATTTGGAAACATAGAACCTGTCGAAGTTGAGCATAGGATCCCTCGTGCGAGCAGATGCTCTTCGCGTCCAGTTATTGTCTCATAGTCGGGAAGCTATTCGACAGCCTGCGCAAGTCCTGGATGGTCCCAAGTTATTCGAAGCAGCGATAAGAGGCAAGCTTGATTGTGAGACCGATCCTGGCGTTATTGGCGCACCAAGATGCTTCTCTGCTTACTATTGCACGAAGGACGTGACACGCGCATGGAAGACATTTCGAGCACTTTGGAGTATTCTTGCTTATTGGTTAAGTTGTCCTTACCAGCCACCAGAGGCCTTAGCGAGTTGCGAATTGATGACTGACTATGTACACTGAGTCAGGGTGGAGAGTCGAGAGAGAACGTTGACAGCGATTATCTATCGGAAGCCGTGAGTAGTAACATATTAACGTGGTATTGTCCTGCCTGAAACGAGGGGTGGTGGTGCAAGTTGAAAGAATTTGATATTTCTGCTGGAGACCGTTGCAAGACGACGTACGGTTGATAAACGACTGGGAGAGCTGGTGTCGCCAAGTTACTCGTGCGGATATGGGGAAGCGTTAGTGGTCCAGCAATCTACCGAGATGCATCAACCATATGGTTCATCTATACTGTTGTGACGGTGGTTGTGTTGAGTTCAAGCTTCTCTAGGGGCTGTGTAGCAGTCGCTGAGGAGAACAACTGTGTGATGGTCGACATCTGGTGGAGGGCGATACCGACGGTGCGATGAAGAGTTCCAAGCGCTGCAGCCGAATTGTTTGATGTCGGCATCATGAGATATTGACAGGCCACCTGTATCAACTGATCTGTCGTCGGTTAGACCCACTACCTAAGTGTTGATCAATAAGATGCGGCCGTGCAGCTTGCTATTGGAAAGAACATCTTCGAAACCCTCGACCTCTTCTGTAGTTACAAAACTTGCGCCGGTGTACATCTCGATACTCTTCTCTAGATAGAGTGTCAACGTATAGAAGAATCTCGAACCATGTTGTCGCACGTGGTGATTGGTAGGACCGAGATGTGTGCAGAAGAAAGAAACATGTACCCCAGACTACGGCGCGTTTCATCGACGGTGCGCTGGAAATTTGAAGGGATCCGGATTTTTTCTTTCTGCTCTTCTTCCTCCACTCAGGATAGATTATCGGACGTTCCCCGTACCCTATACAAGCCCTCTAGAGGCAGATTGACCCTGTTTTGGGAACACCCGCAAACGATCCATGCTATCGGGCGTGTAAGCGAGAACGTGGCAGAGACGATTCTCGACATGCATGTGTCATGGGCGTTGTGGTACTCCTGGTTGAGGGAAGTATCGATAGTGTTACCGACCGTTGCAGTGTTCGCGTGGCCGCCGTCTGTCATCTTATGCACCTCATCGCCGCCAGTTGATGCACGTCGAAGAAAGAACAGAGATAGCGCAAGCAAGCTGTTGCTCTAACCAGCCGACAAGGGAAGGCGTCATGGCGGGGAGCTTCCGAGGGTAACCGACGCACGGAATCAAAGGGGTAGTCGCGATCATGTGTGAGTCCAGCCCTGCTTTTCATCATTCCTTGAAGCGGATCAAGCTGCTCAAAAAGTGCTCTGACATAGAGTCGTCGTGTTTAATCTATCAGAATACCTCGTCCATCATGTTGCATGGATCTAATATAGGAATTGAGTAGGTTGGTGGTGTTGACTGTTTTCTCTTCTGTCGTCGCTCTATCCAGTCCCTGCCTTTTTCGTCCTCACTTCACGCTGAACGTCTCCCTACATTCCTTTCCTTTCCTTTTCCTTTTGACGTCGCTTCTGCATGGCAATTGTCTTTTTGTACCTTTCTCTTCACCCCTTTTTCTTTGCCCAGACGCAGGGTTATCGACTGGTCCCCTCTTATTGAATCCACCCCTCTATTCCGCCGTCCAACGTCTACGCATGAACCGCTAAAAACTTCCACACCGGTGCTGCTCATAACCCTGAGGTTCCCCCGCTGTCTTCCAACGACAAAAACCAATGTCAATATCGACGTCGAACGAGGCCATCGCAGCCTCACTAGGTATCACCAAGATGGACGTCGCCGATATCTCTAGGATGCTGGAGCTTAGACGCACCTTGTTGCCCATGTTCCAGGTCTCGGTCGCTTTTCTTGTGCTGGCTTGGTCTGCTGTGAGCTTGCGTGTATACGTCAGAGCTTTTGTCCTACGATCGTTCCGCTGGGACGACTGGTTGATTCTTCTCACGTTGTGCGTCTTTACGGCTTGTTGTGCATGTCTCATTGCTATTGAGAACATTGAAAGGAGCGATGCTGCAAGAACAGCGTTGTCAAACGGGCTCGAGGCTCAGTTCGGGCTGGTTGAAAAGATATTTGGTGTAAGCTACATGCATACAGTCTGGTATAAGTGGCCCACGTGCTGACTGGCAGTCTAGCTCATCATGGGATTCATGTCTCTTTACATTGTCACGACAGTCGTTCTCAAGCTCGCCCTTGCTATTTTCTTTCTTCGCATCATACCTGAAAACTTCTCCTGGCAACGGAAAGTCATTTACATCGCGACCGGAATCTACACGACTTATGGTCTGGCGTTCACTTTCATCGTTGTCTTTCAGTGTGGCAATCCGACCGACTTTTTCATGCAAGAAACCAGGAAAGCATGCGTATCGGATAGGGTACTTCAGCCTCTCTACTACGCTGCCGGCGGCATGAACGCCTTGACAGACTGGCTCTTCTCCCTCCTACCCGTGACAGTAATCTGGAGCGCAGCCATCTCAACATCCACAAAGATATCCGCAGGATGTCTGCTCGGTCTCGGTTCCCTAGCAAGCATTGCCTCATTGATCCGTCTAGCGTACATCCCCGGCATCGAAGCAACGCCCACTTTCCTCGAACACGCCGTCAACATAGCGAGTTGGTCGATCGTGGAGCCAGGCCTCGGCATCGTCGCCGCATCCCTGGCTACCCTGCGTCCCTTGTTCCGCCACTGTTTCTCAGCCAAGCAACACACCGTGCTGCCCACCACACACAGAGGCAAACCGATAACCTACACCCCCCGCACATATGCATCCCGCCTGAGCTTCGAGGACAAGATCAACCCCTACGGCGTAACACTAGGCTGCGTCACCACCATCGTCGGCAACTCTGACGAAACAGAGTTGCGCACGATAGACCGCAAGGCCAAGAAACCCTTCTCCAGCACCCAGGAAATGTCCCGACACTCCAGAGCGCCCTCGGCCATGTCAGACGTATCCCGCGTCGATAGTGGGACCAAGTTTGAAAGACGATCGAGCGTGAGGTCTCTGATGCGCCACGAACGCCATCAATTCCCTCCTCCGCCGATCAAAAAGGCATACATACACAACGGACGTGTGACCATGAACAGAGATATCAAGATCGAGCAGGAGTTGTCCGTGTCGCATTCGCAGCCCTCATCACCACTTTGATCGTCATCATCTTTTTTCTCTTTGTAACGAAGGCTATGAAGTCGCATTTCCCTCTTCCTTTCTTGTACAGGTTTTATTTTGGTGAGATTTTTAATAGCTACGTATGATGAGCCATATACGCTCCCATTGCCCTATCTATCACATATTCTCCATGAAGCAACAGTGCAAGGTTGAGATGTAGAAGACTTGTTGAACCTCTTAGCACGAATGTGGTTCCAAAAACACATGGAGAGACGTTGCCTTCAAACCTCTTCCGCGGAAGGATTGTCGATGCCAACAAAACCTCGTTCCGCAACCTGACGCCATCGCTCCTTCAAGACACCGCGGGTGAGTTGACTCATGCATGATCGCTGCCTAGAATACCCAAAGATATATTTACGTATATATGATCTTATCCACATCTACATCTTAAAAACTACAAGCATTTACAAACATCATGTCTCGTTCTATGAACAAGGAAAGGTTTCTGGCGGAATACGTCTACGAGGTCGAGAAAGACTTTGGTATCGACGGGGAACCAGCGTCCTGGGCAGCATCCACCAATGGCAAACCAGCCCATCGCTTCTGGGATGACGAGGACGACAAGATCGAATTGCGCTTCTTCGACGGCCAGAAACCAGGCGATGTTGGCATCTTTGCTACAAGCCACGACGGCAGATTGGTCGCGGGCTCGAATGGCTCGGTTGTTGGCGTTTTCAACCTCGAGACCAAGGAACGGTGCACGCAGTACAAGGGGCTTGCATTTGCTTGTGTCAAGCTTATGTTTGGTCCGACCTTGAACGAATCTGGAGGTTATATTTTGGTCATCGAAACCTCCGACAGAGACAGACGGGTGTCTGCTGAGTTCTTCTTGGAACTGGATCAAGATGGCCACATGATTTACAAGCCCGATGTGGTTGACACGGATGGGCTCCTACAGAAGTCTCTGGAACCTGTAATATCTGAGATGAACACCTCCTTTGGCGTTTCCTCGACATCTCCACTTCTCGAATCGGTTCGCGAAGGCTATAGCAAGGCACTCGAGGTATTGAGGGCCAACGCCGAGTCTAGAGATCTGTTGCGTGTCGCGGGTCGTACTAGTGGGTTCGGCTCCAGTCCGTTCAGCCTGGACGGTCGACTGTTCCTTTACCTTGTCCAAAACGAAAGCACGCAATCTGGACCTCGCCCACCAGCCGACCTTCCCAAGGTCATAGTATACGATATGGTCAACAAGTGTCAGAAACACGTCTTGGGTGGGCATGAAGATGCCATCATGTGGACGGCATTCAGTCCAGATGGTCAGTACATTGCTACTGCGGCTTGGGACGGCACTTTCAGGATCTTTGGTGTATCGACAGGTGACTGCAAGCACGTCATCGGACCAACAGGAGGACAATGCTGGAGTGGAGCGTGGTCGCCCGATTCGAAGCATGTCCTGCTTTGTGGAATGGCCAGAGAAGAAAGCCGTGGTGAGACCTTCGTAGCCGTCTACTCAGCTGAAACGGCACAGCAGGTCAATCGATTCAAGAACGATCAGCTTCGACACTGGGTCAGACGTGTGACGTGGTCGGCTAGAGGAGAAATTGCCATTGTAAACGAGATGAACAACGTATGGATCTGGGAGCCTTTTGAAGACAGGACCATCAGCAGTTTTAGCCTCTTGGTCGAGGACAATATGATGGAGAGATTTGCTGCTGTGTCGGAGGTTCAATGGGTGAATGAGGGAGAGATGGCGGTTGCTCGTGCAGGCAACGATACTATCGAGGTCTGGAACCGAGTCGAGAACACCAAGTGGCGTTTACAGAGGCCCGAAGGCTCTGGAACAGAACGAAGTGTTGGTGTCATGCGATGGATGAAGGAAGATGGAACATTGAGGACTTTCAGCCGTGACGGCTTCATGAGGTCGTACCGATTGCAGTAACAGATGCGACCAAGCAAGTCAGTAACGAGAGGTTTGTAGGTCGAAAATCAGAGATGGTTGTTCTTATCAGAGGCTGAGATGGAACGAAGGGAGCAGAAGGATGATACTATGTGTAGCAAGACGCCAAGGCCGCAATTCAGGGCGGGCATCGGCGTCCCGAACAAGCAGGTGCGGTGTAGTCGGGCGAGTTGGTCTTGAGCATTTCCTACACGTTCAACAAGATGCATCTATTACAGCAAGAGTCAAAACTGTTACAGCAACAGCCGCCATGACGACCAACGCGCCCTCTGGTCCAGCGACCATCCCCCACCGTCAACTGCCGTCGTCTGCCACGCTCGTCCCAATCGACCTGACGAACCAGCAAGAGCGCCAGATTCTCTACGACCAGCGCATCATCTGCGGATGGAACAGCGACAAGATCCCCAAGTGGGCCGCCGCCATCCAAGCCGGCACCCGAAGCTTCTTCTGGATCTGCCTCGCTCCCGACGCCGACCGAGGCATTCCCACCTTCACACGCGACGGCGAGAGCCACATGCCAGTCGGCCACGTATCGCTGGACAAGGTCGACATCACCGAGCCCGACGCTGTACCCGACACTACACTCGCCGACCCTGACAAGGGCGTGCTCACCATAACGAGTCTGTTCGTGCTGCCCGCCTTTCACCGATCCGGTCTGGGTGCCTTTGCCATGGACGAGTGTGAACGTCTCGCTCGTGTCCCGCCCTTTGGCGCTGAGAACATCTCGGCCATCACGGTCAATACTCTGAGTCCGCGCTATTGCGTGGGCGGTGTCGAAGGCCCTGATGGCTTGGGTCAGTGGGAGAAGGAAGCTGGAGAAGAGAGACCCGTGCCTCAGAACAACATGCTCTGGTATCAGAAAAAGGGCTACAAGGCATACAAGGAGGCTCCGAGGTATACAAGCAAGGGCAAGCAGGGAGAGACGCTCTGGTGGTATGCTTGTTTCATGAGAAAAGAGCTGCGCTTGGCTACCTGAGTCTGTCTCGACCTTCAAGACATCCAAGACACACCGAACTGGTAATCAAAAGACAACACACTTGTACATCCAAAGTGCAACAAAGAAAATGTTCAAGCGGCCCTCTATACGCTATACTTCTATATCTCAATACCACATGTCGCATTTTGTGTCTCACAACTTAGGCGGAATATGCTACCGCCTTGCTTAAATATCCTCGAGTCACTGCACTTCTATGGCAGCAAACACCCCAACCACTCCTTCTTTGTTACTACACATCTGACCCCTCAAAAATGTCCGTCCAACTCATCGACACCGAACAAGGCGTGCGTGCCTTGATCCAAGAAATCGAGGCATCAAGCCTCGATCACCCATTTTTATTCCTCGACCTCGAAGGCGTCAGTCTAGGCCGTCGATGCACCATCTCGATTCTTCAAGTCTTGGTGCCTCCAAGCCGAGCAGTGCGTCTGCTCGACGTCCACGTCCTCGGCAGCCTGGTATTCTCGACCAGAAGCAGCAGTGGTATCACTCTCAAAAACATACTAGAGTCGGTGCGGTACCCAAAGATGTTTTTCGACCTCCGTAACGACTCGGATGCCTTATACGCTCACTACGGTGTCGACCTGCACAGTGTCATCGACGTCCAACTACTCGAATTCGGCACTCGACCAAGAATGGGCCGTTTCCTCAAGGGACTGGCCAAGAGCATTGCCGAGGACAGCGGACTCAACTATCAAGACATGCGCGAGTGGCAGGCTAGCAAGGAACTCGGTCATGACATGTTTGACCCGAAGAAAGGTGGCAGTTATGAGGTTTTCAACCGCAGGCCTCTGGACAGGGCTATTGAGGAGTATTGCGCCAGGGATGTGCTGTTGTTGCCTGTGCTCTTGCAGGTCTATGCGAATCGTCTGAGGGGACGTGGGGGGCTGGCTGAGGCTATACAGGTCGAGGCCGAGAGGAGAGTTGCTCTCTCTCAGCGTGGGGACTTTGATGGTAGAGGTCAGCATATGGCTGTTGGGCCTGTTGGTCTTCCGTAAGTTGCCATCATCTCTGTTGTGTTGTTGTGACACACGTTTACTGACCTTCTTTTTCAGAAAGTACTCTTCGAAAGGCTCCAAGCCTAGTTTCCCAATGAGCCTTGTCGTGTCACCGGACCTGTACAAATACTGTGCCCTGGAGAGGAACTGACGGTATAAACTGCTTGAATACGAAACAGAAGTGATGGGTGTGAGGTGAGATGCGTGTTTGGGTACTATATACAGGGAATGGAATGTCAAATCTTACATTGACTCATCTGAGACCAGCTCTGATTTCTTCCAAAATGGTGTTTGCGCCTTCTGCGATCATGTTGTCGGCCAGTTCCTTCCCAATAGCTTCAGCCTCGGGTATTGTGGTTACCGGCTGCTTTCTGCTAATCTCCACCATCTGCTTTCCGTCGAGACTGGTAACGGTGGAGTGCAAAACCAACACATCACCTTCCCAATCAGTGTGCACACCGACGGGTGCACTGCATCCGCCTTCCAACGTTCTCAGCAGACTCTTCTCAGCAAGACATGCCAATGTGGTTGTTTGATGAGACAACGAGCTCAACAGCTGAAGCGTCTGCTCATCACCCTCTCTAACTTCCAGTGCCAATGCACCTTGACCAGGAGCATACAACATGCCATCCTCCGGACCCAAATACTGCGTGATGCGGTAGCCAAGGTCAATACGCTTCAAGCCCGCAGCAGCGAGGATCAAACACGCATACGGACTGTCCTCGGCATCCAACTTCCGCAGTCGGGTGTTGAGGTTTCCTCTGACGTCCTCGCATATCAGATGAGGATAGTGACGCATAATCTGCGCCTTTCTGCGGACGGACGAGGTGCCAACGATAGATCCTGAAGGAAGCGATTGCAGGGTTTTGCAGGGCGAATCTTCCTTCATCACCATCACGTCGCGAGGGTCTTCGCGTTCGCAGATGATACCCAGGGTACAAGAGTCAGGCAATGTTGTCGGTACGTCTGTGATGCAACGAATCAAAAACCCCGATGCTTACAATTGGACAATCCTAGCAGGACTTGTCACAATCTTTCAACCTACCTTTCAAGCAATGGACAATAACATCGAGTTTCTTTTCCATCAAAAGTTTCTCCAATTCCTCGGTCCAGATGCTTTTGGCGTTGAACTCTTGGAACGATTTTACTTGGTTCTCGTCGGCCATTGTGCTGACCACCTGGGACTTGTATTCGGAGCCTGGTGCAAAGGTTTGAAGATGTTTGACGATCATGTCGACTTGGGCGATGGCGAGTTGCGAGCGCCGTGTGCCGATATTGACCACTTTCGTTTCTTGGGTAGATAACATTGCGAGATTTGGTTGAGATGCACTGGACAAGGTCGTGATTTCCTAAGGACAGATACCTAGTTGGTGAGAAGGGTAGGTGTCGAGATTGGAGTCTTGGCGGGAAAGTGCGGCAGAACTCCTCCGGGATGTGACCCTGTCTTCTTTACAAATCTTCGCCATCATGTTCAACTTTCAGCTCTCAGACATCGCGCTGACTGTGTAAAACTTGGTCCGGGAAGACACCGCTATGTGTCTCCATTGCTAGAAGAGACGTGCAGTAACGAACAGCGCCCGGCGGCCATTGCTCCCGCAACGTCCCCTCGTGAAGAGCCATGTTTTCGAACCACGTTCCTGCATCATGACAATGCCAATACAGCTCTGCAGCGGTTCATCTCATAAACACGACTTCAACCGAACCATGTTCACACAAACACTTGCCTATGTGCAGTTACGGATGATATGGATGCAAGGATGGCGATTCTCGGATTTACCCCGCCGCGGACCCCAGAAGACGATCTTCGGACACAATACCTCCATGCGGGGCATGCAGGAGGATATCCTGCCATTAACCGGAGCAGGATGAGCTTCAACCGTTCTTAATATATAAACTCGATATGAGACTCATCATGGTTATGATCCATCGGCTCGAAGAAGGCTATCCAAGATGTTATCATCAATCGCTCTTCTCACATTACCTGCCTTGACACTCGCATCTCCAACCCTACATAAGAGACTGGCAAATGGGTTAGCACTCACTCCTCCCATGGGCTGGAACAGCTACAATCACTACAATTGTGCTCCCAATCAAAGCATCATCCACTCGAACGCCGAAGCTCTGGTTTCTCTTGGTCTTGCAGACCTGGGCTACACATACGTGACCACCGACTGTGGTTGGACCATCCCTCACCGTACAGCTGACAACAAGTTGACTTGGAACGAGACACTGTTTCCCGCCGGCTTTCCCGCTCTGGGGCAACACATCCACGACCTAGGCCTCGGCTTTGGTGTCTACAGCGATGGAGGAGTGTTGATGTGTATGACTGGTGGAGTCAACCAAACAGGCAGCTTGGGTCACGAAGCTACCGATGCAGAGACCTTTGTCTCCTGGGGTGCTGATTTGCTCAAATACGACAACTGCTGGTCGTCTGCTGAGAAGGGATTCCCAAACACGGATTATGAGCCTCTCACCTCTCCTCATCAGAACTATGTCAACATGCGAAACGCACTCGATGCGACAGGCAAGAACCTGCTTTTCCAGATCTGTGACTGGGGTGTTGATTTCCCCTCTGCATGGGCACCGGAGTTGGGAAATACTTGGAGAGTCACCAACGACATTATCCCAAACTGGAGAACCATATTCCGCATCGTCAACCAAGTTGTTCCTCAAACTGATTATGCCGGACCCGGCAGGTGGCTGGACCTTGACATGTTGGAGATTGGTAACGGCATCTTCACTCATGCTGAAGAGCAAACCCACTTTGCACTCTGGAGCATCCTGAAGAGTCCGTTGACCATTGGCTGCGCACTGAACGACTCCTTCACTTCTGTATCGGCTAGCTCGTTAGCCATCATGAAGAATGAGAATATTATTGGTTTCAACCAAGACGCTCTCGGTGTTTCTGCAAACCTGACACGCCGATACAGCGATGAGGGATACGATGTCTGGTCTGGACCCCTGAGCGGTAATCGCACTGTAGCTGCACTTGTCAACTGGAACAATTTCTCCATCGACGCGACCCTTGATCTGCCCGATGTGGGACTGCAGAGTGCTGGGTGGGTGAGGGATGCCTGGACTAATGAGACGAGAAAGAATGTCATGACTAGCTACAAAGCAAGCATCGAGGCACATGGTACTCTGTTGCTCGAGCTGGGCAACACTGTATCAGCTGGCGTGTATCAACTTGACGGGTGTGTTTCTTTCCTCTCTTTGCTACGCATTGACTGTGCTAACGTGTGACTAGACGCAGCGGAGACATCAGTGTCGACAACGTGTATGGCTTGACCACGAGCAATGCTTACGAAATGACCATCCACTTCAGCAGTCCGGCGCCTTCGCCTTGCGACTTGAAGGTAAACGATCGAGGATCCTCTCACCAGGTCAACGCAGGTCAATCCAGCATCACCCTTCCTGTCGCTCTGGTCGCTGGCAACAACAACACTCTTAACGTCTCAATCGCCAACCCCATATCATCCATCACCATCACTGAACCCGCAGGAACATTCTACCCCAACACCGCTTTCGCCATCTCGGGCCCTGGCAACGCCAGCCACATCACCTGTGTCCCTGGCCTCTGCGCTCCTCTCGGCGTAAAGATCGGCGACCTGTCCCCAAACAACACTGCCTCGCTCGCCATTCCCGCCTCCGCCGATGCCGCCGGATCCAGATACGTAGAGCTCACATACATCAACAACGACGTCGCGATTGGAACCTCATGGGGCGAGGGTCGCAATGCCAGAAACATTACCATCAGCGTCAACAATCAGACCACTAGATTGGAGGTTCCCCTGAGTGGGAGAAGTAGTGAGCTCTACTCGTCCATGAAAGGCTGGGGTGACAGCGCTGTCTTGGGTGTCTTGGTCGATGGCTGGAAAGAAGGCGATAACGAGGTTACAATTGGTAACTTGGGTGGTGAGAAGGGCGTGCAGAGTCTGGGGGCTGATTTTGTTGGTCTGAAGGTGTTTTAAAGTGGGAGAAGTTTGTGTGATAGACGGTACAGTGATTCAAGAGTATCTGCTGCGCTACGTAATCTGCCAACCCGATCTCTTACGTACCCAATCTTACATACACCTGATGCTTAGTAGAATCCAGACGAAGAATTGTTGAAACAATTCGTGAGAAGAACATCACTTCTTCTGACCCTTGCCGTCAACAGCCTCTTTACCCTTGCCATCGTCACAAGTCATCATGTCCTGATCGTCGTCTTCATCTTCATCGCTGCTGGGCTCGTCATCCTCCTCCTCAGAGCTCGTGTCCTCGAAGACCTTTCTCTCCTTTGCTTCTTCAGAGTCTTCGTCCTCGTCAGAAGTGTTGTCAGAGTCTGAATCTCCATCGTCATCACTGTCATCATCGCCAGAATCTCCATCTTCCTCATCCTGTCTAGCATGACGCAACCAGATGATCTTTTGGGCGTGAGACAAGACATCATCCTCCGCATCGCTTGCCTTGCGAACTTCCATCTTGTGCTTTGCAGCCACACTCAGAACCATCTTCATCTTGCGATCCTGACGAGCGGTGTCCTTGATATCCTTGAGGAGTGTGGAGAGTCTGGCCAGAGTGTGCTGGTTCTGGCTTTCCCAGTTGCGGACGTGGGGGCGGATGTCGGTGTAGGTGATTGACGAAACGGTGGCGTTGGCATCGTAGAAGGCGGTGATGACGCCGGGGATACGAGTGAACCAGAGGCGAAGCAGCAGGTCGTTGGAAAGGCTGAGGGACGCAGAGGCCGACTTTTCGGATGCGCAGTGCAAGGTGAAGAGGGCCGAGTGAGGCACTCCTTTGGCGTTTTTCTTCTGGAGGGCTGCGCGGAAGCGATCACGCTTCTGTTCTTCCCACTTGAAGGTGCGGGCAATGTTCTGGTTGGGGAACTTTTGCTTGATTGCGTGCAGGCGAAGGGCTTTTTCGTAGTCGTCGAAGCAGTGTTTGAGACACCATTTGGCTTCTTCGGGAGTGACCTTGGCCTCGGCGGTGAAGCGAGCGATGAGAAGACTCTGGCTGCTGTTCTGAGAGTCATGGTAGAGGTCGAGAGCTCTTTGGAACTCGCCTCCAGCCTTGTCGAGGTATCGTTTGGCGACTTCCGACTCTACTCCAGCGATAGAGCAGAACTGGGCGATGGGGTACTGCTCCAGATAGTTGGCGTGTTGGACGAGGGGAGACGTTTCTGACTTCTCTGGTTCGTCGGGCTCGGGTGTCTTGCGTCTTTGTAACTGCAACAACGAGAAAGTCTGTTCATCTTCATCGTCGGATCCGACGCTGGCCGGGTGGGCGCTGGGAGATGCCAAAGCCTCTTCTGCGGCAGCGGCAGCAATGGCAGCATCCAAGATCTTCTGTATGGCGCGGGCTTCGGCCATGGCCTCTCTCTGAGACCAGTGGTATTTGGTAGGAGGCAATTTGGGAATGACAGCATCGGGTCTCTTGATGGGTTGAGCGGGGAAGGCACTGGGGATGTCCATGGTCGTCGATGCTTGCGCATTCATCTGCAGTACCGGGCTTGGTGGCATGGAGGATGACGACTCGGTGCGGGCCATGTCGCTGATGAGAGCGGCTGCCTTGAGACGATCTGTCTTGTCGAGGCAACCATCCGCTTCGAAGCGCACCAAGCATTGGATGCCGTCGAAGTTGTACTGGACGAGGCGCTGGTGGCTTGTCGATTGCACGTCTTCGGGCCAGATTGTGTAGGCCTCCTGGACGGAGCGAGTGAGGTTCATCTTTGTCTTTGCCGAGCTGCTCTTCTCGACCAAGAACAGAGTTTTGCCGATCTTTTGGACCAGTATCTGGAAAGCGGTCGCATCGCCCTGCACAAACTTGAGGAGCGTCTTGAGGGTGTGATCACTGGTGAAGATGTCAATGTCCGACGACACAAAGGCCGGACTCGACGAGGTCATGTAGCGCGCAGCGTCATCCATCTCATGTCTGAGTGAAAGGCTGTGTTCGTAGTCGCGGTAGTCAGTGCTGGGTGCTAGGCCGAGTCTGATGGCCGAGCTTGGTGGAGACCATGTAAGAGGGCTTCCAGGCTGCTCTCCAGCGAACGGAATGACGCTCATAGATCTAGACGTGGGAGGAAGTGGAACATTTGCGCTCCATCTGGTCTGCAACAGTGCTGCGCCGATGGGCGTATGAACCCAGTTGTAGGATGTCAGGGGCTCGAACTTGGAGATCTCGGCTCCGTCTTTAGCGCCATCACCGGCGTCACGGTCCTCGTGGGCATCGATGAGCTTGATGAACTCTGTCTGGGGTCTCATCTTGTCGGGGGGTGCCGCCATCCTTGGTGTTTTCTGTAGGTGGTGGTGTTGTCGTGGAAGCAAAAGCAAGCGAGTTGGTAGTCAGAATTTCCGAGACGGCGTGTTGGTTGTTTGTGTGTGAGGTTTTCACCTGCGCTTCTAATACTCACTTCGGCTCCAATCAAGTCTATCGACTCATTACCGCAGCCCAATCACCAGAACCGCGTTCGGTTTATCACGCTTCGTTCCTCGAGTATTGCTCCTCACATCGCCGTCGTGCATGCTACATCGTATTCACATGTACCACCATCACTGCCTCACATGTCCCGACGAGGGAAGTCATGTGCAGTATCGAAGACCATTGGTGTATCCTTTTCTCAAGCATGACAGCGGATCATGGAGACAGTTTTGCAGCACTGTGCCTACAGCTTTCACCGACCGGTATTGGCATCGAGATCAGCGCACAATGAAACTTTTCCACTCGATGACCTTCTTGAGGGGCTTACTAGTATGAGCCAGATGCGTTCACAAAGAGAAGACTTGCCTCTCGAACACGCAGGTTTCGTCAAGAGCAGAGATTTCCTGGAGACCCGAGTGGCTGGAGCAAAGCATACTTCACGCCCTACGGCCTTTTCAAACGGAACTGAGTGCTTGACATCCACCTCCAAGCCCCTGGAACCAATGCAGAGTAAGTTGCCCGGCAAAAATACAGGCATGCAACACAACACAGCGATGGGAAGTGCAAAACGAAGGTCTGATCGTCAAAACGATGTCGCAGCCGTGAATCGAACACGGGGCTCGTGCATGGCAAGCACGAATTTTACCACTAAACCACTGCGACGGATGATTGGATGTTGAGAAATTAGATATGAATATGTTTCACATTTTATGATTTCCGAGCTTCTTGCCATGCCTGATCATCGCTCAATCTCGCGACAATTTCGACTCCGCAATAACTACTCCCGTCGCGCTCGCCCTTCTAGGGCTAAGCGAAACCCAGGTGTTCCACTTTCAGACCGTGAAACGAGTCAAAGGTGCGAGCGTCGACCAGAGAAAACACATGTGACATGCCACGTTTGCAGCCGAGCGTTTTTGGTGAACCTTATTATTGCACCCGTTGAACAGAGTTGCTCTCTTGCGAACAGCGTCTTCGTTCCGTCTGCATACCATAACTTTCAGCGTGATGCGCACAACGCGCACGAGTAACTACGTTCACGCATTCATCTTATGACACCGACATCGTCCATTCTTAAGCTCCACAGAAAAAAACATGAGTCGCCAATCAAATGCCTAGAGTGCCACGGCGGGACTGGCGTAAAACGGCACCTTGCAGCTTGGGACCCTGCAATATCTGCAGAATGAGCGTGGCGGAGTCCCGAGACTACGGCATCTCTTTGTGAAGTAGACATGCTTGTGGGACATCCATATGGGGTTTCCAAAGGGATGAAACAGCCCTTGGAGGTCTTCTCAGGTCTTGTAACTTCTTTTCTTTTCTGTTTCCTTTCACTCACACCCGACGTTCTGCATCATGGCGGAGGGGCATACATTCCACGAAAAGGACGTGCCGGAGGAGTCGTATCTCCTTGAGGATTTCGAGAATGAACCAAAGACACGACCGGTCGAAGCCGAGCCGAGCAACCCATCACCTACATTTCACATCAACCTCTCAGGCTTTCAACGGCCACAATGGTCCAACCTTTTGCCCTCGATCAAACGCTTTCTCTTCTTCCTACTACCGACTTTTGTTCAACACAGACTCTACCCAGAGCTAGTCAAGCCCGAACGCCTTCACCCCTCCGGTTACCTTGATGGTATGCGGGGGTTGGCTGCGCTCTTCGTCTTCTTCTACCACTTCTCCTACTCGAGTCACGATGTGCTCACAGCATACGGCGGTACTGGCAAGCCTGATGAGCACCGCGAGTTCCTCAAGCTTCCATTCGTTCGTTTCATATATACCGGACCTGCCATGGTATCCATCTTCTATGTCGTCTCCGGCTACGCTCTTTCGTACAAGCCTGTCAAGCTTATGAGAAGCAAGAGTTGGAAGGACTTGTTGCATACACTCTCTTCGGCGACTTTCCGCAGAGCTCTTCGTCTTTACCTGCCTTGTTTTGTATCGACTTTGATGATCGTGCTTTTGGTACGATTGGGTGCATACGATGCAACTCGTGGCATCGCATACGATAAGACGCGCCTGAACCAGGTTCGCGAGTTCCATCTGGCACGCTACAAGTCACTCTGGTACCAGTTGACAAGTTGGGCCAAGATGATGTGGATTTTCGTACACCCTTGGAGTTTTGGAACAAAGGACACGGATATTGACATCGACAAGCATTTGTGGACCATCCCGTAAGTTTGCCATTCTTCAGAACCATTCTGAAACATGCTGACTGTATTCCGCTTAGCATGGAGTTTCGTTCTTCGCTCGTTCTATATTTGACTCAACTTGGTCTCGCACGTCTGAAGCCCATTATCAGGATTCTGTCCTTGGTCGCACTCATCATCTGGTGTCATGAGAAAGATCGGTGGGAAATGATCCTCTTCTATTCTGGCTTCCTCCTTGCCGAGCTCGACTTTCGCCGACAAGCGCTGGCCGCTGCAAAGTCGGTTCTTCCTACGATCAGTTTCTCTCCTTCAGCAGCCTCAAAACCCCAGCGGTTGTGGACAGTGCTGTATATTTTCGTCTTTCTGGTTGGCATATATCTTGGAGGTCAACCACAAAGTCATGTGCAGCACGCCCCTGGCTGGGCTACGCTCCATTCTTGGATTCCTTCGTACGCTTTACATAAACAGCGATATTGGGTTGGCTGGGCAGCGATCCTTCTCGTATGGTCGACGTCCAATTCCGCACTCCTCCAGCGCCTATTTACCAATGGCCCTGTTCAGTATTTGGGCAAGATTTCCTTCTCGCTTTACCTTATGCACGGTCCAGTTACACACACCATCGGCTATGCCTCGATGGATTTTTTCTGGCGCACTATTGGAGAAGACACATATGCGACCAAAGAAGTTGGCTTTGTTCTAGCTGCAATTATCAACATTGCAAGTACAATTTGGGCAGCAGATATGTTCATGCGTGTAGTCGACACACCAACTGTGCGCTTGGCAAAGTGGGTTGAGGAGAAGTGCATCATACCGTTAGAATAGAAAGGCTTCAGAGAACTATCTTCTCTAGTATAATACTTCGTATCATGTTTTTACTTTTTGGCATCTGACGAGATACTATGCTATCTTCGGTCTTGGCAAAGAGAAAGCCACATGGCAACTGTAGCAACCACATTCACTACAAGCGATGAGTCTTGAATGAGTAGTGAGTGGTCGTATACCAATAGGTTATGGGTCACAAGGGGGAGGAAAGCTCGACAATTGCTCTTGAAAAAAGAGGACTTGAGCCAATGGGATAAGAGCGCGTCAGAGAGGCCCATCAAGGTGTCTTGGCATCATCGAGTGAGAAAACGGCGTGGGTGCGCTCGGCCCGCGCCTTCGAGTCGCGATCTCAACAGAGCCTTCTGGACGACATCTGCTCATTCGTTTCCGAAGCCCCATATTCATTGTCCGCCGACAATCTATATCAATATCGAACGTCCACGCGGGACATCAGTAACGTTCACTTTGGGTAGGTGACAAGGAACAAAGCACATTCTTTGAGACGCGACGTCCTTCCGAGTCCAGAAGCGGCCGACTCCTTCTTCATCTGGAATTGAACGATCTCCGCCTCGTCATCCCCGCGTCGGCATTCCTTAGGATAGTTGAACATGGGTCTCTCGAACGATGAACGCGGATGGGTCATGGCAAGTGTCAGTGGTGCGGGTGAGTTTTCAGACGTGTTTGTCTGCTACTTGCACATCGATTGACTTTGACGGCAGCATGCATCGTTGGGGCTTCCATCATCTGCGTCGATATAATCGTCAGAAAATTCCCTAGCAAACGCAACTTTAGGATACAAGATAGTGATACATTCTTATCGTCGTCGCTCAGTCTGAGTTTTGGTGTCATGGTAACAGCTTTCACATCACCCCTCTTGACCCTGGAACTAACGCTATCAGCTTTTCTCTGCACTCTTTAGCATGATGCCCTCGGCCAAAAGTTCTTTGCAGAAGGGTGGAATGTCGCCGAAAGCAGCTGCTTGGACATTGATAGGCTGTTTCCTAGCAGGAGCCCTGGGTATACAAGTCATCAGCCGACTTGCTCATCTGTTTATGCCATCTCACGTGGTAGACTGCGAACACTCGCACGATGAAGAAGCCGCTGTCAAGGAGCCATCCGAAGAAGATGGACAAGTACGCCATGAGCATGCTCATCCTCCTTCCCACGACCGCTCTCATGGCGGATCAAATTCTACCATCAAGCAACATGGTGAACACGTTCACATTCAACGACCGAAGGCTGCGACACGCAAATCCACTTCTGCTGCCGCTGATGAACATGGTGCTGCCACACTTCCTCCTGGCAAGAGCCTCTCGAGACGACCTTCGTTGCAAGCCCGTTTGAGTCAGACACTTTCCTCAATTGCTTCTAGATCTAAGTCGTCTTGCGACTGTGATGGTCCCTGCTATGGCTTCAGCGAACCTTGCGGTGCGGATTGTTTCAAGAACATGCAGACAAGACAGGCAAGCACTCGCTCCATCATCCGTCAGCAGCTTCTGCGTGGCGAATCGACCGCCTCAGAACAGACTCCTCTACTTCACGGTATCAGAGAGGGGGCTTCGCCCCGTCCTGCACACCAGAATCGCATGGCATCAGATACAGCTCTACAAACCAAAAAATCTAACGGTATGCTCAGCTTGAGTGCTGACGCTGTCATTGAGGAGGAGGATGACGATGCACAATCACTTCACCACACCAAGTCCCATGCCTCGTTGGCCAGCAACCAGCAACAAGGTGGAGAGCAACAGCACCACCATCACCATGTCCCTACCAACGTATTCGCATCTATCGGCCTTCAGACTTCCATCGCCATTGCTCTCCACAAACTCCCCGAAGGCTTCATCACCTTCGCCACCAACCACGCAAACCCCAAACTCGGCTTTTCTGTCTTCTTGGCCTTGTTCATCCACAACATCACCGACGGCTTTGTTCTCGCTCTGCCCCTCTACCTCGCCATCAACAACCGTGCCAAAGCAATGTTCTGGGCCTCTCTTCTCGGTGGTGCTTCTCAACCCCTTGGTGCTGGTGTTGCCGCTCTCATCTTCAAGATTGCTGGCTCTAAAAACGTCGCCATTAGCGAAAACTTCTACGGCGCCATGTTTGCTGTCACGGCTGGTATCATGACTTCTGTTGCATTGCAACTTTTCGGCGAGAGTCTTGAGCTCACGCACAACCGAGGTCTTTGCATGATCTTTGCCTTTGTCGGTATGGGCATCTTGGGTTGCAGTTCGGCGTTGACTGCATGATGGGATTCAGTCATTCAGACGAAGAGAAGTTTAGAAATGGAACGCGGAGGAGATGAGGTTGTCGAACAAGGAAATCAAAGCAGACCTGGTAACGAGGCGGGAAGAAGCTTCACGAATCTGTTTCTGATCTCCTATTCTTCCCTTTTCAACATGGGAACGAAATCTGTACAAATGCAGAAAATTAAGCTGTGCAATACATGTCCCCACACGGCTTCTTATCCCAGACTAAAGCCTACTCCGTTGGCTCGTTCTGTATTCGTGAAAGCGCTCTTCCCTTCTCTTGCCAGCTCTACAGCGTCGCCCCTGCGCCCGACTTGTGAGACCGCTCCTGCCTTTGGAGTATTCGGTGGATCGCTCCTTCCTCATGCCGAGTCGCTCTCTCCTCCAGTATATCCAGATGGACAGGGAAGGAACGATCCGTGAGGTGATACCACCAGAAAACTAGCAATCCACCGATCTGTGAGGCAAAGAGCAACCTGCTAAGCCAGAGCGAGCAAGGTGAGAATCCACAACTTCGAATGTAGCTAAACTTGCAACAGCAAGGAGCGATCGACGCGTCCTCGAGATTGTACAAGGTAACGACCAAAGATGGAAATGACGAATGGACATAGAGGGACTGGTAGAGAGCGATTGGTGTTGTGCGAAAAGTAACTAACACTGGCTACGACTCTCCCCCTACGTCAACTTGTGTAACAAAGTCGATGGGAAAAAAAACATTATTATTAACCCTGAATGAATGTCAATACTCATCTCTTCTCCCCAGCAGATGTAGTACCCCTGCTTTTGCAGCCTGATCTACTGCTCCACGTACGTCTTGTACATGTTGGTGTACTCGAAGAAACTAGCCTTGTAGTGTCTCTCAAGCGCAGGGTCAGTAAAATTGACATACTGCATGCCAAACCTAACGCTCTCTCCTTGACTCCACTCTAAATTGTCGACGAAACTCCAAGCCAGTGCTGCAGTGATGTTGATGCCTTCGCTCAACGATATAAGGATAGCTTCCATGTAGTCGTGGAAGTATGAAGTTCGGATCGGGTCCCAGAGGATATCTTGGAGCAGCGTCTTGGAAGCCTCAAAGGGTTCTGCGAAGCCGAACTCGGTGACTTGGATTGCGGGGGATGGCCAGGTGGTGTTGATGTAGGACATGAAGGCTGGGAACCAGTCGGTTGCGCGGTGGAGCCATGGGGCGCGCAGGTCGGCGGCGGGACCTATGGCCCAATTGCCTTGGGCCGGACCGTAGGTATAAGTAGTATTAGCACACGAAGGATAGAGAGGGTTGCTCGAGTTGGAGGTGCAAGAGTCGATGCCTGCATCAGGGGCCATGTAAAACTGGGCTGTGTAGGCGTCGTGAGCAAAGAAGTCGGCGGATCCGCGAATGAGCTCCTTTTGTTGAGACGAGAAAGGAGGTAGGAAGGACGAGACATAGTCATTCACAGTAGAGGGCCAATCTCCGGTAAGGTAGACTGGGTCCGCGAACCACTGTTTTACCCATTAGCAAGATGACTTTACTAAGATTTTCTTCAGCGACTTACCCCTTCGTTAAAGTCCCACGCTCGTTGCACGGCTTCCGCATCAGCAGAGCTATTGGTGAGAGGTATCTTGTACCCGCCGTTGTTCTTGAATGTGATAGAGCTGTCTGGTATGATAGACTTGCCCAATCGATAGGCTTCAGCATGTGCAAGCAGAATGTTTCGGCCACAGACGAATTGCTGCTCGATCTTCGGAATGGAAAAGTTCCGCCAGTAACCATCAGGCATCGGATACTGTTGCGTGCAGATCACGATTGGTTCGTTGATCGTGAACCAATGTTTCACCCTGTCACCGAACCGACCGTACGCCACACGAGCATACTCTGTAAAGTCTCCGACGACTTCTTCGCCCAGCCAACCGCCATACTTGTTCTGCAGTAGAGCTGGCATATCCCAATGGTAGAGTGTGACCATTGGAGTAATGTTGTATTGTATACAGGTATCGATGACATCGTTGTAGTGGGCTATACCGAGCTCATTGACAGGTCCTGAGCCGAATGGAAAGAGACGTGTCCAGGCAATAGAGAACGAGTATGCATTGACACCAATAGCTGCAAGACGTGCAATATCTTTGGTAAGGATTAGCATTAGCTTCGTAACATCCCTAGTACGCGGAATTACGGCTTACCCTGTTTGTACATGTAGTAGTTGTTGTCCGTAATATCTCCTGTGGTGTTGTCGCTGACAAAGTTTGGTACACGGTGCATGTTCACATCCCATGTTGACGGCCCTTTGCCATCAGCTTTCGCGGCACCCTCGATTTGGAATGCGGCGCCTGCGACACCAAGGTAGAAGTCCTTGGGGAAACTCCATGACTCATTCTTCGTGACCAGGGGAACTTGACGGCCAGAGGGGAATGCGTAGTCTCCAATGTAAGGTGGAGGGATCAAAGAGCTTGATGGAACTGGAGTGGCTTCAACCGTAGTGGTAGTGTTCGCAACGTCTACAGGTCCGACGAAGAAATCCCAGAGATCTAGGCGACGTTAGTTCTTGAGATCTGCTTTATATGCCGGGAGTAGTGATCAGGTTACCTTCAACAGACAGTTGCAGGCTGGTCACAAAGGCACTGGGGTTAGCCACAGTGGTACCATTGACGGTAGTAGAGCTTGGTACAGCACTTGTCGAAGCATTGGTGTAGTTTTGAGCTAGAACATAGTTGGCAGAAGCAATAGACAGCAAAGCTGTGGAAAGCCTAGAAAACTTCATATCGAAGTTCAAGGTTCGCGAGGATTGATCGCATCCAGGTGAGAGGTGTCAGCATATTTAAGTATCTCATCAAATGGTGGATCGAACCCCCACTGTATAGCATCACCCATCATACAAATGAGGGGTCAGGGCGGGGGTCTCTAGGCATGTTGACATGAGCATGGGTTGTGTTGTCAGCTTCTGCAGTGCCAGCGAAGCCACGCGTGAGGCAGGCATGAGAGCGAGCGGATAGGAAGATGAGTGATGTCTTGTGTTCGTCGTTCCATTGCGGGGTAGCCCGATGTCAAGGTAAGGTTACATTGCAAGAAGAATTGGTCAAGGTGATGACGGATGCAAGTCCAGTAGGATGTCAGATCCTCCGGACAATGCAGACGATCGACTGGGTTGTCTTAATTGACATTTAGGCTGAAAGTAGGTAGGGATGACATGCGTCCGAGTGGTCGGGACAGCAAAAGGGGATATTTCTAACATTGTTCTGGCAGGTAGATAAGGGAGAACGATGCACTTGAAGATTGATAGAAGGTGCGAACACTCGAGATGAGAACGAAAACAAAACAAAAAATGATCACGCCAGGGGTCGAACCTGGAATCTCTTGATTCGTAGTCAAGCGCCTTGCCATTGGGCCACGCAACCAGTTGTTGAGGGAAAGTGAGTGCTCACGCAATATGTTCTCCAGGTGTTGTAGCTCTTCTAATCAACGTCCTTAGCTACTCGTAGAAGGACCGAGCCTACATCAAGAAGGGTTAACATGGGTTGCCTGATGTTTAGAGATTTGAGGTAGAGGAAGAAGCGGAGATGATTTGCGGATACAACAAGAGTTTGAGAAGGATTTCGGACTTCGACGTTAAAGGCTTAAGCATCATTCCTCGATGAATGACTACATGCACCATGACCACGTGAATGATGATGTCGCTTTGTTCGAGATGGCGGCTCGCGAGTGGCGGGGATAAAGAAGGAGTGCAGATTGGCTCGATGCCGCGGAGGAATCTTGCCAAGCCTCTGCCAGATGGGACCCTGCCAACTTCGATGCATCGCCCCTGCCGTGATGTCAAGACAAGACAAGGCGCAGCTTGTGTGAAGGAATTGGGAGGATCGAAGGCTTGGGAAAGAAGAAACAGCCTCCAATCCCTCTGGTTGCGCCTCAATGACCTAATTTGACTTTGGTGCGGCAACGGATAATACGGGGCTGAAGGCTTGGAAGTGTTGGTTTTGTATTGGATATAATGGCGTCGTTGTGCCGTCTATGACCAGTCTCCCTGTTTTGCCAACATCTACTACTTCTGTACCCATTGGGCATTCATACGACTTACACACCTACTCTCTACTTAAACACAACCTATTCCTACTTGATCGCACTCGAAGCTTTTTCAATACCACAACACAAACACACATCCGACATGAAGTTCTCAAATGTCATCATTTCCGCGCTCGGCGTGGGCAGCGCAGTCAACGCAGCCGTCATCCCGGAAGAAGCAAACTCGCTCATGGTCCGCTCGAGTTACGATATCGCTACATCACCTGAAACATCCAACACGCTTGAGAAGCGCAAGGGAGGTGGTGGCGGTGGAAGAGGCGGCGGTGGCAGCTCTGGCGGTGGTCGCTCTGGCTCGTCTTCGTCAGGCTCCTCAGGCAGCTCAGGTTCTTCAGGCAGCTCAGGATCCTCAGGCAGCCGAGGCTCTAGCGGTAGCACCTCAGGCGGTACAAGCGTGAGACCGTCTTACGGTGGAGGCAGATACTACGCTGGCGGTGCAACAAGTGCCTACAGAGCCGGCGGTCGCTCGCCTGCTGGTATCGCACCTTTCGTCCTTGGAGGCGCTGCTCTTGGTATCGGAGCGTACGCACTCTACGGCTACGGCGCATACGCCTACCCCTACGCCCACCCTTACTACTTCCACAACCGCACCGAGGCCGCCCAGAACCAGACCTACACCGACTCTACAAACACCACCCTGCCCGTCCAGTGCGTCTGCGCTCAGTACTCACAGTGTGGTTGCGACGAGCAGCAAGATGATTCCTACCTTGACACGATCGTCGGCAATGGCTCGGTTTCCGACATCAACTCGACTGTCGCTCGCGTTGCCAACGTCAATGGCACCAACACTCTCATCATCAACGGCACTCTTCCCAACGATACCGATTCTTCTGGCTCTGGCACCAGCGCCGGAACCGCAATGAGAGCACCCGAGGCTGCTGGCATGTGGATCATCGCTGCCGGTGTTGGTGCTTTCGTCTACGCCATGTAAGCATGGGTAATCACTTCTTATGAGACATGGCATGGGCTGGCGTTTTGGCTTCTTTTCGACTTGATACCACACTAGGATAGCACGATGATACTTTTGTACGAACACGAAGATTTTTTAATTGACCTTGTCGACGATTCATTGACTGCTGTGACTTTTTGAGAACCCATGTGCATGTGAGATTCCTGAGGTCGGTCATACTCTCGCAAAATCATCCTCTAACAATGTAGGGTATCTCGGCACATCGGATGGTGACCATACACAGGCTTTCTATAGAGTATCAGCTTGTGGACAGTTCCCAAGTCGACTCCCAAGAAGCAACTGTCGACCAAGCAGTCTCTTGAAATCAACCAGACGATGTCGCATCTCTACGATGGAGGCCATATCAAAGAGTCATGAGCAAGTGCAAGTGTGCCAAACGTTGATGTTACACAGCTTCAAGAAAGCCGAGTCGCGCCCACCTCCACACCAAATTTGACCATTCTTCCTCCAGCCATGCAACACATCTCTCATTATTTCAAAAGCCCCCATTTCACACTCGACATATCTGGCACAAGCTTGAACCGATACTCTTGTAACTATACAACTACGAAACCCGGGTTTCACCCCTCATCCGCCTTCTTCTCTTCTTCAACCACCAGCCTCAAGGCTAGATGAATTAATGAAAAGTGTGTTTGCGATGTGACAAAAAGTCACAAAGTGTGAGAAATAAAAAATTCCACTCGACCAGCCCCCGGAGGAGATGGTTGGAGGTACTTCTGCGCGCTGTGCAATGCACGAAGTTCCTCCAGACACCCGGCCTTCATGATCGCCAGTGTCCAAGCAAGGTAAGTATGAAGGAGGGAAGAAGGAGTGTGAGGGGGTGTGGGATTTTATACCCAGGGTGGGAAGGAAGGATGACTCAGCGGAGGATGCAAGTGCATTGGGCGTGGGTTGGTTGGGGTACGGAAGCCAAGCTTGTGGGCAGGCAGCAGGGAAGCCTGTGGTGAGCTGCTTTGGGAGACTTATCTTTGTGGTTGGACGAGCAAGGTGGTCGTACCTTCCTCGTCGAGATGAGATGAGATGAGATGTGAGTGCAAGTAAAGTTGGTCAGCCGACGACGACATCTGTTCAAGCATTCTCTGGTAAACCCAGATTGTGCGTTGCGAGCAGCGACACCGACGAGCTTCCAGCAAGAGAGACGCTCGACTGCTCACGAGTCTCCATTGCTATGGCTGTCGTCCGCCGAGTACTAGAACCTGTCCCGATACCAGGTCGAGCGAGCAAGAAGTCCTCTTCCATTGCTTGTTCAGCACGCTCGACAGCAAGAGCTTCCGCTGCCAGCATAGCCAATCCAGCCATTGTCCGTTCGCTCGTCACAACTCTCATCCCAAGCGCCTGAGCCTCGCCCTTCTCGATACACCATGGTTACCCCGACGATGGTTCCATCACCGATGCGCTGTTGTCCGTTCCTGTACTTACAATCTTGGCAATGTCAGAGTCGCTCATAATATCGTCAACCTGCTGGAAGAAAGAGTCATGGCATGCTAAACAACCGCGCCGCCCTGGCATCAAAAGATGTGAACATACACAAGTCTTGCCTTCGTATGGATACGTTTGCGAGATAGTAAAGATTGCCATGGTTGTAGCCCTGTATGGCGGTTGGTATGTGCAATCTGCGTACTACTCGTAGGTGCCGATAGCACACTCCCGATCGTCCCTCCATAGGCCAAAGAAATGAGGTATAGCAGAACAAGTACTCTAATCAAGTCGACTGATTCTGTGTACCTGTCACTTCGACGTGCCGTAGTGTGGTGAACATGACCGCTCTCCTTTTGGAGCTGAGGACTCGATGATAAAGTCAGGGTGACACCCTCGGCTAGCACGCGTGAACAACTTTTTGCACTCTGGCGCCGACGTCTGGTTTTTTGCATCATAGTAGCTTATAGAGCGGCTCGATAGTATGCATGTTATCTAATGTATAAGTGTGACAGGTCTTGCAGTGATATAAGCATAGATATCGACGCAGACTTGTTTTTAAGATTTGAATTTAGAAGCTATTACGGAACCCATGTATATCTCAGAGGCACTCTTAGAATGGTAGAGACTTACTAGTAGAGCGATCGGTTATAGACCTTTGTAATTGATTATAGTTGCAGAAGCTTTAAACACATCGACAAAGTGCAAGAGTGCTTAAGGACAAGCAAGCATGCCGGATAGGAGAAGTGTTAGTGACAGCTTGTTGCTAACAGATGCTTGATGTTGACAATGTCGAATATAGCAGCCAAAAGCGTTGCAAACACACTCACGCCTGGACCTTCCTCGACTCCGACAAGGTCTGCAAGGCTTATCCCAAACAAGCAACTCCACGTCAACACAGGTGGTTGCAAAGCGCCTTTCGCCAGTTTCTGCGTGTTGAATCCCAGTAGCGATCCTGATTGTCTCGTGCAGTCACGCGGTTGAGGTGGGTACGTAGACATTGGAGAACTCGAGAAGTGAAGCCGAGAGGCGTTCAAGACAAAAAGCGTGCCGACACCCAGTGTTTGCGACTACAACAGTTCCGTAACACTCAAAGATACTCGACAGGTGGCCATCATGGAGTCTCCATCGAAAGACAGTAGTGTTCTGATCATAGGTGGCGGTACCTGGGGTTGTTCCACAGCACTCCACCTCGCTCGTCGTGGATACAAAAATGTGACTGTATTGGAAGCTCATCCAATCCCCTCGCCCATCTCGGCTGGCAACGATGTCAACAAGATCATGGAAGAAGGCGAACCTTCGGAGACCGATACCGAAGAGCAATACGTCTGGAACCGCATGCACCAAATCACGACAAACTACTGGAAAGAGGACGAGGTGTTCAGGTCGTTCTACCATCCTACTGGTATAATTTTCAGTGCCATAGCCGATGATGTATACGAGCACGTCAAAGGATACACCAAGGGAACAGAGAGTGAGTGGAAAGCTTTGAACACTCCCGAAGACTTCAAGAAGACCATGCCAGAGGGTGTCTTGCAGGGCGACTTTCCAGGCTGGAGAGGGTTCTGGAAAGACCACGGCGCCGGTTGGGTGTTCGCTCGTGGTGCCATGGTTTTTGCGTACGAGGAAGCCTCGAGATTAGGCGTCAATTTCATCACCGGCGACTCAGCAGGAAAGGTGACTTCGCTCCTCTACTCGCACTCCAAGGATACCATCATAGGTGTGCAAACTGCAGATGGCACCTCCCATCACGCCGATCAGACCATTCTCTGCGCAGGAGCGAATGGCGACCTGCTCTTCGATTTTGAACAGCAACTTCGACCCACCGCATGGACATTGGCTCACATACCCCTATCCGTCGAAGAGGCAGCACTTTTCAAGAACCTACCCGTGCTGTACAATCCGGAACGTGGATTCTTCGTCGAACCAGATGCCGAGAAGCGAGAGCTCAAATTCTGCGACGAGCACCCAGGATACATCAACATGGTCAAGACTGCCACTCCCGGTTACACCGAAGGAGCCACACACTCGCAACCTTTCGCCCGCCATCAGATTCCGGTGGAAAGTGAAACGCGCATGCGCAAATTCTTGCAAGAGGCAATGCCTCAAATCGCGGACCGCGACTTTAGTTTTGCGAGAATCTGCTGGGATGCAGATACAGTGGACCGCCAGTTTCTGATTGACAGGCCGAAAGGCAAGAACGGCTTGATAGTTGCGGCTGGTGGTTCGGGCATGGGATTCATGATGATGCCTGTGGTAGGACAATTGATCGTTGACCGGATGGAAGGAGTTATGGAGGAGAGATTGCAGAAGGGGTTGAGATGGCGACCCGAGCAAGCGGTCGGGAGAGATTGGCAAGCCAGTAAGTTTCCGTTTGTGGTCTGCATGATTCGTGAAAGGTTGCTGACCATGACTCTGCAGTTCAAGATAGACACGGTGGCGAAGGCAAGATCGTGGACTTCCACGACGTCAAAGAGTGGACGAGTGGAAAGGGTGACCGCGTGCCCAACGAGCCTGCCACAGACTCGAAGACGTGCAACGCGATGTGAGCAACTGTCCTCAGGAACGCATCACTTCTTGCATTCCAAGCATTCTCCACAGCACATCCATCACGCACATCTAGACCGGAAGTCGCGACTTTGCCGCGAATGAACAATGCCATACCCCGACAGATCCAGACTCTCTGAACTCCACAGCAACCATACCAAACCCCATAACCAAGCCACAGTGCCGCAATCTCGCGATACCAAACACATCTCAAATTCCCCCACGCATCCACTCCTGTCGCCATCACGACTCCAAAACCGTCCAAGCAGAAAAGTAACCACAATTGTTGACCATCCATCATCGAGGAATCGATTACCCAAAAGGGTTCGCAGACAACCCACGAGTCACGACGTTTATTGTACTTCTCGCACCTTGTTTTAAACTTCACGACCAATGTTTCGAATGCTTGAAACTTTTAGACTTTATTCTTTCTTTCTGGGTGGTGGCCATAAGGAATTTGAATTTCTGCAACGTTGATGTTTATGTCCATGCCTAAATGCGGATGCCCAACGTAACAAAATAAAGATATCAAAGAGAGAGGGAAACGTTTGTTTCAGGGTGTCCCTTTAAAAGAAACATGACTTTTTTTTTTGTCTTTCTGTCCGACCTGGGAACCAAAGTCAGGAACGGGGAATAAAGTCCGTGGGCGTAGTATTGTAGTGTATGGCAGAATGCGATAGAGTTCGAGATTGTGGTCAAAGAGTCGCAACGGCGCAAAACGAGATCGTAGAAAAGGCTGTTGCGACACCAAATCTCGGCAGATGCTTGAACTCATGACAAGTGGTTCTTTTTGGGATGGCAAATGCAAATGTTTGACACGGGGTGCAGTTTGGAGTAGAGATGACGTGATGACCATAGATTGGTACGTATTGGTGCTTCCTTCTTGAGCATGTATGATGTCCCAGGCCTCTATGTGCGGGTGATTATATAGTGACGAGAAAAGAAAAATGGGGTATAAGGGTTAGTATAGAATATGAAGACAAAAGAAAAAGAAGAATATGTGTGCTCATTATGAGACGGCCCCGGCCTCCTCTCCCAGAATTCCTGTCATTATGCTTCAAATCTTTTTCCTGTTCGCAGAGTCATTCCATTGTTGTTTTTTACGGGCTGGTTCCAGTGGTAGATGTGGTAGCAAAACTTGTCTCTTGCAAGACACTCCTCGTCATCTTGATGCCGGGGTAGTCTGAGAGAATGTGCTCTTCAGAGTCGGAGTCGCGGATGCTCGTCTCCTTGACGGTGCCTCCTTTGACAATGACATCTCTATCCGCAGGACGCACGCCCTCGGGGAGCTCGTAGCCAGACTCGCAGTTGACGTAGTTGCGACGGCCGGTCTTTGAGCGGGTTCCGTTCATCTTGGAGGAGGCATCCAGTGCCGAGCTGCCGAGGTGGAAGACACGGCGGAACAGTGGGCGCAAGGTACTCAAACAGCCAACCACCATGCCGATACCGTTTTCGGCGTAACCCCAGATGACAATGTCGCCAACACCATGGATGTAGTCTGTGGCGCTGTTCAGGTTGACGGTGTACTTGAGACGAATGCAAGCAGAAAGACTGGCCAGAACACCCAAACTCAAGAGGAAGACAACCGAGACTTTCGAGTTGCGGTTGAGCTGAATGGACCATAAGAGAGGAATAGGCCTAGCAGATGGATGTCAGTGACAAGGAAAGCTACGGAGCAGTTTATGATAACTTACAGCAACGCGCAGAACCAGTCGGTGAAAATGTTGACGGCAGTATCGGCATAGTAAATGTTGGTAAGCACAACGGCAGAGTTACATTTTCCTCCAGGAGTGGATGTATCCCATGCCCATGAGATGGGATTGCAGTGGAAAATGATGACGAAAAGGGAGATGATGTTCATGACGATGAACATGACAGAGGTGACCCAAAGCGAGACGACGAAGCTCTTCTTGCTGCTCGCGATTCGCATCTCCATCAACGAAATACTAAGCTTGATGGGCACGATTGAAATGCAGTAGAAGACTTCGAAGAAAAAGAACCACTGATAACGGTTAGCTCATCATGTAACGTGTGATACGACTTGACGGAGACTTACATGAAGACCGACAGAGACCTGTTTTTCACCAAGCTCAGCTTCATGCCCACCGATGCCGTTGAAAGCACCACCAAGACATGCTATCGTCAGAGCAGTAAACGGTACGGCTGCGAACAGCATCGACCAGTCATCAGCACCCCATGCTCGTGTGCTCAATCTGATATAAATTCGCAATGCCAGTAGCGGGTAGGCCAGAACAGATAGAACGATGACCGTCGCAGCTAGGCGTGGTCCAGCGTCTTGTGACATGATGATGGATCGAAGCACTGTTTCAACCAGAGGTCCACGCAGGGTCCGTAGTGGCAATGACAGCGGTAAGGTGGAGAGTCGCAGCAGAACCGTCTTCCTAGCCCGGACGTGTAACGCCTGGCGAGTTGCAACAGTGATGCGACGGAGGGAAACAATATGTATGTAAAGGTGACTCGCAGGTGCGAAGCAAAAGGTGTGGAGATCAGGGGAGCTCGAAAAGTTAAAGAGAGTTAGACTCGAGGCACATCTCCGGTTCAGAAACCGTTGTCCCTGCCGGCGCCCGAAGTTTGCCTAGACCCGGGTAGTTTGTGACTTTGCTTTTCTGAGAAGGATTACGACGGTTGTGTCACTCCAGCTGATGGCGTTGTGGAGGCGTGGATGAATGTGGACTAGATACCAAGATACCAAGGTACCCAACACAGACTGAGTCGTGGCTCGTAAGCTGAATGCAGGTGGCAACGATCTGAAAGCCGTCTCAAGTATCGAGATGAGAGAAGACAGTGGCAGCAACAGAAGACGAAGAGGTGGAGTCATGAGTGGATTTGTCAGTTCCTAGAGGCCTGATTCCTGAACCCATCCTGCGGATTGTAGCCGACTGCCGAATGAACGGAAACGGATCAGTGATAGTCGTCAATCCCATTTCTTCTCGGGGAGGACGTTCCTGTTTCAGTTACGGCTATGGGCTGCGGATCAAAGCGCGATGTACGAAGTAATCCTCGTTCCCCCTGCATCCCGGCTTTTTTGCACGCGCAGGGGCCTTTATCTAGTTAGAGGGCAGTTCCGGTCAGATATATTGTGTTACTCGCCTTGATATGGATCAATGTCGCAACAGCCGAAAGCTGGACTGGTTCTTGGATTACTCCACGATGAAGGTTGCGTCTTCTACGCTCTGACAATGCTTTCACATCAAAGCTCTTCTGTCCTGGACCAACGCCGATTTGAGAACGGCAATGTCGAGTCAGGAGAAGACGTCCAGAATCGTGGTGTGCAAGAGAATCAGCCATCCGCGTTTTCCCACACTAGCGCGCTTTGACGTGCGTGTGGCACAGAGACCCCGAGACAACGGCTTGTGGGTCTCTTCCCGTCCAAACGACTGGGTCAATCGGTAGCTAGCCGGACGTTCCGAACGAGGCATGGTTGGTTGCCTACCACGATGATTGGCATCTCCAACCTTTTTTTCTTTGTGTACTTTTTTTTTTGCTTGTCTGTATTCTCAATAAATTCTCAACAAAAGCCCCTGCCCCTAACACCAAAGTCATCAACCCGGTTATCAACGCATGCATATCTTGGCAGTATCTTGTGCAAAAGACATTGGAGATGGTTGTACGTCAACTTGGCTGTCATCTCTGAGTGTTTGGGAAGCTAAAATCGACCCATCCAACCATTCTCCACAAGGTTGTTGATATCAGGACGGCATATATGAAAGGTAAACGATACTAAGAGTGCCTAGAATCAGACCCTAATCATGACCCTGACTCCGACTTTCCACTGCTGAGTTTGAGACTGGCACTCGCCGTTCTTGGTCGCTGTTCGAATTGTGGCTTAATTCAACAGTCGAATGCCCACGTGTGGCGCTAAGAGAGGTTGAAACGACAGTGTCGGAGGTTATAGACGGAGATCCCGCCGGAAGATGTTTGATTCTTTGCAAGTCAGCTATTTGATTGTACTAATGCAGAAGGTGACATTGAATTGCAGGCTCTGGCCAGCCGTAGGAACGACTTTGTTGAGTGTTTTGCAAGAAAAAGCGACGACGACTTAGGTATACGAGTGGTGTGGAGAGAATGATCTTCAGGTACTGTACTGTACGAGTAATCGATGATCGATTGTGTACTAATAAGTATGATGAGATAAATGAAGCCCCATGGCCGGATTCTGAAGCGATAGTAGGTGTAGCGGAAGCCGCTCTGTCGGTAAAACAATTGACCAATTGCTTGGTTGGAGGTTGTACGGACGTAGAAGGTGGTGATCATGGCTATAGTGACTACCTACGAGTCATCTCCTGGTTACTAGGGTAGAGACGATAGGCAGACGGTCCTTCCTGTGCGGACGTATATCAGGTGTGTTATAAGGCAGAACTCGAAGCTTGCTGAGACACGAGTCGGGTTGGCCAAATAAGGGAGCTCGAAGGATTTAGGCAGGTGATCAAGAATTAATCTAGCCAGGTTGGTAGAGTACCGTGAACGAGCAAGGGCGCAGAGATGTTCGAGTTCGGCACGTAGTTTGGGGCTGTCAATTTGGGGGGCGGGTCCCTGCACATTGCTCAAGCGCAACTAGCCCACAGGCCAAAGACCTAACGGAGGGCGAGTAAAGTGGATGGAAATGGAGCAGTGAGTGAATAATTAGGATCGACGAGCGCATTGGCACTGTTCTCTGTGGTGGACATCTGCAGGGTGTGCAGGGTAACGTTAGGACAGTAGCCGAGTTCGTGCAGGACTTGCAAGCGAAAAGAGGCCCAAGAAGGAACACGCGCGCGCGCAAAGACGAATGGGCTTTCCTCGTGTGGAAGGATCGTCAGTGTCGGGCAGAGTCTGTCAAAGTGTCTGCATTGCTCCTTCCTGCCGGCAGATAGGGTTCGCAGCAGGGTCTCGCACTCACGCAAGCGAGACGGACGACTTTGAATATCAAACAAAGTGCTGATTGATAGACGGTCGGCTCGAGATGTCTTGTCTGCGTAGCCCCATGGCTTGTCCAGAATGGAATACCGAGCTGTTTACTGATCAGCCAGACAAAGGCTGCTCGACGTCTCTCTGAACACCATGGCACCTTGGACCAAGCCGCCGACTGTGTAGCTTGTCGACTCTTGTGTCGAAGTAAGATGACAGGGTCCGAAAAGAAGAAGGAGCATTCTGCTTGGAGCTTGGACCCTGTTTGGCGGGGTTGGAGGAAGCCGCACAAGATTCTGGCAAGAGGGGCACCTGCCTGTCCACACAGGCTGGTTGATATTGTCGTTGTCGGAAGACACAAAGCTCACTGCAAGAATGCTTGCTCTCTTGCGAGGACTGCTGACTCTGGTTTCACAATGGACTCAACCTCCAGTCAGTCGGGTTTATGCACAGCAATGACATGACACAATGGCGGTGTGCTTGGCCTGCTTGAAACGCATTGGGCCTTGGCGAAAGGAGCTCTCAGTTGAACCCCCCTTCACCGACAAGTTTCCCAGTTGCATACCATTCACTGGCATTTCCCAGTTGCATACCATCCCCTGACATCTCCCAGTTGCATACCATTCACACTGAAGATTGTCAAGCATGGCCATCTTCTCAGCATCTAGCAGCAGCTTTGCTGTGGCAGCCGTCTTCTTGCTGTTCCTCTTGCACGCCCGCCCTGCTCATGCTTTCGGCGCCGGCAACATTGCCTCTGTCTCCAACGTCGAGGGAGTCAACTTCCGCCATGGAGACATCGAAGACACTCTTCTCACCCTCGTCAGCTCGTACGCCTACGCCAAAGGCGCCAAGTTCAGCAAGATCGATGTCAAGCGCGTCTACTTTGGCAACTGGCTCCGCGACTACTCGCAGGCCGTCGACGTTGGCACCACCAAGCACGTCTCGGCCGAGGCCATCCGCATTCTGCTGTGGGTGCTCGGCTTCCTCACTTTCGGCTACGGCACGGGCGAGTTCGAGGTGACCACCGAGAGACTGGGCTGCTACCGCCCCGAGGAGCACATTGACAACCCCAAGGACTATGCCGACAACGAAGACGCCCGCCAGTACGACCGCAGACTGCGTGCCCCCGTCGACGAAGAGAGAGAATTGAGCATCGACGAGAGAAGCGGTCTGAAGAACTACATCGCCTCGGAGGATCTGGGCATCACCACGTCTGCCCAGCTGGTGCGCAATCTGTTCGGCCGCTGCATCGATCTCGGCAGATCCTTCAACAGAAGTGGTGACAAGAAGGAATTTTATGAAGCCCTGCGCCTCCTAGGGACTGCCTGCCATTGTCTCGAAGACTACAGTGCTCACAGCAATTACACCGAGCTCGCTCTCATCGAGCTGGGCGAGCGCGACATCTTTCCCCACGTCGGTCGTAACACGCAGGTCCGTGTCCAGGGCGCTCGCCATCAGGTGTACCCCATTGTGACGGGTACCTTTGGTGGCGTCGACTTCCTCCACTCGGTCATGGGCGAGTTGGACGACAAGGCTACTCAGTCTGAAATTCAAGAGCTGGAGGGCGTCATCGACAGTTCGCAGAATCAGAATACCAGTTTGCTCAAGAAGCTTCTCAAGGCCCTCCCTTCCGGCCTTCTCGGCGACAAGGACCAGGCCGGCAAGGTTGACGAGCTGCAGAGCAACGCTGCCGCTGCTCAAATGTCCAACATGAAGCTCTCACCTCGCCAACCCGAAGAGTGGGCCCAGCAGCTCCAAGAAGTCCAGAACCAGATCTACCCCATCCTTCAGTTCCACGATGAGCTGATGATGGGAATCAACGAGACCATCGAGAAGATCCCCATTCTGCCCGATCTTCTCGAGCAGCTCACCGAGCAGCTCAACATTTTCGTCTTCTCGCTGCTCGCTCCGTTCGTCCTGCCCATAATCAGCCAGGTCAAGGAGGAGCTCGCCACCGGTTCTTCCGAGGTCATCCAGAGCAGTCGCGACAAGCAGTTGATCGTCTTCCACGACGACGACTCGTCTGACCCCACCCACTCTATGCTCTCCAAGGATCATTTCTCCAACATCCTCAACGAGCCTGCTGGAAAAATTGGATGCGCTGTCCTCGAATGGGTCGTCCCTCAAATCGTCCAATGCTGGGATAACGAGGACGTCGACATTGCCAGGACTCTCGATCGCATCATCACCGGCGTCTTCCACCACCCTGCCTTGCGTCAGGTTGGCGACGACGGTGCCGTTGACGGCCGTCGCATCATGTTTGGCGTTGTTGAGCAGTGGTGGCAGGACAAGTCTGAGAGCGAGCGTGATGACCTACGTCGCAAGCTCAGCAGACGCGGTGTTGAGACTGGCCAGAACCACAAGGAAGGAGTCCAGGATTCTGGACACGGCTGTTGTAAGCCCCTTTTCCAGCAGAGGCAGCACAACAATGCTCCTGCTGCTGCTGCCCATGCAGCTGTCATGGAAGGCATCAGCGACTTTGTCAGCGGTGACCAACAGCACAGCAGCTCTGGCAACTACGGTCGTCCTAGCAGCCGTCCTACCAGTGCCTTTGAGCAGCAGGCTGGAAACCTTGTTGGTGAGGCTGTTGGTGGCGGTGCCCTTGGTGGTCTCGTCGGTGGTCTCGTCAGTAGCGTCGGAGGTAGCCTCTTGAGCGGCGCCTTCGAGTCTCAGGGTGAGACCCAAACCTACCAGCAATCAAGCCACAACCAAGACGGCTCTTATTCTCAAAGCTACATGCAAACTGGTGAGCGTCCTTCTTCTAGACCATACGGCCAAGAGCACACAGCACAGGCCGAGTACAAGACTACTCAATATCCTGGCGGCGGTCACAGAACCGAGTACAACAGCTACGAACAGGAGGGTAACTCTGGATACGGCTACCAGCAGAGCACCGAAGTTCGTCCTACTCATGGCGGTGGTTACGAGCAGCGTAGTGAGCGCCGCCACGAGCGACCTGACGGCCGCTGGGAGAATGAAGTGCAGCAGCAAAGCGTCGGTGCTGCTGGAGAATACTACCAGACCGAAGAAAAGCATCATGGCAGGAGACACGATGACGATGACGAAGACAGGCGCCATGGTAGAAGACACGATGACGATGACGACAACGACGATGAGCGTCATTCGCACAGAAAGCACGGATCAAACCATCGCAATGAATACGAAAGCGAGGAAAAATCCTCCTACTCCCGCCCCGACAACAGCGGTGGCTTCCCCGGCGCCTCCTACCACGCTCAGCACCAAGAGCGTCAAGACGACCGTCCCAGCTACGGTCAAGATCGTCCTGGCTACGGCGACGATGACTTCGGTGGCCGCAACGAAAGACCTCAGCACCACGGTCGCGATGAAGGTTATGGCAGACAAGAGTATGGCGGCGGAAGACAAGAGTATGGACGCGAGGAAAACAACAGCTATGGACGCGAGGAAAGCAACAGCTATGGACGCGAGGAAAGCAACAGCTATGGTCGTCAGGAACAGGGCTATGGTCGTCGTGATGAGGATGAAATGCCTGGTGGCTTCCCTGATGACGATGGTCAAGAACGTAGACACCATGGCAGTCGTCGTGAAGGCGGCAATGGCTACGATGGCGGCTACGAAGGTCGTAGATGGTAAGCTTGTCGGTTGCATCTTTTGTTGGAAGACTGCATTAAGCAGTCAGCATTGGAACAGAATAGTATCATGAAGAAATGAGAACAAATGCATATCCAAGAACGTTCCTCTCACCTCACACACCAAATGGAGTCGAGACCAGACAACCCCATCATTCCAATGAAGCGGCTGTTGTGTCAAGCAGAGGTGTCAAAAAATCTCCAGAAGAAGGAAGTACTCGACGACTGAGTTCGTCGAGTTTCTGGAACAATCAAACAATCAGGCTTAACATCTCAACCTTGTTATATCCTTCCAATAAGCACATAAGTCCAGTTGAACACAGTCAAGATCGTCATGGAAAAGAAGAAAAAATGTTGTTAATGACAGCTGCCAGGGGACGGGCCGATTTGACGGTCTCGCACGGATCAAAAGCGATCCGGAAATCTTGGTTAACCTTTGCAAAAGTGACAAACCCACCATCTGCTCTCTAACACAATGTATGGAAATCAAGGTTAAGCAAGTGCGATTCTCTTGCCGTTGCTCGGTGTGTTGCAAGGTAATCATTGTAAACAAGGGCTCCTGCTCGAGAGCCCAGAATAGTTATAAGTTGATCCTTCCCTGTCTGTCAATCTTTGCGAAGCATCTCATTCTTCTCGATATTTTCCATTTCTTCCAACACAACTCGAAACCATGTTAGGACTTGCTGCTCTCGTCCTGGCGTCTACCGCCCTCGCTATCCCCAACACCAAAAGATCTCGCTATGACTATATCATCGTGGGCGGAGGAACCAGTGGCCTTGTCATTGCCAATCGATTGAGCGAAGACCCCACCGTCTCTGTTGCAGTCATTGAAGCCGGTGATCAAGTGTTCAACAACACGAATGTCACCAGTCCCTCCGGATATGGCAAGGCCTTTGGCACTCAGATTGACTGGGCATATGAGAGTGAAGCCCAGGCCTACGCCGGCAACAAGACCCAGATTCTCAGAGCTGGTAAAGCGCTGGGAGGCACCAGTACGATCAATGGTAAGCAAGGAACCGGAACTTCATGCCCGTGCAATCACTCGCAGAAGAAAAATTTCAAAATGAACAAGAACTAACATGATCCGGCACTCAGGTATGACTTATATGCGCGCCGAGAGCAGCCAAATCGACAGCTGGAAGAAGGTTGGTAACAACGTCTCTTGGGACTCCCTGCTGCCATACTACAAGAAGAGCGAATATTTCGAGTACCCCACCGCGGCTCAGGTTTCCATGGGTGCATCATACCTGCCTGAGTTCCACGGTACTGAAGGTCCAGTCTCCGTCAGCTGGCCTACTGAGATGGTCGGCAACAACTTCTCATCTACCCTGAATGCCACATTCAAGGCTATGAATCTGCCTTGGAACGGAGAGGCAAACAGCGGATACATGCGTGGATATAACGTCTTCCCCAAGACCTTCGACCGATCGCTGGATCTCCGTGAGGATGCTGCTCGTGCTTACTACTACCCCTTCGCCAACAGACCTAACCTCGACGTCTACCTCAACTCGTTCGCTCAACGTCTGACATGGTCTAACGACAACTCTTCCGCCCCATTCGCCAACGGTGTCGTTTTTACCGACAAATCAGGCACCGAACAGAGTCTTTTGGCTACCAGAGAAGTTGTCTTGTCTGCCGGGTCTCTGAGATCACCTCTTCTGCTTGAGTTGTCTGGTGTCGGCAACCCAACGGTGCTTGAGAACCTCGGCATAGAAGTCAAGGTCAACTCTCCCTTTGTTGGCGAGAACCTCCAAGATCAGACCACCGTCGATACGGACTATGCCGCCAATGCCAACTTCACTGGCGCTGGCGGCTTCATCGGGTACTTCAACGCGACCGATGTTTGGGGAAACAACACTGCAGCTTTCAGCAAGTCCATCAAGGCTTCTCTCGAGCAGTACGCCAACCGTGTTGTTCAGGCCACCGGTGGTATCACCGACCGCGAGACTCTACTGAAGCTGTTCAAGATCCAGCACGAGCTGATCTTTGAAGACGAAGTCGTCATCTCGGAAGTTATTGTCAACGCACCTTCAGCTGGCAGTGGTATCATCGAGTACTGGGGGCTCATGCCTTTCTCTCGCGGTAACATCCACATCAGAGACGCCAACGCCTCTGCTCCCGCCGCCATCAACCCCAACTTCTTCTTGCTCGACTACGATATCAAGCAGCAAATCGGCACGGCTAGAACCGCAAGAAAGGTTGCTACCACTGCTCCTCTGAGCAACATCCTCACTTCTGAGACTACTCCCGGCTTTGATGTTGTTCCTCTCAACGCTACTGATGCGGCATGGGGTGACTGGCTGAAATCGGTCTACCGCTCCAACTACCATTATATCTCAACCGCTGCCATGATGTCCAAGGAGCTGGGCGGTGTTGTTGACGACAACCATTTGGTCTACGGCACTGCCAACGTTCGCGTGGTTGATGCCTCTGTTATCCCCTTCCAGGTGTCCGGTCATCTGCAGAGTACACTGTATGCTCTTGCTGAGAGAGCTGCTGATATCATCAAGGCCAGCCACCAATAAGTCTGATGGTCAGATTTGACCGTTGTTTCTCCCTGTACCGATGTGAGAGGGATTGGTCGCTCGAGGGGTTCTTTTCTGTTCAAAAGTACATTTGGCATTTTATATTACATAGCGAGGTACACGGATAATCGCATAATGTAGAAACGCACACCTTCGAAGACCGTTCTTACGACTTTCGCCTCGCATGCAGTAAGCCTTTTCGTTAAATCTATGCGATATGGGCCATAAGCTTTACGTGATCATGGTCTTTCGTGATTCGACTGAACGTGGTCGAGATGCGCTTGGAAAGAAAGGTGACCAATGGCCGGGAACCTCAGCATTAAGATGGCTGGCCTGTTAGAGCCTATGGCTACTCGTGGAACCTCTCACGATTTGCTTGCTGAACGATGGCTTAGCCATGAGCATAATCTGGTGGATCATATTGCGTATGGGCTGACAATCGTTTCATCAACCAATACCAGCCCAGTCTGGCTCATCTTCATTGGTCTAGTGGTCATGATTTCCGCTTGTCAGGAGTAAAATCTCGTCAAGCGCGGGAGACCAGGGTTCGATTCCCTGATGGAGAGCACACTTCTTTTTGTCGTTCCTTGCTGTCGTCTGCAGTAGTTGTTCAGATTTCGGGTGTTACGGGTGTTTTTGTTTTGGGTCTTCTTTTGGTAGTTAGACAGAATTGAGTTTCTACCAGTCATAACCACTCGCTTGCCATTAACCTTAGTATGGACGCCAAAGATCTGGAAGTTATCGCCAGAATGCGTGAGATGTATGTTTTGAAGACGACGAAGCTCTTGATCAGCGAATGCAGCACAGCATGCAGGAAGAAACGGTTTCTAGAGGACTCGGTCGAACATGTCGAGATCGAGTGAGGAGAGTACAAGAGCAAGAGGCAGATGCGTAGTGACGTTGTGTGGGGAAGGAGCGAATGGTTGACAGGCACTTGGCAAAGTCGAAACGAGATTATTGTTGGAGAGTTCGTTGCTTGTAGACCCGACAAGCATCGAACCGCTCAAAGCAAACAATGGCTGCCCCCGTCAAGAAGCGAGGTCCGACCGTGCTGGTTTGTTGGAATCATGTCGTTTGACCGACAGCACCGACTAACCATGTCCCGCCAGGTCACGGATGCGCGCGAACAGCAGCCTCAGCGGCCCACCACTCTGCCTCGTACCGCTACCACCAAACTCATCTCTGTCGACAACGTCTTGCAATTCTCTTCGGACATTCCCTCTGCCCAGAGACGCGGTCCTCCAGGCGGTCTCCGGCCTGCACAACACACGCGCACCCCCAGCGGTCGACACCCTCTGGATCCGAAACTGGCAGGTCGCTCTCTCGCCATCCCTGTCGGCGGCCCTCACATCCCAGCCCGAAGCTCCAAAGTCAGCGAGAAGCTCGTCCTGCTGCCCGAAACCAGCGAAAAGACTCCGTCCGAGGAAGACGAAGAGGACGAAGATGACGCCCCACCATCAGATGAACAGATGCGCCGCAGAAAGTCTCCCAGGAACGGTGACAAGAGTTATGCCGAGCGCCTCTCAAAAGCAAGCCGTGCGGACAAGCTGGCCAGAGTGACGGCCTATTGCACTGCTCAGAGCTACCGTCTGCGTGCCACGGCCGACTTTGTACGAGAGCAACACGGCGCCCGCACAAAACTCTATGACGACTGTCTGTATGCTGTCTACCAGCTCCCTCTTCTCGGTGGTAGCGATGGCTACCGCATCCGCAGTAGTCCTGTTCTGAAGAACCCTGGCGGTAGAAGCATTTTGGACGAACAGATCGAGGCCAATGAGCGCCGCGATCACCGAGAAGGCTGGATGGAGGAGAGTGACGAGTACACGGTCCATGGTAATGCCCGCGACCATGAAGAACCAAACTTCCGCCGCCACAGCCACTCTAGTGATCTGTCAAGTGGAGGACATGGCACAATTGCCGATGCTTTGTCCGTCGCCGAACTCTACGTCTTCAGCTACGGTGTCGCCGTCTTCTGGAACTTTACCGCACATCAGGAGAAGGACATCCTGGCCGACTTGACTTTTAGCAGCTCCTCGAACATCCCCACAAAGCTCAGCAGCACTTCTTCTCCAGCATTGACCAACACCTTGGGCCTGGTTTCACGGCCGCTCAGCGAAGCAGACTTTGAGACTGAAGACTTCCATTTCGAGTACAACGACGAGATTGACAAACCGCGCATATTCAACGACATGATCACACTACGCACCAGCGATCATATGATCAAGCTGGCTATGAGCCATGCCATCTCACAATCCACCAAGCTCAGCTACTTTGAAGAACGCATGCAACGCACCATGTCAGAAGCTCAATATGTTCCTCGCAAACTAGCCCTCGAGGGACAGCTCGGTATGAGCCGCAGTCAAGTCGTCAGTCTTGTGGGCAAACTCTTCCAGGGTCGTGTCGATGTCAATCTCAGCTCCAACATGCTCGACACGCCAAACTTCTTCTGGGACAGCGAGCCTACGTTACTGCCACTCTACGCTGCCGTTCGCGAGTACCTCGAAATCAAACCGCGCATTCAAGTTCTGAACGAACGCTGCAAAGTCTTCTTGGATCTCGCCGAAATCCTTTCTGACGCTATTGCCGATACGAAGATGACCAAAATCACCTGGATCGTCATTGTGTTGATTGTCATATCCATCCTGGTCACTTGCTCAGAAGTCATATTACGATTCGCCATCTTGAGCAAGGGTGAGGGACAAGGTGCTGCGAGCCCGAGCCCGAGAGAGCTTTGAGCATTGTGTATTACGACAAGGCGTTGGTTGGGATTAGCGAGGACAGACCAGAATGGGCGTTACGGTTGTACATAATGGACTGCTCTACTGTGGTAGCGATGATGGCGTATACTGGGTTGGCTTGCGTGTTCGTATGAAGGTTTAATGCCACTTTTGTTTTTTCTTCTGCAGGCCTACAGTGCCGTTCTTGCATGCATATTTGCGCCAAAACTCTCGTGTACAAGGACTAGCTGGTCTGTCAGTCCTCCCCGTATGCTCAAGTGTGCAACGCGTGTAACTACGACGATCCACAATAGTCTTGAGATACAAGGTGACATTCATTGAGAGACATATCATCGACTTCCTTTGGTTATACCCCTGGATCCGAAGAACGTTTGTGTGTTTTTGTAGTTCACACATCGCTCTTGATGCTGTGGGAGGAGGGTGTTTTGGAAGGCCATGGTTGAACGCGACTTCCTCGTCTGAATCGGAAGAAGGGCATGTCGTCCTATCAACAAAGCATCGAATACAACCACAACGCCTCAACAATATCGTACACCAACCCACTGCATTATGTCTGTGCCAACAGACGTCCCAATCGAGTTGAAGTACCGGCCTACTTTTGCTTCCTTGCCTTTAGTGCTACCCTTCCATCACCACGACGCCTTCCCCAATCACATCTTCTCTCATGAGGCCTATCAATCATTCAGTTGCCCTCCTGGATACGAAAACGTCTCCTTCGAAGAATAGCGCCTGAAAGACATGACTCCACCTCCACCCATGGCCACTGGAAAGATTGGAAGGGTTTCTCCCAGCGCCCTTAGATCTCTCAAAGCAGCTTTTCCGTATCACGCTGCTTCAACAAGTCATGACGTTGATCTTGTTGAGTAAGTGACTATTATCTTGATGGGAGTTTTCACATCTAATCACGGCCAGGCCATTGCTTCCACTCGCCAGAATCCGTGTCAGTTGGGAAAATCATGAACCTGCAGTTTTCGTCATCCACAAAAACATTCTCGAATATTGCAGTCCCTTCTTCAAAACTTTGTTCACGCCAGACCCCGATTTTGCAGTCGAGCAGGGACAAGAAAGTTCCTCTGAGCAAGACATGACGCCCACGATCGACTTTGAGGGATCCATCGTGGCGTTCAGACTTTACACCGAGTGGGTGTATTCAGGCCTCATCCAAAACAAAATCTTGAAAGTCGAGGGACCCAACGCGGAAGATATAGATTTCCAAAACATCGGCCAAGCCTACGTTCTCGGCGAAAAACTACAAGACCACAAGTTCAAAAACGCAATCGTCGACTTTTTGCTCAAGACGATCGTCATGCAAGGTAGATTGGACCTTAACCTACCCACCTTGATCTTCAACAAATGCTCTGTCTCCGCACCTTTGAGAACACTCCTGGTTGATCTCTATGTCCTGTACGGACACAAGGATTGGTTGAAGCCAGAGGGAGCCAAGGAAACCATCTCTGCTGTCTTTCTCTCGGACCTATCGACTGCTTTCCTCGCTCGCCATGGCCATGACAAGCTTCCCACGACCAAGATATCGGTGTTCGATATCTGCAGGTACCATGAGCATCCAGATGGAAGATTCTGTTCGGTCGGCAAAAGATCGCCTCATCCCCGAGAGATTGCTGTTGAACCAGAACCGCGATAGGGCTCGCTCAAGAAGAATGTGAGTAGAAATAGGGTTCTTGAAAGATGTTGCCATGCCAGAGGAGAATAACAGAAACCGATAGCCACCTTACTGTACGATATTCCGCTTCTGACCATCACATCCCCCACACTATGAGAACAAAACAAGGCACAGGGGGACCATGATGAAGGAGCTTCGAAAAGCAACGAGAGAAAATGATTAGAAATAATAAAAAAAAACGAATGAGATTTTTTGTTCTTGTCAAATGGAAAAAAAGAAAGTATCACACATCTAGTCCTCCTCTCCATGGTCTGTACTGGCGAAACTGGCTCCAGACAAACTGGGCGTCTCTTCCTTGGGTGTCTGCGGGACCTTGTCCTTCTTCTTGCCCACGCCAAACACACTACTCCAAGACCTCACGCTGCCCTTGCCTTTGTCAGACTCTATGCTCTTGCTCATGTTTTCCTCGTCTTCGACATCAAGAAGTTGGGTGGATTCACGTTTGCTCTTCTCGGTGGTGGAACGGGAAAAAGTTGGGAATTGGAATTTGCCGCTGCTGTGTTTGCGGGTGAGCTTCGACATGAGGGAAGAGCCTTTGTTGGAGGTGACCGAGGTCGAAGGCGCAGAGTCGGAGGCTGTGTAGCTGATGCTGCGGTCGAGACTATCGCGAGAGTCGGAGAGAACAGACGAGGCCGTGTTGATGGAATAAGCGTCTCTGGATTGGCGTCCAATCTCTGGTGAAGATTCCGGGTCGAAATTCAGAGGCAGAGGCTGGTGAGGTGCTTTGGAAGGAGAGGTGAGTGGCGTTGCACCGATCAGGTTGATCTTGTCGTCTTCCTCATCTTCGGCATCCGAGGATGTCGAGCTGGGACGCGAGAAGAGGGAACGGAAGTCTTTGGCTGCTGGGTTGAGTTTGGGATCGGGCAGGTTGCGCTTGAGCATGTGGGCCGGCTTCGTGCCGATCGGGGCCAGACTGGCTGTTGACTGCGGGGGACTAAAGGCGTAGGAGCTGTTGTTGTCAATTCCATCCTCGGCCTTGTCATAAGACAGGCTACCACCGGATTGTCCGTGCTGGATCGAAGGACGTCTTGACGGCTGTCGAGAACCCCACATGTTGTGTGTCACTGCCGGAGCAGCCATCCAATCGGAGCTGAGTGGACTGCTCCTTTGGTTGAATGGCTCGGCTGATGACCAAAGACCCCACGAAGAACTATCTTGAGAAGGTCGAGGCAGTTCGTTGGAGTGAACAGAGATGGGACGTGGAGACGATCTACCGTCATCCTTGCCCAAGTTGCTCAGAACATTGGACCTTTCGTTAAGGGCAGCGGCTCTGTCTTGACCCAAGATTGCAGCCCAACCATCTGTTTTGGAGCCGAACATGTTGAAAGGCCTCCTACGTACAGCAATGTGCTTTTGAGAAGGCATACTTTCAGCGCCCATACTCTTGGTGTGGCCAGTGGTCCTTCCCAAGTTGATGCCAAAGAAATTGCCGGAATGGCTGCTGTTTCTACGGCGTCCCGAACCGAAAGTTTCATCTCCTTCCTCATTGCGTGGTAACGACTGGCTCTGCGACTTGCTCAGAGAACCCAAAGCTGGACCTTGCTCGGAGAGTGTCTTGCCGCGCTGACGGTTGAGCTTATCAAGGCCAAGAATCTGACCGAAACGACTAGCACTGGTGTGAGGAGCACTGCCACTTGCTGCACGACCAGATGTGCTAGATTTGATGGAGCGACGGTCGCTGTCCAAGGGGACGTCAGGAGAGTTGAACATTAGGTTGCTCGCACTAGCACGTGGGCTGGTAAACAGACTAGGCGATCTGCTGCTCGCAGAGTTTGGGCTCGTCGGGCCTTGAGGTTGGTCAAAAGGCCTCGAGGCGCCCAGACCTGGTAGAGCACCCAAGCCTGGAAGTACGCCAAGACCAGGCAAGATATGATTCGAATGTTGTCTACCCTCAGAACCCGTGTCGTCGTCGTCCTTTGCGTGAATGTGGGCAGCAGGACCAAGGAAACGATCGGGCGGATCTTCGTCAGAATTACTGAGCAAGCCTGCAGGCAATAGTTCAGCGCCTGCACTCGGACTCATGGGAGCACCTCCGGTCAGCTTGTCAATCTCTGCAGGAGAAAAGTCGCTCATGGGACGATCCAAGGTCATGCCGTTGTTGATGTTGAAGAAGGAAGACGCCGAGGTGGTGAAGCTTGGAGAAATTGTTGTCGGGCCAGAAGTAGCCAGGGCGCTGCTGAAGGCAGGAGCAGTGGAAGGAGCGAAAGGAGAAGCGGTTGAGTTGTTTGCAGAAGGACCGCTCGGAGGCCGTCTTTGGCGCAGACTGCTGGCACGTGAAATGGGTGGGTCGAACATGGTCGGAACAGCCGAAGCCATCTGGGACATTTCGGTTTGACGCTGTTTGACCAGGGCGAGTTGGGTGTAGGCAGTGTCGAAGAAGCGGCGTGCGGCGTCCATGTTTTGGTGAGCAATCACATACTGTTCTTCCAACCTCCGGAGCTTGTCGGCCCACATACGGTCTTCCTCGGCCTCGTGAGCAGCAAGAGCGTCGTTGTGGTCGTTGGGCTCGGATCCGCTGGGCGAGTTTGTCGTGTCTCTTTCGAGCTTCTTGATCTGGCCACCGACTTCCTTGTTCTCGTCTTCCATGCTCCTGAGTGCCTGCAGCTCTTGTGCCTGCTTGTCCATCAACTCGACCTTTTCGCGCTCCGTGTCTTCGAGCAGTTTCTTTTTCTGTTCTGCAATGCTGCCCATGTCTTGCTGCATCTGCGCCATCTCTTTCTGCCATCTCGCGGCATCGTCCTTGAGCTTCTGTCTTTCGTTTTGTTTTTGCTGGAGAGCCTTTTCCTGAGCGTTCTTCTTGTTCTGAGCAGCTTGATTGTTTCGTTCCAGAGCGTTGACCTGTTTGCGGAGATCTCTGCTGGTGTCGTCCTTCTCCTTCAACTCACTTCTCAGTTCGTCGCGTTCCTTGACCAGACTGGCTTTTGCGGCAATGGCTTCTTGTTCCTCGTCTTGGATTTGCTTGTCGACCTCGGCAGTTTCGCGACCAATCTCATCCAGTTTCTCCGTCAGGGCTTGTTGGTTGTCTCCGGCAGCGTCTTGATCGTTGGCTTCATCGAAAGAAGAAAGCTGCGTGTCTAGACCGGGCAAGGGAGACGGACGTCTGGTGAAAAGACCTTTCTTGGCTTGAAGAGGACCGTTGCTTGTCTCGCGAACAAGAGGAGGCGGTGTGGCGGGGACGGTCGAGACATCTGGTGGAAAGAGGTGCAGCGGACGTATCACAGGGCCAGAAGAGGATGGCAGAGAAGTGTTGGGCGTGTCGAAGAAGTCTTGAGAATCGGGCGACTTTGTACAGAGACGGATGGGACTGCTGGCGGCGCGGAAGTCGACAGCGTTGACGGTAATAATGCGCACAATGTACAGCTGGCTGGGGCGTAGGTTGGAGATGACGATGGACGTGTTGGAGTGCGAGACGTGACCGATTATAGAGCCGTTGAGTTGGATTTCATAGCGGTGCATGGACTTGCGCTCGTCGGCAGGCTTCCAGTGCAGGACGAAGCCGTCGGCTTTGATTCCAGCGAGGTCGACATGAGGGTCTTGGGGGATCTCGCAACCAAGAAGGCCCACGAGTTCGTCTAGAGGCTTATGGATGACAAGATAGGCACGGTATGTGAGCCTGCAGAGGTCAGCACTTGGACAGATGACGACGACGACGACGACGACGACGACGACGACGACGGGGACACGAAGGGAAGGAAGTCAGGGCAAGGACAATCTAACCAGACAAGAGCGGCACCGACACAAAGCGTGTTGAAGGTCGTGCTTAAGAGCAGGTATGCGTTGTCCAGCAACATGAGCAGGCGCATGGCTGGGAAGGAGGAAGGAGAATGCGGAACCTGGCTGGCGCCTGCAAAAGCCGTGTCGCCCGCCGCCCAGAAAGGCTGATCGAGCCGAAGAGAAAGTCCAAGTCCACTCGGCCGCGTCAAGACCAGCGCGCCCGCTTCCATGTATATACACGTATATATATAACAACAACCCGGAGCGTTATGTATACTGTATATCGTCGATACTCGAGGGAAATGGGTACATGTCTTTTGAGTGGAGCGCGTGAGATTGGCTGCTCTCCTTCCCATGTGCTTGGCGGGGAAGAAGATCAATTTGACAGGCGGCGGCCCGCGGCTCCTTTGGAAAGCTCTCACACACGCAGCAATGCAGCTGTCATCAATCAGACCTTCGGACGACCTGTTGTCACATGTCAGGTAATCCCCGTCACATGCAGTACATCTCTGTCGGACCTTGAGCACGGTTACGTCGCAAGCAAATTTATATAACAGTCGTACGAGTGGTGCAAAGGAGAGGCTGACTCCGCGTTTCCCGCATCAGCTGCTCTGCCTGCTCTCGGACCCGAGTTGCTGCTTTGTTCTTTGTACTTTATTTTCCTACTCGTTATTGCTCAAACACCCTCGCCCTCCACATGCCCCTAGCCACAGCTTGACAGCTCGTCCATTTGTCGGCGCCATGCAATACGTGCGCTCCCTGTCCGGCTCCGTGTCCAAGACGTGGAATTCGATCAACCCAGCCACCCTCAGCGGCGCGATCGACGTCATTGTCGTCGAGCAGGAAGACGGCTCCCTCGCCTGCTCGCCCTTTCACGTCCGCTTCGGCAAGTTCTCCCTCCTGAGGCCGTACGAGAAGAAGGTCGAGTTCAAGGTCAACGATGAGCGTCGCGACTTCCCCATGAAACTTGGTGAGGGGGGTGAGGCCTTCTTTGTCTTTGAGACTTCGTCCAGCGTGCCCGAAGCCCTTCAGACATCTCCCTTGGTCTCACCCGCCCAGAGCCCCGACTTCAAATCCACAGAGCCAAACTCTCTGGCCGAACCCGACTCGTTCGATCTCAACTCCTTGTCGGCCACCCTCCCCGCGACCCCCACGTACAACAGGAGGGAGCACGCCAAATCCGTCGCTGCCATCAACTTCAACCCTCTTCATCCCGACGAACGACGTGCCCAAAGTGACAACGGCCAGCCCGTGTCTCAAGACGATCATGCCGACCAGTCCATCGCTACTGAACACCCCAAGCCTCTCCCCGCCCATCTCCATCGCTCTGCCACCGACGACGCCGTCCCCGCCGCGAAAGCCGCCATCAACGCCTCGATGAAAGCAAGCGACCCCTTGACTTTTGCCCTCAATTCTGATTCCACCCGTTCGAGAACAGAACGTTCCACGAGCCCGCCGCCCGTCTCTGGCGAAGAAGCCGTCACAAGAGCCATCAATCTTTCCAAAAAGCTATGGAGTTCCAACATTCCTTCCCAAGTCACCGACAAAGGTGACATCATGCTGGACATGACGGGTTACAAGAGCAGTGAAGATGAAGGCCTGCGCGCAGAGGTTCTGGCTAGAAAGATTCTGTCCGAAGAACTCGAAGGGAATTATGACATTGGCTCATTGATTGGCGCAGATGAAAAGGGCAACCTGTGGATCTACAGCAGTGAGGAAGCAAAAGAACAAGCCAACAGAAAAGTCGCTCAGGGATTGAACGTTCTGAACCCTGCTGGCTTCACCTCGAGCGACGCTCTGTCAGATCCGGGTTATCACTCGGACGATTCCCGTAGCGAAACAAGCGCCACATTCAATGGTTCGCACATGCGACGAGACTCGGACAGTGCTCTAGGTCTGTCATCCGGTCCTGTATCTCCCCAAGCTGTTGGCGATCCCAACCGCAACTATGCAAAGACCCTCCGCCTGAGCAGCGACCAACTCAAGTCTTTGGATCTGAAGCCAGGGCCCAATCCCATGAGCTTCAGCGTCAATCGTGCCACCTGTACTGCTGTCATCTACCGCTGGCGTTGGGATGTACCTATTGTCATTTCAGACATTGACGGCACAATCACCAAATCCGATGCGCTGGGCCATGTCCTTAACATGATTGGTCGTGACTGGACTCATCTTGGTGTAGCCAAGCTTTTCACCGAGATTTCGGCTAACGGATATAACATAATGTATCTCACCTCCCGCGGAGTGGGCCAGGCGGATACGACGAGAAACTATCTCGCCAATGTAGTACAAGACGGAGGCTTCAAACTACCGCGGGGTCCGACGATCATGAGTCCTGATCGAACCATTGCCGCTTTGAGACGAGAAGTCTATCTGCGGAAGCCAGAAGTCTTCAAGATGGCTTGTCTGCGCGACATCATGGCCCTGTTTACTGGAATGGGAGGCAGCAACAACGCAGACAAAGCAGGGCCTACAACCTCGGCCGAAAGCAGCAACGGTCTGGTCGGAAAGTCAAGCGGCAAGGGTGGCTCACCGTTCTACGCAGGTTTTGGAAATCGTCTAACAGATGCGTTGTCGTATCGCTCTGTCAACATTCCCAGCACGAGAATCTTCACCATCAATTCCAACGCAGAAGTCTCGTTAGATTTGCTGTCGCTGAACACGTACAAGACGGGTTATGTAAGCATGCGCGAGATTGTGGATCACTACTTCCCACCCGTGGGACTGCTCGTCAAAGGTGGCGGCGAAGAGTTTACGGACTTCAACTACTGGCGCGAAAAACCGCTCGAACTTGCCGATTTCTCTGCTTCGGAAAGCGACGACGATTCCAGTCACGGAGGATCAATACGTGGAGGACTGCGAGGAAACAACAGATCTCGTGCCAACACGCGGCGATTCAGCGAAGACGAGGGTGACATGGGCGACAGTTATATGTCGGAAGCTCGACGTAGTATCGAAGACGATGACGAGGACAATGCCGCCATGTACCACTCTGTCCTCGAATCTGTAGAAGGTGGAGATAGATACGATGAGGACGACGAGGAAGAGTACGAGGACGATGAAGAAAGCAACCAGGATGATGATGAAGAAGTCGAAGGTCTCGAGGAAAGAGATCTTCTCATTCGCACGTTAGCATCTACATCTAGAGCTTCGACTGCGTAGTTGCACAGCAGGTTTTTGGCAGTCACCTTGTTTTGTTCTTGTTCATCTAGACGGATCATCCATTGTACAACAATACAATCTTCTTAATATCACGCTAGGCCATCTCCCTCACTGGGTATATGTGCATGGATGGAAAATCAGCACACGCTTTTCTCTGAAAGAAGAGTTTGCAGACGCGACTTCGCAAGAGGACAGGGTCGCCATCGATGTCGCTCTGACAACCCTGTTCTATGACTTGGGGTGTGAGCATCGACTTCATAACAGCCTACCATCAACTCCAACAACCGCAAACGTGCCAATGAGTCTTTTATTTGAATCCCCAAGGGCTGCATGTGGAAACCAAACATGTCAAGTAACCGACAAACGACGATTGCCCGTAAACTTCTGCGCGCCAGTCTTCTCCTCCACCAACCAATCCAAAACCTGCTGAGCCGACTGATCAGGAGGAAACACGGGATACCAGATCTTGACAATCCTGCCCTCGACAACCGCAACCGTGATCCTCTTTACCAGTCTCGCGCCCTGCCAATCAAAAGTCGGCAGACTCAACGCTTCGACAAAGTCCAGGTGTTCATCACTGAGCAAGTCAAAGGGCAGGTTCAATCTCGCCTTTACTTCTTGCTGGTAAGCGGTGCTTTGGGTGCTGAGACCGAAGATTTTGTTGACGCCCAGGGTCATAAGGGTTCGTTGTGTGTCTCTGAAGGAACAGGCTTGGGGGGTGCAGCCGCGGGCGCCGGGGATGGCGTTCCAGGCGTCTGGGATGGTTTCGTTGGGGCCGCCGGTGCGTGGGTAGCAGAAGAGGATTACGAGACCTTGGAGGGAGGAGATTTTGATGGAGGTGTTGTTTGTGGCGGGGAGGGAGAGGGGGGGTATTGTCATGCCTGGGAGGTGGGTGCATGCGCCGTCGTCGGTGGGGATGGGGAGGTCGGAGGGGAAGGTTGTGTCTTGAGTCGAGTCAGGTTTCTATAGTGTCTTTTTGAGTAAGATGTTGTGTGACTCACGAGACATGATTGTTAGATTTGATTGTGTTTCCGTTAATGGTATCAATGTAATGCTGTGTTGTGTTTCTCGACCTTGATGTACTGAGCCGAGGTATAGGATCACCCCATGGCCATAGCTCCCGGTTCATCGGTGGGTCGAGGCTTGTTCAGCGGGGCAGCAGCGTGATGACGAGCAGATCGCAGCGAATCGTGCAGGATCGAGGTTGATGATGATGAAGTGCAGCGAATCACCAATCAAGACGGCCAGGATGACCGCGTCCGCTCCATCAACTGCTGTCTCGACATCTGCACCTTCTCCGTGTCTCCTCTGTTTCTCCTCTCTCCTCTCTCCCATCCCCAGCCTATGCTTTCACTACGACCTTTCTTGACGACCGCATCTGCTCAGTTTCGTCAATTCTCACGACCATCATCCCTTAGGATCCCAATTGTAACCAACACAGCTTCCTTCTCCACCACATTACGCGCCATGGCTACCGAATACAAGCTCAAGGGGCTTACGAGCATCGACCTGAAGAATGGCCAGAAGCAGGAAGTCGAGGTTGACGGCATCGAGGGCGGAAAGATTCTGCTGGCCAAGGTCAGGGACGAGGTTCACGCCATGAGTGCCAACTGCACTCACTACGGTGCTCCTTTGGTCAAGGGTGTTCTCACCGGCGAGGGCAGAATCACCTGCCCGTGGCACGGAGGTAAGCTCAACCACGACCCCTCTTGCTTGCTTGCTGTACCCATACTGACACGACTCTGCAGCCTGCTTCAAGGTTTCCACTGGTGACGTCGAGGATGCTCCTGCGCTTGACCCTCTTGCCAAGTTCGAGGTCTACGAGCGTGACGGCGCCGTCTACATCAAGGGCGAGGAAAAGACCATCAAGGCCAACAGACGCCAGCTCAACATCAAGTGCCGCAGCGTAAAAGACAAGGACCACGTCGTTGTCATCGGAAGCGGAAGCGGTGCTCTCGGTGCCATCGAAGGCCTCCGCGGCGGCGGCTACCAGGGCAAGATTACCGTCGTCTCCCGCGAGAACACCCAGCCCCTCGACCGCACCAAGCTGTCCAAGGCTCTCATCACGGACCAGTCCAAGATTGCGTGGCGCTCAATGGAGTTCTACAAGGAGGCTTCCGTCGAGTTCACCTGGGGCAACGTTACCAAGGTCGACTTCAACAACCGTTCCGTCGAGACTGACGACGGCAAGAAGCTCAACTACACCAAGTTGATCATGGCTTCGGGTGGTACTCCCAAGTGGCTTCCCATGGACGGTCTGAAGGGTGACCTTGAGAACGTCTTTGTTCTCCGTGCCCTTCCCCACGCCCAGAGCATCATGAAGGCCGCCGGCGAGGATGGCGGTAAGAAGATTGTTGTCATTGGTAGCTCCTTCATCGGTATGGAGGTTGGCAACTGCCTCGCTAGCATGAAGCACGATGTTACCATCATCGGTATGGAGGAAGAGCCCATGATGACCGTCATGGGCAAGCAGCTCGGAAAGACCTTCAGAGGTCTGCTCGAGAAGAACGGCGTTAAGTTCAAGCTCGGCGCAGAGGTCGAGGGTGCCAAGCCTTCCGAGTCCAACTCCAAGATGGTGGGCTCAGTACAGCTCAAGGATGGTACCAACCTACCTGCAGACCTTGTCATCGAGGGTGTTGGTGTCAGACCCTCGACCGACTACCTCCAGGACGTCAAGGAGATCAAGCTCAACGACGACGGCTCGGTCAATGTCAACGAGTCATTCCAGGTGGAGGGCCTCAAGGACGTCTTTGCCATCGGTGACATCGCCACATACCCCTACCACGGACCCGGAGGCAACGGCAAGCCTGTTCGCATCGAGCATTGGGACGTTGCTCAGAACGCCGGTCGTTCGGTCGCTGGCACAATCAACGACCCCTCATCACCTCCCAAGTCTTTCATTCCCGTCTTCTGGTCTGCTCTCGGTGCTCAACTGAGATACTGCGGCAACACACCCAACGGTTACGACGACGTCATCATCCAAGGCGAGACGGATGCACAGAAGGGCCCCGGCTTTGTCGCATACTTCCACAAGGGAGAAGAAATCGTCGCCGTCGCCAGCATGATGAAGGACCCTTACATGACACAGAGCGCCGAGCTGATGAGACGTAAGAAGATGCCTAGCAAGAGTGAGATCCAGAAGGGCGTCGATATTCTCGAAATCTCCATCCCTTCGGAGATCAAGATTTAGGTAAAGTCTTTGTCAATATAGACAGGGCAAGACATGACACGACCCTCCATCGCGTTCTACACGCGACATGTAACGCCAAGATGAAATAAATAGTCACTTTCTTAGCAATGTTAATGATGAAACACGAGAGACTTTTTTTTTCTTTTCTCACGTTTGACACTGCTGCAGTGACTCGATTTTGTAGAGGCTCAACGGAGGATCGAGTAGGATTCAATAATCGGTACGCTTTGGAAGAGATGCAAGATGAGAAAAGAACATGGCAGCAACGGCATGGGAAAGTGCTGGGCCGTTATGATTACTGGATTTAGGTACCTCGGATGCTGTCGCAAACGGAAAGGCCCGAAGCAGAGAGGATACTTCTGTACCTGAAGCTAACGTCGAATTGGGCGAAATGATTGGGTGGCTGGCTAGGGCCGTCCATGTACAAATGCACGATGCCGCCGCCCTCCCCCACATCATCATCTCACTTGATTGAAGCCCTCCTTGACCAAGACATCAAAACAATGAAGACGCGCTCCGCCGGGAGCTTTCGACCTTTACACTTTTACAACAACGACAGCGCATGCACGACGGGTTGCGCTCAAATCTCATGACTGGGTTTTACAGGCATTTTAGGCTTGGACTCTCTTTTGATTGCACATGATGGACGACAACGGTCATAACCGGCTCGAGGATACACCTTGCGAGCCCGAGGACCCGACCGACTCTCTCCTTTGCATTCCAACCATGTGCTGCTGTGGGAACGACGACTGCGCATTACAGCAACAGAACAACGAAGCCTTTGCTTCATTGGACGAGAATCTGCGCAAAGCCGGAAGGCTGGGCAAGGTCAGTCAGTTTGTGTTTTTGTGCGTCGCGCCTGCCGTGAGGGCAGTTCGCAATCTCCAGTCCTGCTGTTTTTTTCTTTGTTTGCTTGGGTGTCTTCTGATCCCACACGGTGCCCACCTGCGCTTCCTTCGGACTTTTGCTTGCGAACCGTTTCCCCACTCAATCTCCTTTGCTATGGCAGTTCAAGCCATTATACACCGTCGATTGATCCAAAATACACACACATGCCCTGAGATATAACCAAGCCTGCGTCGGGTCCTCCCCACCCTGCATGCCTGTTGTCTTGTTGCGCTTTGCCACATCCACCAACACTGCTGCATCACGTCAATACGGTCACCATGTCGCTGACCTGGTCATTACAGGCCCTTCTAGTCCGCCATGAAGCCTATGTCGCCGAGGCCGAGGAGCAAAAGGCTCGTATGGATGTCGAGGTGACGCGTATGATTGAGGAAAAGAAGGAACTCGAAGCCAACAACTCCACCCTGATCGAAGAGAACCGCAACCTGCTTGATCAACTCGAAGGCCTCAACAACGCTGCCGTCGAGTCGGACGCCCATACCCAGTCACTCACTGCGACACTACAACAAACCCAAGCCGAACTACATCGACTGAACACACTTGCCGCCCGCACCGAAAGACTCGAACGAGAGGTCGAGGAGTACGAACAAGAACAGGCCATTCTCCACGCATCCCTCGCCTACAAGACAGAGTCGGAAAAGTCAGCAACCTTGCGATGGCAGGAGGCAGAGAGGAAGCTGGCTGCCATGGAAAACCAGCTGGAAAGGATTGAACGTGAGGCCAGAGACGACAAGGAAAGACACGTCGAAATTGTTGGACGCATGGAAAGACAACGCGTGGTCGAGAAGGAACTGGAAACTGCTGCTGGCCGACTCAAGGGTGCTGCGGCCGCCAAGACAGCAAAGCACGGCAGCACCGTCGTCTCGCACTTTGTCAAGGACATTCTTCAGGACAACGTCAATCTGCAAGCTGGCATCGCCGAGCTGCGTGGCATGCTCGACAACTCAAACGAACAAGTCGAGGTCCTGAGAGACCAGCTCGCCCAGTACACACCTACAGACACGGCTTCCGACGTCGAATCGTCCGCACCATCGATGCGCCCATCCAACTTGGAAAAGGAAATCAACCGGGCTAGTATGCAGCAGGAAGTTCATGTCCACCATCACTACCACGCCCCTGCAGAACACTCAAGGAAAGCAAGTCTGACGCTACGCCGACCAAAGAAGAAGCGCAACTCACTCGCTTCTGGTCTCTTCACCCCATCTGCAGGCTCGCGTACACCCCGTTCATCGATATCTGCAGCCAGCCCGTATACCTCCTCATCGACCGCCGCTATTCTGTCACAAACGGCCGCAAGCATCCCACATCGAAACGTTAACCGATGGTCCATGCAGTCTCACATGACTGGTAGCTCCATGCTCAGTTCGCCTCAATCCATTTATCCGCCATCATCTATCTGGGACCGTGAGGATTCTCTCATGGACTCTTCTCGACCAACCACGCCTGATAGCGAGGCGCCAACCTCGCCGTACTTTAACCATCAGTCCAAAAGATCCTCAACCGGGTCCTATTTTCGTGCCTTGCCACAACCGGCCTTTCGTGATGGCGCTTCAGATCGCTTTGAAGATTATGATCAATCACCCTACGACTTTTCTGCTGAAGGTCAAGGACGGGCTGATGATCAAGCAATTGCAGGAGGTCATGGTGCAATTCTTGAAGAAGACGAAGGGAATAATGTGGATTCTTTTATGCCATCAGCTGATGAGGGTCGTGCTCATATGCCTTCTTTCATTGACGACACTGAGATCTCGACTTATACTAGGCCGACAATCCTGGACGAGAGCATTTACACGCGCCCTCGGCATCGCCGGGCTGCTTCGCATGAATCCTTAATATCCGTGTCTGGCATGGATATTCACACCCTCCAATCTCGTCCGTCACAGCTCCTGACAGCACAAAGTTCGAGATCCTTTTCATCACAAGCCTCTGTCACAGCCACCCTCTCCTTGGCACACGCTGCTAGGCCTGCATTAATGTCACGGACATCAAGCAGTAGCCGCAGCATATTAGAGGGAGTGGCGGCTGAACACAAACCTTCCAGTACGCCGCCAAAGGGTCTTGGCCAAAGGGTAGGCGGATGGGTGTTTGGCAAGTGGGGATCTACCCCTACACCTACAGTCACCGTGTCTGCACCGATGGACCACATCAAAGTTGACAAGAAGCGCTTGTCAACAACAGCCAGCAAGCTACGACCACCAGGCATCAACTGCGCCGGACCCATCTTCGGATTCGGGCCAGAGCCACAACTTCCTCGTGAACCGGTCCTCAAGACGCTGAACGAGGAAGAATTGTGGCAATGCTTGAACGAATGATCCCCCCCTATCACGTTTCAGTTCTTTACACACCTCCTTGATTTCTTCACTTCTTCCTTGACGGCTGTATCCACATGCCCGTCCCATAATCTTACCTCTAATCCTTCATTCTCCTTTGTACAGTGGACCTCCAAGGGGCCAGGGCGGATACTTTTTTCTCATCTTGTTTCATCGATACCCCATTACGTTCTTGACTCTGGATTTTGAGTTATCTTCCATCTACTTCTGGAAAATAGGCTTGGGTGGTTTAGCCAGAATATAATTCCATATGCAGTTTCGCTTCTTTGCTTCCTTCGACTCCGCACTTTGTTTTCACCCGCACCCTTTTTGCCTAAGTGACTTTGTTCAAGCTTGGTCTGCATGAATGCTTGATGTCGCTTGGTTTGTTGCTTCGCGATGGGCTCTTAGTATAGTGCTTCGTTTCAGGATCATGTACAGTGGTTCATTCTGGATGCTATGCTCCAGGTGTTCGGTTGATGGCGCTATTTTTTTCATTACGGGAGATGTGCGACGACGACATCTCGTGCGAGCCCGGGCGAGATGTCGATGTGCTCAAGGATGGCAAAAGTCCACAGAAATGCCAGGGTGATCACCGTCGAGGCTCAAGTTTGGTGTCTCATCTCGCAAATGGCGTCGAGGCACGGGCCAATCTCTTCGGCAACCCTCTTTTCTGTCAACCTCAAACGCCTTAACCACAGCCAAGGCATCGCTTCTCGCAACGAAACCTCGCTTGTCCAATAACGGTACCCATCAAGGGCAGCCCCTCAATGTAAGTGCACTCGATTGAGTATGGATATAGCAGGCCAGACGATGGATTTAGAAGGCAAGCTCAGATGTAAGAATGAGTATATAAGAGGTGGGATCCGTCCTATATCGATCCTTTTCTCATCACCTTCATTCACAACAACCTTCTCTACTCTACAGCAGGCTCTGGCAGTCGCTTTTTGACCAACAAGTTCTTTATCCTTGATTGCTCCCAGCAACAAAGTCATTCGCTAAGACCTTTCTCCTTCTTCAATCACACGACCTTTTCTGCAAGATGTACATCTCTACCGCTACTCTCTCCTCCATTGTCCTTGCGGCATCCCTGGCCTCTGCTGGCCCTGCTCACGTCAAGAGAGCCGATGCCTACGCTCAGTGCGGTGGCCAAGGCTTCACCGGTTCTACCACCTGTGTTGCTGGTTACCACTGTGCCGAGTCCAACGCCTGGTACTCGCAGTGTGTCCCCGGTGCCGGCTCTGCTGCCCCTGCCGTGACCTCCAACGCCGCCAGCACCGTCAAGACCACCTCGGCTGCTGCCAAGGCCCCCGTCTCTACCAGCAACAAGGCCGGCTCTGCTCAGCCCGCCGACAGCCTCAACAAGCTCTTCCAGGCCAAGGGCAAGAAGTACTTTGGTACCGCCGCCGACCAGGGCACTCTCGGCAACGCCCAGACTGCCGCCATCGTCAAGGCCGACTTTGGCCAGGTCACCCCTGAGAACAGCATGAAGTGGGATGCCACCGAGTCCTCCCAGGGCAACTTCAACTTCGCCGGCGGCGACTACCTCGTCAACTTTGCGCAGCAGAACGGTGACCTCGTCCGCGGCCACACCCTGGTCTGGTACTCGCAACTCCCCCAGTGGGTCCAGAACATCAACGACAAGACACAACTCACCAACGTCATGAAGAACCACATCACCAAGGTCATGACCCACTTCAAGGGCAAAATCTACGCCTGGGACGTCGTCAACGAGGCCTTCAACGAAGACGGCACACTTCGCCAAAACGTCTTTATGAAAGTCCTCGGCGAAGACTACATCCGCATCGCCTTTGAGACGGCCCGCGCCGCCGACCCATCCGCCAAACTCTACATCAACGACTACAACCTCGACTCTGCCAGCTACGCAAAGACCACGGGCTTCATCTCGCACGTCAAGAAGTGGATCGCGGCCGGCATCCCCATCGACGGCGTCGGCTCGCAGACCCACCTCGGCAAGGCGGGCTCCTTCAACAACCCGGACAATGTGCCTGCTGCCTTCAAGGCTGTCTGCGCTGCTGCACCCGAGTGCGCGATGACGGAGTTGGATCTTGCGGGTGCGGATGCAAACAGCTATGTCAAGGTTGTGAATGCGTGTGTGCAGACAAAGAACTGTGTGGGTATTACCGAGTGGGGTGTTTCGGACAGCCAGTCGTGGAGGAAGAGCGACAGCCCTTTGCTGTTTGATGGCAGTTTCCAGAAGAAGGCTGCTTATACTGCTATTGTCAATGCTCTCAAGTAGGGCGTTTTGATTCGCTGTAGTCTCGATGTTTGAGCGGTTTACTTTCTACAAATGACGGGGTTTGTTTGTTTGGATTCTTACTTAAGATCACTTCTCTGAGTGTTGGGGATCGAGATAGCAACGTTATTGAGAAACTGTGTGGGTTTTCTTGTGGAACAATATCGTGTCTTACCTTTCTTTGTGCCCCTCTTCGACATGTTGTGCTCCCAACTCTCTGTAACATACAATCCCAAACCTTGTACTTTGTTCTACGGGAATTGTGATTACTTGGTGATTTTTTTTTTTTTTTTGGTTATGGAGGCTGGTGTTGTTGTTGCTGTGGATACGTGTGCGAGGTCCTAGAATCGCCTTTGGTCATTCTAAACTTGTGGGTGGAGGGGATGGAAATACTGGTATGGAGTTTTTGCTCTTTTCCTTTCAGTTTGGGTCTGTTCTTGTAGATGGTGTTTGAGGAAAGAAGGAGATGTGTTGGGTTTTGTTTTTATACTATACCGTTGTTTGATTGCGGAAGTTGTTGCTCTTGCTTTTACCTTTTCGGTAGTCTTTAGGACTTGTTAGTTCTTGACAAAGCATGTGGATTTGCTAGGTTTGGGTTATGCTGGTGTAAAATGGTCTTCTAGATCGTATAATGCTATATATCTTATCGTATATATGGTTTCGTGTATTTAGAACTTATAAGTTAATATTAACATAACCTTGTTGATGGCATGGTTAATATCAAAACGAGAATAAAACCTACATGACCCTCTTGTAAAGTAACGTAGGGTTAGTGTGAAGTATATAGCTATATTTCAGCATGACTAGCAGATAGATCCGAGGTCTGCGGGCTCGAAATGTAGCCACCAGCACGTAGTTTTCCAGTAGAAGATTTTGTTCCTCAGATTTACTGGCAGGCAGCGTTCCAATCCAGGTCTAGGGATTGAGTAGGCATGATAGAGAAAATGATATATTCGATCCACGGAGTCCGTCTTATATCGGAGGTACCATGTCTACCTATGTCTTTTGGGTTTGTTTCTTGATAGTAGGGTGGTCAGCGACCTCAGCTGCTAGCTCCTGTTCTCTTGAACTTTTGACAAAGCTTTATAGTATTTTGATTTCTTTGCGGTATCCAACAAACCAGCTCTGCTGGCGCAATGGTAGCGCGCAAGACTTCTATCTGATCATTCCGATCAATCGAAATCTTGAGGCTGTGGGTTCGAGCCCCACGTGGAGCTAGCTTTTTGCACTCCCTCGCCATGGTATGCAAAAGAGGAACGAAAGGGTTGTGGTTCCAGATCGTTGGTAGGGAAAAAGCAATTTTTTCTTTGGTAGCGTTGGCCGGAGATTCAGGGAACCTTGGCAGATGTGGTGGATTGAGTCGTCGATTGCCGACGCTAGCCGACGCCAGCCGGGATCTGCCCGGCTTGGCGATCAGATGCGATTGTGCAAGTTGGGAAGGAGTTGATCGAAGGTGACATGTGGATTTCGATGGGTCTTGATCAAGGGATCGGAGCTGTGTAGCGTAGAGCAGAGCTTCCTGGCATATCCAAAGATAGTCTGTATCGAAAGATGGTAGATGTCGATTGTGTCCAGAACGCGTTTTGAGCCAGCCTAGTGGTATGGCGGATGGAGAACCGCTGATAAGACGATTTACCAACCTGTGCGGATGGCTGGTATGATCCTCGTGCTCTGGGATAGAACCACGTAAGTTACGGATCTTTCGGATGCCAACTCGGCAGGAAAGACAGACCGACACGAAAGACGTGTACAGGTCATGGAAGGTGGAGACCGATACACGAAAGCGCTGACGGCAGCAGCAACTCGAGATGGTCTGTCGTAAGCCGAGATGGGTGAAAATGTATTTGCCATCATCAACGTCCCTGAGAAATGGAGACAGGCCGACGGTATCCGTATCGAGTTGCCTCATTATCGTGTATTCTGAAGGAGGAAAGCGATGGCCGAGAACAAATACCTACATGTACCTTTGCAGAGGCGAAAAGGAGTCGCACAACAACAACCAGTATCCCAAAGTCCTGTCTCTGTATTTCTTCGTACTCGTCTCCAAAACTCATCAGTATCGCACAACGCCATGAACCGCTTACCGACACTCGATCCCCATGTCCTTACCATTGCAGATCTCAAAGAGGCAGCATGTCGTGATATGCCACCAATGTATAGAGGTAGTCCTAACAGTAACCTCAGATTCCGTCGATAGATAGGCTGATCAACAACTAGACTACTACAACGAAGGAGCAATGGATCTGATTACGTATGTTTCGATTAAGACATTGACATATCTCGCTCACAGTGCAAACAGTCTCAAGGACAACGAGGAAGCCTTCAATCGCTACAAGATCAGACCTCGAGTATTGGTAAACGTAGCCAAGATTGAACTCGAAACAGAAATATTTGGTGTCAAGGTGAGAACAAATGTTTTCCAAGCGAGACCCGAACGACACTGACGTTTCACGTCAGACTGCAGCACCCTTCGGGTTCAGCCCAGCAGCCATGCATGGACTGGCTCACCCGGATGGCGAACTTGCGACTTCACGTGCTGCAGCAAATGCGAATATATGCATGGGTCTGTCGGTATTTGCAACACAAGGCCTCGAAGACGTGATAGCTCAGAGCAGTGGGAACCCGTACTTTATGCACATCTCGATGATAAAAGACAAGGTGGCGTGTGCAAAAACGATCAAACGTGCTGAAGGTCAGTGGATGATCAGACTACTTCTCCAATCTTGGACTGACAGATACACAGCTGCTGGATACAAAGCCATCTTTCTCTCTGTGGATGTACCGGTACTGGGACAACGGTTAAACGAGCATAAAAACAAATTCGAGCTACCTGAAGGACTCCAATGGCCGAACCTGACTGCTGTGGGCGAGGGGCTCGAGTATGGTGAGTGAGGTGTGCTTTTCTCTCGATGGCTTCAGATTAATTATTGGCAGATGCAACCATTGAATGGCATACCGCAATACCGTGGATGCGATCACAGACCAAGCTGGAGATCTGGCTCAAAGGTGTTGCTTCGCCAGAAGATGTCGCTCTGGCGATACAGCACAAAGTCGATGGCATCATGATCTCCAACCATGGTAAGTAAGCTCGTGTTGCAATTGTTTTTCAAATTCGAAGAACTCGTGCTAATTTCGTATCATTAGGAGGACGTCAGCTCGATGTGAGTTATCCACTGCCATCTTCGTTTCTAACTTGCTGATTGTGACGTTTGTCTCAGGGCGTCCCTGCAACACTTGACAGCCTTCGAGACTGTGCTTCTGTTGCCAAAGGAAAAATACCAATCGCGTTCGACGGTGGTGTGAGAAGGGGCAGTGACATTTTCAAGGCATTGGCATTGGGTGCCGATTTTGTGTTCATGGGACGAGTACCGATATGGGGTCTTGCGGTAAGTCGCAACAAAAGCAACAGTGGTGACAAAGGACTGACGACTTGGGCAGTACAAGGGGCAGCAAGGTGTTGAACTTGCGGTCAAGATTCTGATGGCCGAGTTGCGTATGACCATGGCATTGGCTGGGTAGGTACATGTCTGGCTGTATCAATGTGATAACACTGACGTGATGTTAGATGTCGGACTGTGAAGGAGATCAACCGAGGGCATCTCGCAGTGTTGAAAGGAGACGGCGTGCTGTGCAAGCTGTAGACGATTGGCACGAGAAACTTTCAGTTACTTTGCTTAGACATATCTCTGACGGTCTTGAGTATGTAGTGGAGGCTTTGGTCGACTCGTTCAAGGACACTCTCATACCTGAAAAGCCAGTCGCTCGTCCACGCTTTGCCAGGAAACTCTAGCACAAGAAGTTTCAAGTCTCGGATAAGATTTTGAACAACCGGCTTGTACGCAACCAAATCATCATATACTTGCCTGGCATTGGTAAATGGAGACGGAATGAGCACCTGTATTTGATATCCCAGTTCATTGCTCAGAGAAGCCATTTCAGCCGCAGTAATCGTTGTCATTTCTCTTTCGTGTAGTCGTTGTGGCCTGCTGACACGGTGGGCTCGTTCGAAGCAGTTTTGACGATGCAGTCGTAGTTTCGAATCCACGAGATCCCTATGCAGACCATAAGACTTCTGGTATGCCTTGTGGGAGCGGATGTATACAGAGTCCAGCTGTTCTTGGTCAGTCAACGTAGACTCCTCTGAGTCCGGTAATGTTGGCTCCGACGTTGACGAGACCAAGTGCAAATTGGTTGAGATTTTCTACTCTTTGTTAATTCAAACAATCGATAGATAGATTGAAGCGCACCCCATCAGTCACCGTTGGATCTGTAGTCTGTAGGTCGTCGGTGTGAGAATGACCTGGGATGTCCGCATGAGAGCCATTGTGTACTGCGCCGTCGCCGCTGTCGAGCATGTCCGGCATCTTTGCTAACATTGAGTTGTGGAGCTGAATGGCCGGAGAAAGTGTTGATGCCGTAGGAGGTTCGGGACTGATTTTTGAGCACGATTGAAGCAATCATCGCCAGTACTCAACCGATGGTAGAAAGGCCGGAGGAGCCTCACTGCGAGACGTGACTCTTCACTCGTTCCTACCTCTGAATTTCTTACTGAGAACTTGCCTTTAGGTGTGGGCGTCTTAGATCTCGCTTTGTCACAGGTGGGTCTATCTCGACTGGTGAACACGGCATGAATGCTCAACGAAAAGCTGTAAGCGAGAGTGAACAGAAAGCGAAGTTGGTTGATGATGGAAAACAAGATCGATTCACGACATGAAGTCGAAGCCATGCCAAGACAAAAACGCTCTACCAAAAAGAGTCCATGCTTCCTGCCTCTCCGACTCTCGAGTCTCCACTGAACTTGCCCTCACTGTTTCAGTTCCACTTTCTTCTCACTCGGATGGGCGTGCCGAACAACCACTTGACCGTGCTCCGCCGAAGAAAGCATCATTGACATGAATAGCGTCCCATCTTTTCGTCCAGTCAGTATACTAGGTGGGCGACGATACTGATCCGCCTCTCCACGGCGAGAAGGAAGTTCACCACAAGTCGGCCACACACGAGAAAATGACGCTCATTCCGTCAATTCTTTGCAGGTCGTTGGACAAAATAACAGAAATCGTGTTTACTGGCAAGCCTGAGTTTTGACAAGGTTGCACGGCACCATTGTTGTGCCTGCCTGCCACCAGCCACAGTGCATATGCATGCATCAAACTCTATTATTCCCGCCCGAGCAACCACCCAATTTCCAGGTTTTCCACCAGCCACGGCCCACGAAGGGAACCACAATCCCATTTCCCTGCTCCTCTCCCATAGATCTACGACTCTATCAAAGACAAGAAATGCCAGGTTGAATTAAACTCCTCGGCTCCCCTCACGGGTCTTTCTATTCGCAGAGCCGCGGACCGAGTTGGAGATGAACCATACCCCTACTTGCACTTCTTTTGTTGCTAAAATCCTTTTACCAGCCCACTTGATGCGTCAGAAACGCGTGGACGCGGTCGTGTGTACATCATCCCGCCCCTTTTTTCCTTGATCTTGGGTCAATTGTCTGTGGGTTGTGTATGGCAAGGTGGGTATGATTTCTTTCCCAACCACGCAGATTCATCGTGATCCTTGCCATGCCACGCGACTCATATATGCGACCTAGCAGTGGTGGCTAGAAGATGCAGTGGCTATATCAATACAGTCCATGTCTGCCTGTGTTTGCGACTGTTTCAACAAACTCTCTTTCATAGCATCTCTACACTCGTTCCACGGAGATGGTTTCTTCTGCACTCCTCCTGGCCACCTTGGGTGGTCTTGTCACTCGTTCCTTCGCGCAATCGTTGTCTGACAATGTCAATGCAGAAGTGACGGTTGCGTCTGCGGCCACTTCGCTGATTCTCAGTGCAAGCCCTTCATCAGGATCTTCCACATCGAATGCAGCTCAGCCTGTTACACAGATATCTGATGGTCAGATCCAGTCTCCAGCTCGCTCGACCGCTTCGCCTAATGGCACATTGACCGCTACCCCTGGCATTGTCGCCTCCAATGCCACATCTACCGACGATGCTGCCGCAGCCTCCATAAGCCCTAATGGAGGTATACTCTCCATCGCACCGAACAGCACTACACCGGATCAGTCCAAGCTGGCGGCACGAAGCGAATGTCAGGCTCTCATGGACAGCAAACTACCTAGCAAGAACAGCATCCCTTCCAACTTCAAATTCTCCGGCAATGTGAGAACATACTACGTTACTGCTGAAGAGGTGGCTTGGAACTACGCACCCAGCGGTTGGGACAACTGGCTCGGTGTGCCCGTTCAGAACTCTCCCCACGCCGCTGCAGCTGGCTATCTCAACATCACCGGATCCATTGGTGCAAGCTGGGGTTTAGAATTCCAGAAGGCTGTTTATAAGGGCTACACGGATGACACCCTCACTACCCAGTCCGAACAACCAGCCACCAATGGTATCAACGGTCCCATCCTTCGTGGTGAGGTTGGTGACATGATCCAAATTATGTTCGTCAACAACTTGTCAAAAAACTACGCATCAATGCACAGTATGGGTCTTTACTATGGCAAGCAGTACGAAGGATCTCTGTACCCCAACACCACCGATGGCGCAACGCCAAACGTGCAGGAGCAAGATGCTGTTCCTCCTGGTGGCTGTGCAGTCTACAAGTGGCTCATCTCGGACTCTCAGGCACCAGCACCCGGTCAGAGCAGTCGTCTCTGGTCATACCATAGCTTTGTCAACATGCCAGCGGACACGTCTGCAGGCCTCTCTGGTCCCATCATTGTCTACAACAGCGGCGAGATGAACAGCACAATGTCTGCCCACCGTGAGTTTGTTGTCACCACCAACACTCACTACGAGGCTCGTTCCTTCATGGCCGGCACCAATGCAAAGAACGCCGGTGTTGATACCAGCAGTATGCGCGCCACCAACCAGCTCGTTCAACCTTATATTGGCAACGAGTCCTTCTGGGTGCCTCAGTTGACCAACTTCCCTGAGATCCAGCTCAGCGATGCTCAAGGACCCAACTTCTACACGATGAATGGTTACGTGTTTGGCAACGGTGCACCTTATGAGATGTGCCGTGACGACCCTGTCATTTGGTACGTGATGGCGTTTGGTGGAGCATCTCACGTATTCCACTTGCACGGCAACAACTTCCAGTACAACGACATCTGGCAAGCTAGTCAGAGCATCAATGCTGGTGAAATGTTTACTTTCAACATGAATGCTCAACTGCCTGGTGTGTGGCAGTTGTTGTGCCATGTCAGCAGTCACAACCTGTTTGGCATGCAGCAAAACTATGTCGTCCACGGTACTGAAGAAGATGGAGAGTCTTGCCCTCTACCGCCGTTGACTGCCAAGTTGGCTGGTTCCCCTTGAGCAATCGGCGGATGAAAAGATGAGCGACCGAAGGATGAAAAGATGTAATACTGTATATACCAGGCGGACCCAAGTAATGTCTAGATCAGAAGAATAATATTGAACAAGACTGTACCAAACGTCTTTGTGTTTGTTTATGCGTCTCCACATTCAGGGGATCATGTTCGCGAGTATGTCATGCATGAGCTGGGCGCTCGGACCGCTTCTGGGGATTCGCGCGAACTCCCTTGACAGGGAAGTTGCAGTGAAGGCGGCCAACGGACAAACGACAATTCATTTCACTCCCTGACGCTCTTCACCTTCCTTTTCGACGCCGCTGTTTTCTTCCGACCGCAACATTCGCTCAATCCCATCATATCACGACAACGTCAAACCGCTATTAATCCCATCAATTACGCAAAGCGCGAAAGAGCCGTCGCCAACGACATCCAGGCGTGCGACACGTCAACTCAACATCACTAGGCACAACAATGGCGCACGGAACGCCCACGCCCGACATTACTATCCAGCGCAACCGCCTACCCAACCTCTACGAAGTCCTGAGTCGCCAGACAAAGCCGCCGGTCGATCTGTTTAGTTTCTACATTTACATGCGCGATGCTCAGCGCAGCGTCGACTATCTTGACTTCTGGTACACAACACCTCCCAGCGTCGCCTGAACATGCACGCCAGAACTGACCCTCACCCACAGGCTGGACGTCTCGCAACACATGTCGCTGTGCCGACACTATGTCCGCGGCCTTCACCGCAGCGTGCTAGCAGAGACACCCGAGCTGGAGAAGAGTGGCAGCAAGCGTAGTTCTCAAGTCCTGGACCAGTACGATGATAGCGTCATGGCCGGCCCCAGCGCCAACGACAAGGACACTCGCGTCTCGGCCTTCTTGCGCGGCGACAACGGTAGCATGCACTCGCCGAGCCAATCCCTTGGTAGCAACAACTTTGACCAACAAAACCCTCGCCGTAGCATGGTCGACAGCACCCAAGACGCCAGCCCCTACACCCAGGATCAGTCTCCCACCGGTACTACCGTTTCCAGACAAGACATCCGTGCCAGTGCTGAGAAGATCTTGTACACGTACCTGCTGCAAGGGTCGGAACGCGAAATCATCATTCCCGTCGGCATCCTTGAACAAGTCACCGACTCGATCGAGAACCAAGGCCGCGATGACCCAGAAGTCTTCGACAGCGCCAAGGATTATGTATTCCAGGCCATGGAGCGCGATGCCTTCCCTGGCTTCCTCAGAGCAAAGGCCCTGGGCAACATAGTACAGCCCAGCATGATGTTGAGATTGGTCGTTGGTCTGGTCGCTCTGTTTGCCGCCATCTGGACGGCATTCGTCCTCATCTTCCTTGACATGAGCAGAGGCACAAGATGCTGGGTACGTCACGCATTCTCTGTCACATCGACACGTTTTACTGACATTCTTCCAGGTCATCTTGCCCTTTACCATCGCCATCTACTTCCTTGTCTCACACCAATACATGCTCGACCCCATCCAAGCGCTTCTGGGCTACTCCGAGTACACCTTTGCTAAGTACTTCAAGGTCAAGGAAAACTTTGTCCACCGCCTGCTCACACGTCGTACCATGATGTGTCTCATGTGGATTGCCATCATTGACGCCGCCGTCTGTTGTCTCTTCATCTTCGTTCCCGGAAAGAGACTGTGAACGACCGAACCACGCAAAAAAAACCCCCATCGCTTGAGGTGATGGATGATTTCATTTACTTTCTACTCTCTCGCTACCGACCATTGTTATGCCATCCGACACTTTTCTTTTTCACTCCACTTCATGTCTCTATTCTTCTTTCTGTTCCTCTTCATACCCCCTCTTCTTCGATACCTCTTTTTTTTTTTTTTTTTTTTTTCTTTCTTTCTTTTCTCATTTCTCTCCAGGCGTGGCGTTATCTGTTGGCTGGGGTTTGGAGCAAGCAAGGTTATACAGTCTTGGAATGTTCTTCTTTTTACTCGATCTAGCAAAAACGAAAAATTGGTTAATGTCTTTTCTTTGGTCGATGAAACTGTGCGATGCTGTTTTGACTATGCGAACAGCGCTGTCTTTTGCCATCCGAAGCTCAACTTTTTTTTTCGGTCCACGCAGTCGCTCTTTCCTCGATTTGTTACTCTGTCTCTCCGCGTGCTTAGGTCTGTCACACTCTAAGCCATAGCAATGCACAATGATTTCGTGAAACAGAGTCATCTCCACCGAAAGCCCGTCGTCACCAATAATTCTCTGTTTGAACATGCCTCCTGCTTTGAATCTCAATGTAGTTTTATAGCTTGCAGGATGTTTACTCTGTTGTCACTTCGGAGAGAATTGTAAGGCATGACTTCGATACCACGTAGGGGTGTGTGGGCTTGGGGTTTCGTAGGAGTATCTGGTACATCCCTGGGTAGTGCTAGAGAGATCTGTTCGATGCGAGAGGAAGTAGAAGGGATCGAGGATATGCGTTGGAGCAACGAGACCATGTTCATTAAGAGTTCATGCTTCTTTTGAGCCCGATGCTTGCGCATGCGTATGCACATTATCAGGGATTGAACATTTCCATGTATCATCAAAGTGGGAGGTAGCTAGGTGGTGAGTGGTGTACAGTTGACGAAGCTTTTGCTCTTTGTTGATAGATTATCATGCTAAGTTTAAAGATTCTGTAGAGGGGACGTCGTTGCTTTTTTGCTAGCTCAAGGGCAGAAGGGATGAATGCTTTGGTGTTAACGGCCTTTGATACCAAGGTGTGAAGATCTGTTGGTCTTCTAAATGACAACTCGTGTCGTCGTCTCGTTCGTGTCGATACCTCAAAGTTTCACTTCCAGCAACTCTCGACAACAGTTCCATCCGTGATCTTCCACACACATCCGCACGACTAAGCCATCGACGACTAAGCCATCGACGACTAAGCGTAACCACAAATCTACAGATATAAAAAAAACGAAAAACAAAAACAAAAAAATGCTCCCATCATTCCAACCACACCACGTGACGTTGTTTTCCCTTCCCAGCACCAGCACCTAGCATCTCAAAAACCATGGATCCCCTAAACACACTCGGCTACCACCTCTTCCTCGACAGCACCCCCGAGCTGCAGTCGACCTTCCGCATCTGGTTCCACGACTGCAATAACGCTTGCAACTCTACATGGCACACGCAGAACAATCCCTGGACCACACATGTCGTCTCCTCGCACAGCGGCTCCAACATCGCAGGCAACAGAAACACAGATGTCGAGGTTTTGAGACTGGACTTGCTGCCAAACAGCGATGGAGACGAGACCAAGAGGTCGCCAAAGGGGGATGAGACTATGGCGTCGAAGGAGCGGATGAAGCGATACTTGGCCAGCATCGAGGAACTCATGGGTGAGTTGAGTGGGGCTGCCATTTCCTTCCACCTTGTTGTGGAGAGAGATCTCTTGTTGCTGTGAGCAAAAGATGAACTGACCACAGAAATTACAGGATTCAAAGCCACTCAAGTCCCCCACGACCCCGACGACAAGAGCGACCAGACAAAGCCGCGTGCAGCCGGCAGATGGATCTTTGAGAACCCTACAGATGCACTCAAGAGTCTTCCTGCCGGCTACGCATTGATGCACAAGGAGCGTGGCACCAAGAACAATCGCCAGGGCGACTTGTACCTGTGGGGTCACCCGTCTGGCGAAAGGTTCGATTCGGCAAAGAAGTTTGTCGTTCATTTGAAGTGGCTTGTTCATGGTAAGGTGGGTGATTGCCAGTGTGTTCTGTGCAAGCCTCCTCCCAAGAAAACCAAGGAGGAGAAGGAGATGGAGAAGGAGAAGAGGGAGAAGGCGAAGAGGGAGAAGGAAAACAAGAAGAAGAAGGAGGAGGAGGAGACCAAAGACAAGGTCGAGGATGAAGAGGAGGGTGAGGATGAAGAAGGTGCGGAGGAGGACGACGATGAGGAATACAACGAGGGCGAGGAGGAAGAAAGCAATGGAGAATAAGGAGCGGCATTCTCATGTTGCTGCTACAGTCATGGTTGAAGAAAACAAAGAGGGGGTATCGCAAGAGTGAAGGAGAAAGCCGAAAGAGCAGATACAAACAGAGCCACAACGCCAGTCCACAGTAAACTTCGTGGGAAAATACAAGAAACGAATTAGAAGATGAGCTTTTCACTTGCCAACCTCTGCAAAGTGCTCCTGCTCGATGTAGCTCCATTCCGGCACATCCTTGACCTTTTTCCACAATTCCTTTTCCAGCTTGATGGCGGCCTTGTGGTAGGGGGTCTGCTCGGCATTGTAGCGTCTGCAGTTGACACAGATGAGGGTGGCGTCTCTGATAAAGTCTTCGGGTGTTTCGTAAGCGTCGTTTTCGAGTTTCTGCTCCATGGTGCTGAGGTCCATGGGCTGTTTGATGACTTCGTAGTAGTCGAGGACTTCGTCTTTGTTGACGGGTTGGAGGAAGGGCCAGGCGTGGGTACTGTTCTGCAGGGCGGAGAGGAGGTGCATGAGTTGGGAGTGGTTGGGGTTGTGGCGGGGTTGGCGAGCCAGGGCATCCATGTCCAGACTCCAGCCGGTTTCCTTGATGGCAGATATGGTAAGAGGGTCGATGGATGGAAGAGCGTCGCCTTTCTTCAGGCCTTTCCACTGAGCGGGTGGAGGGTGGACCTCAAACGACTTGGAGACGGCCTTGATCTTTGCGTGAACGGCAGCCTTTTGCTTGAGCAGCAGACGGCCCGACTCGAGGTAGCGGATCTTGGGGAGCATGCTGCACTGCATGATGGTGCCTCCCTCGTAGTCCTTGATGTAGCCCATCCAGCGCGGGCGTTCGAGGGTGATTTCCTTTGTGAAGCCTTGCTTTTTGAAGTAGCCAATGGCGTAGTTGTCGGCGTAGGTCAGGAAGTGCATGACGTCCGACGTGGCCTTGACGTAGTCTTTCAGGTGCGACATGAGGTGGGCGCCGTAACCCTTGACTTGCTGGTCGCTGCTTATAGCGCAGAAGACGATTTCGGCGAACTGGCGGCCCTTGAAGGGCCGGTAGGTGATGCCGCCCACGACTTCCAACGGCTTCTTGACAATAGCCATGGACAGGTGGGTGCGGTCGTAGACGAGGCGGGCAATGTAGTCTTTGGGCATCTTAGGCAGTTGTTTCTGAAAGATACACTTGAGGCCCGTCAGGATGATGTAGCTCTCGCGGTCGCCGTCGTTGTTGACGGCGCGGAACTCGATCTCGCCATTGCGCTCCTCGATGACGGCGGGCTTCTCGGGGAAGGGCACGACGCGCGGTGCTGTCGACTGGATGGCGTCTCCCGTGTCGTGGGCGAGGGTGGGCGTGGGCGACGTCGACGACTTGAAGCGCTTGCTGTCGGCCGCCGAGTCATCGGGCGACTCGGCTTTGCGCTTGGCCGTAGACGCGGCCTCGTCCTTGACGACTGCGGGCGCCATGTTGCTTTCTTCGTCTTTGTGCTGTCGCCTGTCAGTCGCGCCGCCGTCGCTCGTCGGTCGTCACTCGCATGTGAATGTCCCGAGCTCGGACCTGCCGCATCGTGTGGAGAAGTTTCTTGGCGTTTGCGGACCTACCCGCTGTCAACTTCTGCTCCTTCCAGACACCGCAGATGCTTGTTTGCCCGCTACCCGACTCTAGACAATCGCTTTCCAATCTTTGTCTGCAAGAGTCGTGGACCAAAAGTCCTTTGCGACCCTCTGCATTGCTGACATCTGTCTTTCACACTATCCACTTTCCGTTCATCCCCATCAGCATCCCTATCTCTATTCACCCTGTACTATTCCAGCTATCTTGCAGCCTTGAACATATCTTTGTTTAGCACCATGCACATGTGGGAGAGGTCGAAACAAACTCATCAAGACTCTCAATGTAGGCAGCAACCCGTGATATGCTCAGACGTAAATGGTGACTGCTCAACCATAAAAGCAGCTACCCGCAACGTAGGTCTAGCTCTTTCCTCCCACGTCTTTCTTTTCTTTCACGCCTTCCACTTTCACACAGCTTTGTATCTCTTTGGCAGTCTCAGATAGCAAACACCTCGCTCCTCACTTCCCAACTCCTCCCCACTTAAATACCCGTCTGAAGTCACAAATCTTCCCATCACATCCCCTTTCCCACTGAGAGTCCAACATCATGTCTGTCTTTGGGAACCACATCTGTGGTTGCTACTACACGAGTCCGACCTCCTATCCCGCACGCACCTACCTTCCTCAGGTCCACCTGGACTCCCACACCACCATTACCCCTCTGTACTTCACCACCAAGCTCTCCCAGACCTTCCAAAATCCCTCAGAGGACAACCTTCCGGAAACCCGCTACACCTTCCTCCTGTATGATGGTGTCGCCGTGACCGCCTTCTCCTGTACTGTCGGGGACAAGGTCATCAGCGGCCATGTCGAGCAAAAGGAGCAAGCCCGCAAGACCTTCGATGAAGCCGTCAGCAGGGGCGAAACCGCTGGCCTCTTGGAGTCTCTTCCTACCGGCGTCTTTGGAGTCACTCTTGGAAACATCCCTGCCAACGCTTCCATCCAAGTCGACATCACCTATGGAGGCGAGCTCAAGCACGACGCTCAGATCGACGGCTTGCGCTACATTCTGCCAACCTCTATCGCTCCGCGTTACGGCACTTATCCCGGCCGACTCCTTGAACTTGACTCGGCCATCGCCAGGGATATCAAGATCACTGTCGATATCGACATGGCAGGCTCCACCATCCGCAAAGTCCAGTGCCCCTCCAAGCACCCCATCGGCCTGGATATTGGAACCCTGTCTACCTCTCTCGAGTCCACCTCCGACATGTCAAAGGCATCCGTCTCCTTGGCCCACAACACGACCGAGCTTGGTTCAGATTTCATCTTGCAGATTCTGATCGACGACGTTGGCTCTCCAAAGGCCATCCTCGAAAAGCACTCCCTACCTGGTCGTCACGCTCTCATGACAACATTTGTGCCGCGCTTCAACCTCAAACCCACCAGACCAGAGATAATCTTCATCGCCGATCAGAGCGGTAGCATGCGAGGCAGCAAGAACGCTGCTCTTGTCGCTGCTTTGAAGACATTCCTCAAGTCCCTACCATCTGGTGTCCGCTTCAATATCTGCGCTTTCGGGTCACAACACGAGTTCCTGTGGGAGAAGAGCGTCGCTTACAACCAAGAAAAATTCAACCAAGCTCTTCACTTCGTCCAAGGCTTTGCCGCCCACCTTGGTGGCACGGAACTCTTGCGCCCTGTCAAGGCCGCCTTTGAATCTCACCTTCCCGACATGCCCCTGGAGCTTGTTGTTCTCACCGATGGTGAGATCAAAGCCGAGTCTCAACTCTTCCATTACGTCAACAGCCAGATACACGAGAACAAGGTCGATGCCCTTTGCTTTGTGCTCGGTGTCGGCCGTGATGTCTCTCACACTCTGGTTGAAGGCTTTGCTCGCGCTGGTAACGGCGTTTGTCAGTTCATCAATGACGACGAGGTCATGGACTTCAAGGTCGTCCGTATGCTCAAGGCTGCTTTGTATCCACATGTCAAAGACTATCGTTTGGAGATCAAGTACGATGAGGTCGAGGACTTTGAGATGGTTGAGAATGTAGCCCCCGAGCAGGCTGTTGATGCTGCTGACCCCACGGATCAGCCCAAGGCGCCTATCTCGTTGTTCGATCAGTCTGCCGACCTCAGCGATACCCCCAATGAGGATCAAGACGCTGATCGCTATGCTCATCTTCCCAATATTGCCGTGCCCGGATTCCTTCAAGCACCTGATGTCATCCCTCCTCTGTTGCCTTACAGCCGGACTACCGTGTATCTACTCCTTCAGGACACGAAGCAGATTCCCAAGTCTGTCGTGCTGCACGGTACCTGTCCTGGTGGTCCACTGACCCTGGAGATCCCTATCAAGAAGATTGACAATCCCAACTACACCATCAACACTCTTGCAGCCAAGCGAGTCATTCAGGAGCTCGAAGAAGGCAGAGGCTGGTTGCTCACTGCACAGGAGGGTGCTGAGTCGATAAAAAACAAGTACTCCTCCCGCTTTGACGAATTGGTCGAAAAGGAAGTCGTTCGCCTCGGTATTGAATACCAAGTTGCCAACAAATGGTGCTCCTTCGTTGCCGTTGAGCCCAGCCAGAAAGGCAAGAGCGCTGCTAGGAGTGAAGTCGTCCAAGGGGCCTCTGTTGCGGAATCTGAAATTGGCTACCAAGCACGTAGCGCCAAATGCAGACACAGGACCAGCAAAAAATGCAAATCTACAAGTCTTTCGCGCAGTGCTACCAGTGGAGGCTATGAATATGATTTTGGAGGCCGCGGCGGTTCTTCACCGGGCCGTGGTGGTGCTGATGTTCGGTATCCTATACCCAAAACTCTCTCGATGCAGGAGGCCTCGATATCCCAGCCCCCGGCCATGATGCCCCAGCCTCAGGTCATGATGCCTCAGCCCCAAGCCATGGTGTCACAGACCGAGGCTATGATGTCCCAGCGCCAGGCCATGATATCCCCGCCCCCGGCCATGATGTCCCAGCCTCAGGTCATGATGCGCTCTGCGCGTTTTAGAGCTTCTTCCCCTTTCGGCTCTCCTTTCCATCCACCTCCTGCCGCATGCGCCTCCGCCCCTCCGCTTCCTGGAAACGTTCCTTCTGGTCCTGGGAACAC
>JAHRBU010000069.1:0-50530 GCA_019677095.1 Aureobasidium sp. SLJ-2021a | reverse complement strand
CCCCCATCATACCCGAGACTGATGCATGTTTGGTATCATTTCAGGTCTACAAACCGAGCGTTCCAGATCCTCATCACGCCGCGCCCGAAGAAAGCGAGTAAAGAACGACCAAAGAGACGGCAAATACATGCACACAAACTCGCTCGAGGCCCTCGAGGAGGCAGACGCCAACGGCGAACTGCACGAGATGCAACCCTTCGAGCGCATCGGGCCCGACTCGACATCCATGGACGGCCCCGTCACAAAGGCCCGCGCCGACAGGGGTGAAATCCCCGTGCGAGGCAGCAACCCGAACCAGCCCTACTACAAGAAACCGCCGCAAAAGGAAGCGTCACTGCTCGACGAGACCGACGGTCTGAAGTTGAAGTTGGACGCCAACCTCGATGTCGAGATCGAACTCAAGGCTAGTATCCGTGGCGACTTGACGCTATCCTTGTTGTAAGTACCTCGTCCCTTGTCCCCGGCCCAACTGACTTCTACACCTTTGCTGTCCCCGCATCGGAATATGAGTCTAAGTATCCTTTCGCAGAGAATAACCGCGTACAGTGCATGATCGGCTTGGCTCGCTCGACTCGCAGCTCCTTTCTGCCCCCACGCCAAAGAATATCATCGCTACGCGTCTTTTTGGCAATGATCATGTAATATTTATATCGTGTGTACGAAACTGGACCATCATGATGGGAACGGCGGCGTTTGTTTTTATCGGGAGCGCTTTCTTTCTTCATACCTTGATACTAGTACTTGTTTTCTGGCTAGATACATGCTGGCAATAAACTCTTCAATACAGCCAGTAGTCTGAAGTCCTGGTTTGATTCGTGTAGCAATGTACAGGTAAGAGATGTGTTACAGCAATGGATCATTATCCATATCAACAAGGTCTGTCCTCAATCCCCATAGCTTTCACCTCATGCCTTCTGCTTTTTTGCTCGCTTTCTGCTAGGGTTCTTGTCATTGGAACCCTCTGCTTTCCTCTTTCCACCTCGACTTTGACCGGCCGTCTCGGCACGATCCTTGGAATTCTCTCGGGCGACTTTCTTCCAAGCTGCCCAACCTGGTCTTGCGAACAGCTGTTGCGGCTTGTGAATGAATGCAACGCGACCTGCGCCTTTCGCCTCTTGAACCGAGACCGGTATGGGCTGCGCACTCTGAATGATCTCTCGGATCCCGCCATCATCTTCCAGCTCCTTTGCGTTTCTATGTTCAGCTCGACTCATGGTCCTCGCTCGCTCGAACATTTTCTCCTCGATCGTTCCTTTGAGGACCAACGTTTCTGCATGAACTTCACGCGTTTGCCCAATGCGGTGGGCTCGTTTGAGCGCCTGTGCTTCGACGCCGGGTCTATTCACGGGGTTGATGAAGAACACTCTCGAAGCCGAAGGAAAGTTTAGCCCGAACGCAGCTTGGCCGATATCCATCAACAAGACACGATGCTCTGGCCTCTGGTTGAACCGAACGACGTAGTCTGATTTGACTGCAGGCGTGAGTGATTTGGCGTATATAAGGTAGTCGATGTGCAGGACTTCAAGCGCTTGAGCAATGTAGTACGCAGTATTGTCGTTGTCGTAGAAGACGAGTATCTTCTCATCGCGATAGAATTCCTCAATACGGGACAGGAGATAGCTGAGCTTGACGGATGTGGTACCGACAATATTCGCATTTCCCAAGACCGAATTGGCTGGCAGTTGCGCTTCTTTGATCTCGCTATGCAAATCTGGGGCCACGGCAGAATTATCGCGTTTCGGAGATACAGGTTTGGTTTGTTGTAAGCTTGGTGTCTTTACACCAGTAGAACGCTTGCTTCCTGTTTGATTGACCGAAAATGAAGACGAAGGTATGCCTGCCTTGACAAGCACGGGTGTTTTTTCGTCTGTTGATTTGGAGTTTAGAAAGGATAATGCGTGTATCCCAGACCCAGAGAGACCTTCTGCAGGATCCGCAAGTTCGGTCTGTCGATTTACATGATCTTGAGCTTGCATCAACTGAGATGCTCCACACAGCAGATGGGAGTTTGATGGATCTGATGGCCAAAACGTTAGCAAAGCATTCTTCCGAAAAGGCTCCTCATGGATCTGATATCAACATTGTTGATGCCTTGCCTTGCCTTGTTGTGGTATCAAGAACTTACCTGATCTGTCAAAAGACCAAAACTCTGCAGAATCAGTCGGCCAATTCTCCACAAACAGACCCACCTCATGGCTTTGTGTCAACTTCTTCCACCCCTCAGAACCGACCATAACTCTGGCTTGGTCGATACAACGTCTGAGTAGGCTCTTATCTTCTCTTGAACACAGCTTGTTCTGCTTCTTGATGTAGCCTTCGCTTTGCTCTATAGCAGCTTCCATATCAGAAGCACTGAATCCGGTCCAATAGAACGCGCTTGCGCGCAGGTTGTTCAACAACCGGGTCCTCTCTTTACCGCTGTTCTTGTGAAAGATGTAGTCAATGTCCGTTCTCTCACTCGTGACAGCATTGGCGGTCAATACGAACACAAAGGCGTTCACAGTCAGCTTGTCGTAGAAAGACGGTTCCAACCGAATGATCTCATGCGTCAGCGGTGGGAGCTCAATATCACGCTCGACATCTCCAGACTGTGTTCTGATAACGATCGATTCCAGTGTTTGGCGTAAACATTTTGAGAAACCAGAGAAGGTACGAGCTCGTGGGCGTAACGTCTCGTGTCGGAAGAAGTAGTTCATCCAATCCGATGAAGATCCTCTCCCACTTTCGACAGAACACCAAGGTCTAATCTTCAGGAAGTTGCTTGCCATCGAGCCGATGCTGCGAACGGCTCCTACCCTCTCGTCCTTCGCGTTGAATGCTTTCCTCTGGCTGAGTAAAACATCGCGTCGAAGGTATTCTGCAGCATTGATGCTGGAGATGTCATCGGGGTTGGCAGGAGCTGGAATTCCGGAGTGCGACACAGGTCCGACCAAGTCCATCTCAACGCCAACAAGATCTTTTGCTGGCGTACCGCTGACGATCCACCGATGAGAGGCTTCAACAAGTTTGCCCGCTACAGTCGCGATTCTGGTATTCTCGGTAGCCATGCCATGACCTTCGTCGACGATAATTCTCAGAAAGTGGAGAGCCTTGAGTGGTGATACATACAAGTCCTATCGTCAAAAGCTGGTCAGTCAGCTTTTCCTTTGTGTAAGAAGTTTGTGAACTCACATCAGGTCGTATACAAACACAATCTCGAGTTCGAGTGGCTCCAATATAGGGACAGTTACAGGTCACTGGATATCTTGACATACGTCGACCGTTTGCGTCTGCGCCGTCTCGGTCCTCGTACTCGAACCGATGTCGGCTGAACAGAATGAGGTCGAAGGTTGTTAGTGTTTCGGGTGGAGGAAGGGCAACACGGTTATCATCCATAACTAGAGTGTTCAGAACTCCTGTCGTATGCTTCTCCAGCTCTGATTTCCACTGCGACAACAAGTTTCTTGGCACAACGACCAAGGTTGTTGCGGCGAGTATTACCTTCTTCGGCGCGGGTATCGTAGTCTTGCGATTCCAGCGAATTGGTTCAATCGGTATTTCGTAAGAAGGCGCATTCTGACGCATGAGGTCAATGCATCTTCCCATATATTCACCAGTATGGTGTTCGTGTTTTTCAAGAAAAGGGGACCAAGGCGCAGAGTGTCGATTGACAGCTGATATAGCCATGTCCAGAAGACTGGCAACTTTTGGTCGAACAGTTACTCGGTCATACTGAGCAGGCGTGCGAGGGAGATAGCCACGAGTTGCAAGAATCAGAGTTATACACATCAAGGTCTTGCCTAGACCCATGGTCTCTGCCAGAATGCCACCTTTGCAAGACTCATAGAAGCGGGGACTCCGAAGGAACGAGACATCCCAGGGCTCGTAATAGTAAGTTGTACCGTCAAGAGCGATGCGCTTCTCGAGTCGAGGGTCGAGTTCGAGTTTTTCTTCGCACTCCCTTTGTAGCATCTGAGCTGCAGATCTGCGTTGGTACGGATAGAGCACTGTCTTGAGTCCAGGTAGTTGATACTGAGAATCAAGAAGGTCTAGCATACTCTCTCGATGGAAGTGGCTCAAGATTCGCTCCGATGTTGGATTTGGAGATGGAATATTGTTGAACAAGTAATACAGAGATCCTTCTTCTCCAGCTGCGTACAACTCGAAAGGTTCTTTGACTCTCGGTTGACCGTCCCAGGCATTGAGTGAAATGTCAAGGTGTTGAATCAGCGAAAATAGGTGTGAGTCCAGTCCACGGTCCTGCTGTAGGTAGCGATGGCCGACATCACCGGGCAGGACATATACTCTGAGCACAGCCTTCGAGGGAGTACTCGCAAAAATGCGAAGCCGCCGGCAAGCAAGAAGCGCCTCGATATCATGCGTGTTCTGTTCAGAAAGACCTGGTTGTGATAAAGCGGCGATGTCAACAACTTCTTCCCAACCACATTCAGTATCAATCACTTCATCTAGGACAAGTGATCCAACTGGTATGTAGTTGCCCAGATCGTTGAGAAAACGGATACCTTCTGGTGAAGTGCATGTGGGCAATCTCGAGGGGTTTTTTGGAGTGATGTGAAGTTTTTGGATGATAGGGTCTGAATCGTCCTGGCTGGTGTCATCACTCATCAGATCCACGACAACTGACCCGCGATAGGTCGCCATCCTGTCGATGCTGGCTTGGCCTGCTGGTTGGTAATGTGCATCAGAAATAGTGGTTTGTATGAAATTATGGATGGAAGTGCATGCGATTGAGATGACGAAGAGGGAAAGCCGGTCCGAGCGTATCTGCCAAGTCTTTTGTAGAATAATGAACGAGTTGAAGAAGGAAAGAACCAAAAGAGGAGGCGAGAAACTGACGGAAGTTTTCTTTCGGGTTTGCTCAGTATCGGCACGCTTCAAAAAGGAAGGTACGCACAGTGATGCTGAGAAGTGATGCTGAAGGCCATTTGTAGCCTGCTTGGTGACGAAGCTTCATGACAATGCACACAACTCCAATGGTAGTCCACAAGCCAATTACTTGTTCCATTCTTGTACCGTCAAACATGAAGATGTTGATATGCAGATTGTCCAAAGTAAAGATGTGCATCCATCTTCAAAAGAAAAACAAGTAGAAGGAGCGAGCCATGGGGGTTAAAACACTTGTCATCAGGAGAACCCTGCCACCAACACGCTGTTTACTCTGGGTCTGTGTTTCCACTCATCTTTCCAGTATCTTGACTTCTTCGATGGAGTATGCTCAGATGTTGCAATCATACATGCCTGGCACGATTCTTCAGTGCATATGACAGATGGATAACCTTGTCGCCGAAGAGCTTGTGCCGTATATAGCTATCCAATCAGACCGTACTTTTGAGGACAGAGCAGCTTCTAGAGATATCCCTTAGCCTACTCACCTCTGGGCAGATCCCTGATTTGAAGGATATATCGTACTGTGCACATTTATAGCTTGACCGTCGCTCGTTGCCATCTGCAAGAAGAAGCCCAAGAACCACAAACGTGCCGAGGTTCGTTCCAATGCCACCAAGCTTTTCCGCCAAGGGCCAAGGTGACACACGTTGGCCGAGTTTCATCGTCAGAAAGCCACGGCTCCTCTTGCTATCACAGGTTGATGACATCGGATACAAAGCATGCGCAGAGTTGCTGCTTCAGAACAGTGTCACGGGTGTTCGACTTGTCGTCCAACACGACAGAAGAGCCTTCGGAGATCTCGAAATGCCGTTGGCGGCTAGACATATGGCGAGCACGGCTGTCGCGGAGGACGCGTCAGTACATTGGGTTGGGTCACGATAGGAAATATCGGGCACTGGGCAGCCTGGCAGGTAAGCAGCTGATCTGGGGTCTATGTTCGACTCGTAATGGGTCGCTGTCTTGTTTTCGCCTGTCCAATCCTTTTCCTTCAAATGTTTTTCCCGGACACATGTTTGTGAAGGAGTGGTGCTGCTACTAAAACAGAATCGATTTGATTGCTCTCGAAACGAGACACGAACTCACGACCAACCACTTGCCGGCATAAACAGAACCGACCCAGGTAACCATCTCAGAGAGGATCATAGACGCAAACGACAGAATGAAGCTCTTCGCTCGTCTCAATGTGGTTGTGATGCTCGCAATGTCGGCTCTGTTATTTGTGGCCTGGAACTTGCGCTCATACCATCCGATCACGCGAGCAAAGAAAGTCTGGAGTCGCCAGACGACCGAGATTGTAGTGTTTGGGGACTCGTGGAGCACCAATCGCCTCGAACTGCCTGCGAACCCATCCCCGACACCAGCCAACAAGCAGCTGTGGGTGGATACTCTTTGCTCAGAGGTGTGTTGCGTTTGGCGTGCTCCGTCTTGACTCATTCTGACTCAGACAGCTTGTTTGCGACCGCATCTACGACCTTGCCCAATCGTTGCCCTCCCATCCGTCCCAGCGTCGGGGTCCTGTGGTCGACAATGACATCTATGCCAATCTTACCCAGTCGATGAATTTCACGCTTGGCTTTGAAGAGATCGGAGACTTTGGACATCAGGTGGACGAATATCTCGCGCAAGACGATGCTCGATGGCAAGATGACGGAGACCAAATGGGCCTGAAGACCACCACGATAATCTTTACCGTCTTCTTCGGCGTCTGGGAGCTTTGGGATTTTGTAAGCCTACCACAAGAGGCTGTCTTGCCCGCTGTGGTGGACTGCATCAATTCCATGTTTGCTCAACTAGACCGCCTCGTCCAAGCCAAGTCGGTGTCGTCGCTCCGTCCAACCATCATCATACCCAAGGTCCCGGATCCCAGCTTCTTTCCTCGCTGGATCAGCCAGCGTACATCTGCAAACGGCACAGACCAGTACGGTCAGCTCCAGCGGCACGCCGTCATCCTGACCGATCTCTGGAACAACGCCCTGCAAAAACAGGTCGCCATGTGGACCAAAGCTCATGTTGTCGTGCCTGACTTCCATGCGTGGATGCTCGAACAGATGCGTGGGCCCGAGATCGACGAGACCGGCCTCGCAGTAGCCTCGAAGATCAGGACAGATACCAAATTTACGGACTTGACCCAGCCTTGTGTCATTTACACCGCTCCATCCAGTGGAGATGGAATCAAAACCCGGCCATTTACGATGTGCGATGATCCGTCGCACTTCTTGTTCTGGTATGTCAAAGCTCGAGCTGACTTCTTTGTTTGAGCCCACAATTTGATGCGCTTTCCAGGGATGATACGCGTTTGAGCGGCGCCGCACATGAGCTACTCGGCAAACACGTCGCTGGGATTCTCCAGAATAGTACAATCGTCAACCAGAGCTTGTACGTCTAGAATGCAAAGATCAAGACGAACCGTCCATTTTCCGTGAGTGGATAGGCTGATTGAACGGCAAGGCAGAAAGCGAGAGGCTTTGTAAATACTTGGATTGGTCGAAGGGCGGACGATTGCCTTCAATAATCGGTTTGTTCGCATTGTACATGTGGTGCGTTCCTAGGCCAATCTCCTTGCGTTTGGTCGGAATGTCTCACCTTGGCCCGGCTTTCCCGCATGCGGAAATCTACCCACCACCAGAACAAAGAAGTGCCAGCTCGGGTTGTCTGTCGCAACCTCACCGTCAGGCCGGATCTGTTCATGACAATCGGACATGAAGGGCGCTCGTTCGTCATGACACAAAGGAACGGCAGAACCAATCGCCGGCTCTGGCGACAAGAAAGACGAGGCGTGGGCGTTGTAGAATAATGGCCGCGAGCCCCCGTCTTTGGACCTTTGTCCGCGTATTGACATGAGGACGTCAAAGACGGCATTCTGACAACAAAAGAGTGCATTCCTGGCCATCCCCTTTCTAATGTCTGTCATACGAGTACCCCTATCGGAACCTAGGTTTTCGACATTGTCGCCGACCACTACATCATCGACTGCTGAGCCTTCCCATGCCCAACCCCAGATCGTCTTCACCAGGCAGTTGTGGGAGAGAACAATGCCATCTGCAGAACACGACGACTTGAGTACAAGTTCCCAAGGTATCGCAAGCCACGGAGGCGTCAATTCACGTAGAGTGTCGGCCAACATATCCATCGCTCCGCAATTGCAGCACTCACCCAAATCCCGGCTGTCGGACACGCCGCTGACGCCTGAAGAGTCACCGCCTTTTCGCGACCATCGCAAGAGAAGCGCCGACGCCATTGACCAGGACGAACTGCAAGACGTGAGCCCTTCGCACACCAGGGACGGCAGTACCGAGTCACTGGTCAACTTCTGTCTGTGCCAACCTGAGCCAAAGGTCCCTAGACCTAGGAACGGTCAGTACACGCAATATCTTGACTACCATGTATCTTGCGTATGCTAACATCTTTTAGCATTCATCCTTTACCGCCAAAACCGCCAGGCTGCTGTAGTTGCTCAGAACCCAGGTCTTGCCAACCCGGATATCTCAAAAATCATCGGCGAGCAGTGGAGAAACGAGCCCGACGGCGAGAAGAACCGTTGGAAGGCATACGCAGAGGTTTGTCAGACCGGTATACCAAGATAATGTTCAAGACTGATAGAGTGACAGGAAGAGAAGCTACAGCACCAACAGAGATATCCCTCTTACCGGTACCAGCCTAAGCGATCGGGTCGTCGAGGCAGTGTTTCATCCGAATCGGGCTTCTCGCAATCAGATCATCGCAAGTGCCAGAAGTGCGGAGGCCGAACTATCATCCATCCTACACCAAGCACTCCCTCCTCGGCACGAGAGCGAATTGAAAAACCTCACAGTCTGGAAACGAGTCCTTCATCAGCCTACCCTCATCCTTCACGTCTGAACGCATTCCAACTTCCCCCTCCAACCCCATCGTCGACCACAACCCCATCTACTCGCTATCTGCCTATGCTCAACAACCTTTCTCTATCATCTCCACATCCTCGCAACATGACTAATGGACGCCCTTCACAGCCATTCATGGTCCAACGTGGCGAAGATGAACATTCATCCATCCTATCGCCCGACTCGAAGCGCCGCAGATTTGAATCTCCACAAGGAACATACGTAATGTCGACGCGAACCATGCCACCACGACAAAACGCAGGCCCTGGCACACCGTTCCCCTTTGGTCCGCAAGGTCAGCCTCACATTCAGCAAGGCCAACAGATGGGGCCTCCTCACCAGTTCCCGCCTCCACCCGGTGCGCAGCATATCCGCAGAGAGAGTCTACCACGACCGGCCGATCTTTTACGAGGACCGGTGCCACCAAACATGATGGGCCCACCGCCTCGTCCTGGACCTGGCTACTCGCAGCACAGAGCGAGTCAAGGTCAACGCACAGGTGGACCCGAGCTCAGTTTGACGCTACCACCTCTGCAAGCCGGCACCATGTCTGGCCCTCCGACATCCACCAGAGTAGGCCCTGGGCAGCCATCGAGTGGCAACAGAGGTAGCGACTCCAAGGAGCCCGACAGACGCAGTGTGGGTGAGATCATCATGTCCATGTCGTTCATGGCCAAGGTGCAGATTCTCGGTCGGGTTGCGCCACCTTTCCCTGCTAGCGAGAACAACAAGTCGCGGGCCACCATCATCGCCATTGAAGGCGACGATCCGGAAGCCGCGCGCAATGTGACGGACTGGCTCGAAGAGTTCCTGGGTCGCGAAGGCGACATGGTGGTCAAGGTGGTCAATGGTCCCAAGCTACCGGAAAGCAAGGACGGACAGGAGGTCGATATCCAAGAGCTACTACGGACGGTGGCTGAGTGGCATGACGATGGTAGGAAAATCGAGCAGCTGGCGCGTGGAGGCAAGGACAGAAAGGATAGTGACAGCAGTTCACAATCGGGCTCTGTGGCTGACAGCGAGGCTATGGAAGTCGACTCGTCTCATGGCGGCGGCAGCAGAGTGGTGATACTCCTGCGTACATACACGGTGACAGCGTCCAACGTGTTTGCATCTCGAGTGGCCATCAGAGACGCGTACAAGGCGGCGGACCACTGGCAGTGGACGGCGACGTTGTGGCGCGGAATCGTCGGACCGGACATGACTGTTTACGTCAAGGATGCTGACAAGGCAGAAGAGGGAGGAAAAGGTGGAGTGGAGATCAAGGAGGAGAACCGGATCATGGCGGTTCGACGTTTCAAGAGCAGCGAGGAGAACGGCAGCGTCGAGGGGGTTGAGGCAGGTACGTTGCGACGTCTCGGATTTGAGGTGGGTGAATGGATCAGGAGCGGAGGAGCGGCAAAGAAGGAATAGGAGAGATGGTTATGGATCAGTATACACTAGCTATTCTCTATACGAAGCAACATGGCATTCTGGAAATGCAGCCATGCTTTTGACGAGTTCTCGACGAGACTGACATGTGACGCTTGGTGGGTCAAAGACGAAAGTGTGGGGAAAGCGGCTTCGGTAGGGCTCAAGGCTGTCCATGTCAACAAACGATGCAATCAACACCGGCCTTTGCACTCCAAAGCCATACAACAATCGCCCGCAAGCAACGAGACAGATCCCGGCAGAGCGCAAATCACAGACGTGACGCAAGACTGGTGTACCTGATAAGATCGGGTGAGCATGTATCAGCAACGTCTTCATTCCTTGTTAGCGGCTGACGGAATGAGCGTGGCAGACAGCAGCTGAACAAGCGACAAGACAGGCCTACATACCCCCGCCGTCGACAGCATGGCCACCTTCATGCAGACAATGTTGGTGCAACCCTCCCCTCCCCGTCCACACTTTCCGGTGCGCGCCCGCCCGCTGCCCGCCCTGCACTCGAACGTGCTGGCCGCCAGCGAGTCGTCGTCGCAACTGTCGCTGTGCTTTCCAGACAGCCCCTTCTCCGACTCGTCGTCGTCTCCTCTCCAGAACCGCTTCCGCAATGCCTTGGGCAAGGGCACACACATCGATGCTAACATGTTTTGGACGTGCAGCAACGCCAATCGTGGCACGCGCTCTTCCTTCAGACCCGCACGCGCGGCCAAGGGCACAAACAGCTGGCAGCTTAAGCAGTTCGCCGAGGCGACGCTGGGAAGTGGCAGCTTGAGAAAAGTCGTCCGCCTGCCCGAGGGCGAGGACAAGGACGAATGGCTGGCCGTCAATGTCGTCGACTTCTACAACCAGATCAACCTGCTGTACGGCGCAATCACCGAGTTCTGCAGCCCTCACTCGTGTCCCGAGATGAAGGCAACCGACGAGTACGACCAGTCTTTTGCAATCCTCCCCCCTTGTTCACTTGCTGATCCCTCTTTCTACCAGGTTCGAGTACCTCTGGCACCATCCTCCCGAGTTCCCTCGTCCCGTCCGTCTCCCAGCTCCCAGCTACATCTCCAACCTCCTCTCGTGGACCTCCAACCTCCTCTCGGACGCAAACGTCTTCCCTACCCACCCGGGTGTGCCATTCCCGCCCACCTTCCAATCCACCATCAAGCAAATCTTCAAGCGCCTCTATCGCATCTACGCTCACATCTACTGCCATCACTACGGCGTCATCAGAGGCCTCGGTCTAGAGGCCCATCTCAACACCGGCTTTAAGCACTACGTCTTGTTTGTCGAAGAGTTTGCTCTTGCCGACGAGGGCGGCAGAAGGGATGCAAAAGCAGAATGGTATGGTCCGTTGGGCGAGCTGGTCGAGAGCATGTTGCGCAGCGACTAGTTTCGTCCGCTACATCCTTCTCATACCATTTTTCACTTTCTTTCTTTCGGCTTGGTTAGGGACGATTGGCGTTGCATTCATAGGGCTTGGGAGATGGTGATGGGTTTACACGGTATGCGTTTTTTCTGTTATCCTCACTGCTGTCACAGTGTCTTTTTGTTGAACTTTGTATCACGACATGGACGAGCTTGAGCGAGCGACCTAGATTTGTGAATTCCTGCTCCAGTTTTGTATTCTTTGTTCTTGCCATTGCCCTTCTCGCGACCAAGTTGATGCCATTCTCCGACTTGAGAGATTGTCCTAGCACATGACCATTGTTTGATCATTGAATGTAGAGGGTATAGAACCATGGAAGTATATTATGCTCTTGCATTTTTCTCATTATTCGAAGATCAAACCTAGTATCTCTATCAAAGAGTCTCACCGACCCTGACACCGACCTTGTCCTCGAGCCCATCGACTTGTGCAGCATCGGTAGGAAAGTCTTCGGCGATGATCTGGCTCTGATACTCCTTGCCCATGCCCACCAACAGCTCCACCAACCCACCTCCGTTGGTAAAGACGTACAGGGCAGAATACCTGCTCGCAGCCTCGAGTGTAAACTCCTGACCCGCAGGCACGAAGATTGTTTCTCCGGCGCTGATCTCGGAGCCCTGGCCGGCAACCGTCAGGCGGAAACTTCCCATGTCCACCAGGAAACAGTGGTGCGAGGTGGCAAAGGTGAGGGTATTGTAAGCCAAGTACTGCGACTTTATCGTCTCGGAGCCCTCGAGTCTCGCGATGCTGAACTTGCCGTTGGAATCTGCTTTTTGGCAGAGGGGTTTGACCAGCAGTCCGCCGCTCGCGTACCTGGGTCCCGCGTCTGCCTTGAGGTAGTAGGGTGACGGTGCGTTGGCGAGTTTGTTGTCGTCTTTTGTGCAGAGAGTGGGTTCAACGCCCTTGTGGTCGCGCTTGGGCACCATGTCGAATTTCTCGGTCGCGGCGATGAGTTTCGGCACCAGCACCTCCATGGGGTTTCTGTTGTCGCGGGTGGGGAAGAGGGGTCCCATGGGCGAAGCAGCGAACGGCTCGCCGATGAATCTGAAAAACTCCTCCCAGCCGCCGGGAACGATGAGACCGGCAAACTCGGTGTGCGAGCCCAGGATTTGGTATTGGTGCACCACGTTGGGGGGCACCGAGGCGAAGTCGCCGGCGAGCAGTGTGCGGGCCGTGTCGTCGGCCCAGACGTTCATGCTGCCCTTGAGGCAGAGAAAGACATCGTGGGCGTCGCGGTGGTAGTGGAAGCCGATGGGGTTGTCCTGTTGGCCGCCGGTGCTCACGACGGCAAAGTCGCCTTTGGATTCCTTTTCCGTGACGAGCATGCGCATGACCGAGTTTGAGGTGGGGATTGTCCAGAGCTCGCCGCCGAAGACGGGGATCACATAGCTCGAGTCGGGTTTGCCGGGTGGTTCGCTGAGGATTGGGACGGGCATGGTTGGTTACTGTTGGAGTGGGTGTGACTTGAGAGTATTGTTGTTGATGGTGGGAAGACTTGGGATAGACTGTTTATAGCAGAGCAACGTGGTTGGCAGATGGAGGGGAGCAAGGAAAGATGGAAGATGGTAAGGATCAGGGCATGCTTCAGACCTTATATGATTTGGCATGTCTCGCATCTCTGAAGATGACCTGAACAGTTTGCAAGCCCTACACCTGCTCACCTTTCGGGACTACTTTCACCCGGATATCGTATACTCCAGCCAGGACATGCCGCATGATTAACCTACCACCCTTCTCGAACCCTTTGCCTGTGGGGCCCCAGCCGAGGGCAGAGATGCGTGTTTTGAGTTTGAAGCGAACTGCTCGACATGTGAACCGTCCACGCCGCGTGGAGATTGTGGAGAAGCAACCACACCTCAATGATGGATGGTTCCTGTTGGTATGACTCCCCATGTAGATGCTTTGCGACCTTGTTGGTGGTGATTTCGGCCGAGGTGTTGATAGTCTTGGTAAGAAGTTCGTGGCATTGCAGGATCCGGTTGCAAGATCGCTTCAAGCACGTCGATCATCCAAAGGGCTCGGCCATGCTCGGCCGGAGCGTGGGGTCGTGCCCTAACTTAGCCCTAAACCACGACCCCGATTGTCCCACCTGCCCTTTAACGTTGGTCGTAAAAGGCCACTTAGGCCAGAGATTGAACTCCTCGCTGTCTGATTGATGTGCCGAAGTCCGTTAGGGCTTGATAGTCCCCGTCACTTTTTACGTGGCCTGGATAGATAGAGTTCACAGAAGCGGCACTAGACCACGGGACATTGAAGCCTTAACGTCGTCTCTTCTCCCTGCACCTTCAAGCTCTCATTCACCATCTCATCAATCGAAACGTGAAGGTACGATTGTCTGCAAACCATGGATCAACTACCTCAATTCGGCCGCTCCATCTTCCCGGCCTTGATGCCGACGATGAAGGCGTATTCCACTCTACATGAGAACAACAGAAGCAGCATCGAGTCTACACCGCGAGAAGAGTTTACATATGGCTCCGACCCACGCCAAAAGCTCGACATGTACAGCCCCAAGGAAGTCTCGGACGACACACCGATAGTGGTCTTTGTCTATGGAGGTGGTCTGTCAAGAGGCGACAAGCGTATGCCTAGTCCGCCAACAGCTCAAGGCTTGGTGTACGCAAACATCGGACACTACTTTTCGGTATGCAGAGAGCCAGGTGTTTAGATGGCGAGACCGAGAAGCTGACAAGATACAGTCAAGAGGGTTCGTCACGGTGATTCCCGATTACAGACGCACAGGCGATGGTGGTGTTTACCCCTCTGGAGGCCAAGATATAGCAGGTGCTCTCGAATGGATCAAGAACCGCTTCGACACTGGCAACCACAAGCTCTGGATCATGGGAAACTCTGCCGGTGCGGTACACTCTGCAACCTGGCTTCTCGAGCCTTCGCTCGCGGCATCAAGAGAAACTGTCCGGAAAGGTTCTCTGGCCATTCAGGGCGTGGTACTAGTCTCCATACCCGCACACTTCCAAAAAGCGGGATCCGACCGCATGGAAGTGCTCACCGCATACTACAAAGACAGAGTAGAAGATGACTGCGCACTGGGCCTGGTTTCGAGAGCTCAGTCTCCTGACACGAGATTGTTGGTGGTGACTGCCACCTTGGACCCCGAAGACGAGATTCTCGAGCCCAGTCAAGACTTTGTCAACAGGTACAAGGAGAAGTTTGGAAAGGACAGTCTGAGTGAAGTGCTGCTCGAGGGCCACAACCACTTTAGCACCGTCCTTGGGTTGAGCACCGGAATCGAGCGGGAAGAGTCGTTGGGCGAAGAGGTGTTCAAATGGATGGGCCAGGCTTGATGTTGTTTGGAGCATTCGATGTGTCAGCGTCACCATCGTACATTGGCTCTCAAGACGATTTGTAATTTCCTTTGCATGGGAGGGAAACGACTTGTGTTGAAAGCTCCGAGGAAGCAGCCATCAATGTGTGCCGGAGTTAACGGCGTTGGACATCCTGATGACGAGAAGTGACGTCCACTACAAAACCTACCTAACCATGTTCATATATCACATAGCAACCAGTGCTCTCCTCCTAATCCAAAACATTGCAATTGAAACATCATGTCGCCAAAGGTCTTTTTCGTCACGGGAACATCCACCGGCTTCGGTGCCGAGTACGTCAAGAAGATCATCTCCGAAGGTGACCACGCAATCGCTACCGCACGCAACTCATCCAAGCTCGAGAAACCCGAGGGTGCGACCGACGACAACTACCTAGCTGTAGACCTGGATGTCACCAAAAAGGAGTCTATCGATGCTGCCTTTGAAAAGGCCATTGGCAAGTTTGGACGCTTGGATGTGGTTGTCAACAAGTGAGTCCCTTCCTTGATCGTCTCAACAATCACACCTCATACAGACGACTGACGCCGCCAATCAATCACAGCGCCGGATACGGTCTCGCCGGCGAATTCGAAAGTCTAAGCGAAGACCAGATCCGCAAACAGGCAACAACACCTCTCACTCTTTCATCCCCATTGCACCACTGACACTCCCCCACAACAGATGGAAGTCAATTTCTTCGGCCTCCTCGACGTGACCCGCAAAGCCCTCACGAGCATGCGCGCTCAATCCCCCCAAGGCGGCGTAATCCAACAAATCACCTCCATTGGCGGCCAGCGCGGCGTGCCCCTCTTCTCCATCTACTGCGCCTCCAAATGGGCAGTCGAGGGCTACACCGAAGCACTGTCCAAGGAGCTAAAGCCAGAGTGGAACATCCATCTCACCTGCATCGAACCCGGTGGTTTCCGCACCGATTGGGCGGGCAGGAGTATGGAGTTTGGCGCGGTGAAGAATGGCGATTACGATCATTTGGATGCCGAGAGTGCGATGAAGAAGAGGAATGGCACGCAGGCGGGTGATCCGAAAAAGGGTGCGAGGTGTATGTATGAGTTGGCGGTCATGAAGGATCCGCCGTTGAGGTGTGTGATTGGTACCGATGCTTATGCTGGCATCAACGAAAAGTTGGACCAGTACAGGGAGAACGTGAAGAAGTTTGAGGAGTTGAGTATCAGCACCGACGTTGATGGTTACAAGGCTCCTTCTTAGAGGGACGCATCGGGCTATTGAAGAACAACAAATCAATCTTTCAATTTCAATGCAAAGACATGGAACCTGGTTCAAAAAGAAGAAATCTTGCAACACAAAAGTGAAAGAATTGTCATGAAACGGTCATCGATCATATGTGTAAGTTGCTATGAATTTTGTGAGAAAAAACGCTGCAGAAACGACAAATGTGGAAAAAAGGCAACGAAATTCAGACCTATCTATCGGCCACCAACACGGATAACACCAGCAGCCATGAGCTTCTGGACCTTTGTGCGCACGTCGGGGTTCTTCATGTGCTCCTGCAGAGCGGCCGGGTCGCCCTTGGCTTGTTGCAGAATGGACTGCATGATGGGGTCTTGCAGGATGGAGAGGATCTCGGGATCGCGCTGGATGCGCTCCATGGTCTCCTCCTCGGACTCGCCCTCGCGGGCGCTGTACTGGGCCTCGATGGCCTTTTGCATCTGCTGCTCAATCTCGCGGGCGTTCTTGCCGTCCTTGTCGTGGGCCGTGGCTTCGTTGCACACGTCAATGACCTTGCTGTATTCGCGCATGGCGAAGAGAGCCTGGGCCTTGCGGAGGTAGGCGCGGACGAAGTTTTCGTCCTTTGCGATGGCCGTGTTGCAGTCGTCGACGGCGGCGGGGAAGGTGAGCAGCTTGATCAGGCAAGCGGCGCGGTTCGAGTAACCGCGGGGGTCTTCGGGTGCGCGCTTGGTCATCTCGGTGTAGGCGTCGACGGCGGCGGGCCAATCGGCCTCCTTGAACTTTTGGTTTCCGAGCTCGCGGGCCTCCTCGGCCTTTTCGGGGTCCAGGTAGGCATCTCTCTCGGCCTTGATCTTGGCCTTCTCGGCGGCGCGCAGCTTGGTGAGGACGTCAGGGGTGCGGTGTTCGGTGAGAGATCTCTGGTAGTTGTCGATGGCGTTGGGGAGGTCGCCCATCTTCTCGTACGAGGTACCGATGCGGCCAAAGGCCTTTGCGATGAGCTTGAAGTCGGCAAAGACCTCGCGACCGTGCTCGACGGCTTTCTTGCAAGCCTCGATGGCACCCTCGTAGTCGCCCTTTTCGAACTTGACAGCACCGAGGTTGGTGAGGTAGGTAATGTCCTTGTACAGGTCCCAGGCCTTGGTGTAGTGCTCAATGGCAGCATCAAACTGTCTCTTCTTGTAGTTTTCAGTGCCGAGGGCCTTCTCCTTGTCTGCCTCCTCCTTTGCCTTCTTTTGCGCAGCTGCCTCTTCGTCTTCGGGTTCGGGTTCCGGCTCGGGGGCCTTTGCGGGCTCGGGTTGAGTGGGTCTGGCGTCGGGCATGGGGACATCCTCCTCGGCGTCTCCTCTCTGCTGGCCGCCCTGCTGTTGTTGCTGTTGCGAAGGGTCGGCAAAGGACATGTCGATTCCGAGCAGGACACTCATGACCTGCAGGAAGCGGGGGTCTTGCATGGCCTCGCCCATCATATTGGGGTTGGACTTCATCTGGTTCAGCTTCTGCATGAAGGCGGCGTCGCCCAGCAACGAGGCGGTCTTGGGGTTGTTGGCGAGCTTCTGGATCATCTGAGGGTCGTTGAACATGTTGCCGAGTCCGCCGGTTGCGTCGGCGCCGTCGGCATCTGCCTCGGCCTGGATGGCGCGTCTGACGGCGTCGAGGCCGGATTTTGCCTGGGCGTTGTTGGGGTCGAGCTCTACGGCCTTTTCAAAGGCGTCCGTGGCGTCAACTGCGGCACTGTCAGCTTTGAGTGCTCGCGTGTCGTGGTGGAAGCGAGAAGGACTCACCGAGGTTGCCCATGCCGTGCAGAGCAGCGCCTTTTCTGCCCCAGCCCTTAGCCCAGTCGGGCTTGATCTCGGTCGTCTTTGTGGCATCGTCCAGGGCCTTCTCCCAGTCTTTCAAGGATGCGTATGCGCCGGAGCGGTTCGAGTACAGGACGTGGTTGCTGGGGTCGAGTTCGATGGCCTCGCCGAACTTCTGCCTGTGCCTGTGTCAGCAGTGCGGAAGGTGCAATCGTGCGGTTCCAAGCAACTCACGCAGCGGCCTGGAAGTCCTTTGCGGCAAACAGCTTGTTGCCTTCAGCCTTGAGTGCGTCGGCCATGATTAGAGCGAGATTCGTAAAAGCAAAGGGGTATCAAAGAAACGAAGCAATCAATTGATCAAAAGGTCGGTATGTGGAAAATGACTTGGTATGTAGCTATGCACAGGCAAACGGGGCATGGACTTGCATGTATATTTCTCGTCGAGCTCTACCGAAACGTCTAGAAGCGCGCGCCAAGAGCCCCTCCTCCAAACCACCGCGCCTGAACAAACCGGCAACTCCAACCGACTAAGATACAATCTTCAGAAGACGTCTCAACACCACCGTTTCCACCAAATATAAACATCAAATATAAACACCAAAAAATGTACGGCCAACCGTGGTGTCGTGACGGCATCAGAGTCGAGGACCTCTCTCTGCAGTACGCCCCCAAAAGCGGCATCGACGCCTGGGGCCGCGAAAAGCAACAACCGGTCCTCCTCTCCGTCTCCCTCTCCTTCCGTCAAGGCTTCGACACGGCCGCAAACCAAGATGCCCTCGACGAAAGCACCATGCACTACGGCCTGCTCTCCAAAAACCTGCGCTCCCTGAAACCCATCCAAGACTGGGAGACGCTGGACAATCTGGCCCACCGCATCCATCAGACCGTCCTCGAAACCCCGCCCGGCGCCGCGCTGGTCCAATCCTGTCAGATTGAGATCAAGCTGCCCAAGGCGAGTTTGCTGGGTGATTACGTCAATTATGTCTATTTCGTCGAGGAGGAAGAACATATCGGTAGGGTTTTGCATCTGTCTCGTGTCTTTATCCCCACCTTGATTGGCGTCAACGACAATGAGAGGACCGCAAAGCAGAAGCTGTTTGTCAGTGTGTGGATAGACAGGATACAGGCAGATGACTCTGAGTCGTACACCGAGCTCGAGAGAATCGTCACTCAGGTAAGCGGAAACAACCATCTCTGTAACTCACACTTTAGTCCGTCATACTAACACACCAAAACAGGCAATCGAACCCACAGACTTTGAAACTCTAGAGTCGTTGGCCATCTATGTGCTCAAAGTCTTGAAGATGAACTACACACCTCTGCAATCACAAGAGACCAGTGTTCGTCTGAGACTGGAGAAGCCTCAAGCCGTCCCTCACGCCTCGGCTCCAATCATCGAGATTGTGAGGACATCGGACGAGCTGGCAGCCATGATTCGATGATTTCATAAACATGGATATCTTCAAAAGGTTACAAAGCGCTGCAAGTTTTGGCATAGGTATGGCTGATACGAAGTTTTGATAAACGGCCGCCATTAATTAAAGCAATAATCGCCTCGGATTGATAGTGTCCTCAAAAAGGATAATTTACCTCCCCTTCGTTGCCCGACTCTTCTGTGCCATTACTCTTCAACCACAAGATCTCAACTCTTACTCGGCTCCTCCAAAGAAGTACAAGGGTGCACTTGTAGCGCTGTTCACACTCCTCATCCTAACCACCGCACATTCCAATCCTTCTCTTGCCTGGTCTCGTCTACTCGCGTGCAAGGATTCACGTTGGCCCTTGCTCTTTTCCCCTCTGCGAGCAACCATTTTCAGATCCGACAAACTCTTCACACCTCTCAGCGAGCGAGCACGACTGAGCAGAGATTTTCTGCGACTGGGCCTCGACATCCGAGGCTGTGAATCACTTTGCTCATATTCGTGACCAGCTTCCTGCACCACATGGCTTGCTTCTTCAACAATAGGTGTGGGGGTCGAGTGCCTGCGGCGGCGAAGCACCGTCGGTGCGCCAGTAGTCGTGGCTCTGGCCAACAACTTTGAAGCCACACGGTGCAGGCGTCCACGACGTTCGACCTGTCTGCGTCGTTCCTGTTCTTCGTAGCAGGGCTGGTTATCGTGGATCGTGATGCGTCCTGGGACTTGATGCCGAAAATCGTGCCGAGAGACGGTGACAGAGACATCAATGTTAGTGGTCTTGACGACAATGTCAGTCAAAGCGTTTGCGCTGGGTTTGCGATGATGTTCCGATGGCGTGAGTGGACCAGGACAATGCAACAACGGAGCGGAGTGGATGCGTTTCCTATGAATAAGAAAACAACAGATATAAGCAAAAGCAAACAAATCGAGTCGAAGCCATAGGCGTGTTGATTTAAAGAAAAGCAATAGATCTGTTTCTTTGTGCATCCCTTGACAGAGAAAGGAGAAAGAAACAAAACAAAAAAGGGGGGGTAGAGACACCTGGATACAGGGTCGACAGAAGAAAAGAACCGAAACCAAAAACACGCATTTCCAAATCCTGCAAGTGATTCCTCTTACTCATCAAGACATAAAGTGGACCCATATGTAACACATGACAGAAGAGAAAAGGTAGGCATGGAGAAGTGAAGAAGAAGAGGCAAAGAGACAAGGAGATTTTCATGGTCACCTTCTCCCCACACTGCCGTCCCTGCTCGACACCGCACTCCTAGATCCGGTACTTTGCCTCTTGATCAACCGACTGTCGCGATCGTTGGGACTGTGCTTTGCACTTGGCAATGCCGAAAGCACATCGCCAGCTGAATCTTTGACGCCCAGTCCCAAGTGTCGGCCGGTTTTCTGGTCGATCTTGAACTCAATGTACTGTTGTGCAGCTCGTGACAAGGGTATAGGCGCAGGTTGCATCGGAATCTCGGCTCCATTTTGAAGCAAGAGTTCGGCAACAGGGAAGGGCTTTCTTGGGGGAGTAGGTGTAGTTGGACGTGGGGGTTGTGCTGTCGGACTCAAGGCTGGTGATGACAGAGTTGACGAGCCACTGCGCTGCTGCACAAATGAGCTGGATGGCGATGCGGGATCCGCAGCCGCGAGAGCAAGGAACACCGCGTGTGTTCCACGCGAGCGGTCTGCAGCATTGGGATTCGCACGCAATGCAAGCGCATACAACACTTGTTGTATGTTGTTCTGTTTGATGCTGACCAGCAGCGTGTCGTCTGGGCTCTTGAAGTGCGCCATGGCATCGGTGGAGCCTTGGACATACAATCTGTCGCTGTACTTGCCCGTGATGAAGTGTAGACGTTGCTCTCTGGTCACGTTAGGACCTGGCTTGAGGAAAGCATCAAGCTTGGCCTCCCAAACCATGTTGCTAACACGGTTGCCAACTAGCATGAGCAGCTCAATGATGTCTGGTGTGAATGCTGAGGTATCGAGAGTCAAAGATCGCACCTTGGAGATGTGCGTGCCTAATGACCTATGAATACCACTGCACTCGATACACAGAATTATGCCGAGATTGATAGAAACCCATTCGACTTTCTGGTCAGAATTACAATCAGCGCAGTACTTGTTGCCAGCATCGGCTTCCCGTATTTGATTCAGGAGTGCTGATGGTGTCTCATTGTCGGGCTTCATGTAAGTTGGTTTGTCACCCGTTGTTGCATGACGCGATACGATTTTGCTCGAAGAACTGATATACGATGAGGTTGCGTTGGTGGATTGTCGTTGAGATGAGAACGGCGTAGTCTTTCCAGTCAAGACAGCAGCAATGGTGTTCCGCGTAGATCCGACTTTTTCGGCGCTTTGCGTGCTGGTAGACGGTCTGGCTTCAAAAGCGCTTTGGAGAGCATTGTTGATTGAACCAATCCACGATTTCATGTCCTCTTCCGAGGGAGCTTGGTAGACACGAGTGTATTGCGGTGTAATGACCTCAAAACAGAAACGCCGGTCGGCATTGCGTGCTTCTCTCACAGAGGCGACTCGCAAGTCAATGGGATCCATATGAAGATCGAGCCTATCTTTCCAGTTGGCATATTCGGACAGCTTGCCCTGGTCAAGCACTATCCAGAATCTGTTTCTGTTAGTAAACGATTATTTTGTGAAGCGCAGAGGACTCACTTGTGCCATCCAGCTTTGTTCATGATAGGATCTACATGACTGCCAGGTCGGCTCAAAGACCACAACAGTCCTTCCTTCTTGATTTGACCTGCACCTGCTGCAGCAGAAGCAGAAGTGTCCTTCTCTTCCAGATCTCTGATACCCTTGAACTTGTTGCTCGTGTTTCTAACAGGCAATGGGCCATTCGAGCTGGAACTGGTGGGAGAGGTGATGCTAGATGGGAAGCCATTAGATGCCGAGGGAGAAGTCGACAAGATCGAATTACGGGGTACCGATATGATGCTACTCGCACGGTCGATTTGAGCGGTACTCGAACCATTGAAGACTGATGGCGGATTCTCCATCTCGGGCGATTTGGCACTGTTGGTTTCCAAGGCTCGTCTTTTTTCCTCACGTTCTGTGCGTTGCATCTGGAATTCCATATCGGCATGCGAGACTTCGCGCGTCAGAGCCTCCAACTGAGGCAACATCTCTTCGACCTTTTTGGCCGTGGTGAGATATCCTCGAGCCTGTGCGGATGCGTACTTTGTGAGCTGAGAGAGCACTTCCTGCTCTTTCCGTCCACCATTCAGATCGTGCATAAAGGAGGAATAGTCGAAACGCTTCAACTCAAAGGTTCGACGCTTGGCTTGGTATTTGGCATCACTCTCGACGCGCTTTTTCTCCTTGAGTGACTCGGAGCGCTGACCAAGATATTTGCTGACATAGGCATAATAGTCTTTACTTTCCTCGTCAAAGTCCCGTCTTTTTGACTCTGCTTGCTTGATGTCCAGACTGTAGAGCTTGTTGATAGGTTCAATGATGAGCTTTTGTAGGTTCGCATTGTTTTGGCGCTCGTAAAGTAGAATTTCTCTGGCGATAGAATCGAAATAATGCTCGAGGGCGGGACGGACAGCATTTGCGTTTGAATTGGAAGCCTCCCTAAGTGCATCCATGAAGGCAGAGTGGGCGTCGTTACAGGCGGTTTGGGCGGCTTGTGCGGCTTCGGCAGCTCTCAAGACCTTCTTCATACGAGATCTCATGGTACCGGTTTTTTGCTCCAAGGCTCGCATGGTGGCTCTGAACACAGGACCATCTTCGCTGTTACTAGCATCCTCGGCTGGACGACCGACACAACTAATGTCAACCTTCGGGGTAGGCAAGGGACCTCCGTTGGTCATCGAAGGGACCAGTCCAAGGCCGCACTCTGGGATGGCGTCGATCATGGGCGAGGAGGGCTCACGGAAATCGCGGTAGTCTCGGAAGTCTTTGGGGTCGCCGCCGTCGGAATCACTAATGGCGCTAACTCTGGATTCGATAGATTGCGCAGATGGCACTCTAAGCCTGGGAGGTGACAGGGTGGGAGAGTTCAACCAGCGCTGTGTATCTGAGGTTGTGTTAGCATGGATCCAAGAAGAGAAGGTGCGACGAATGGTGGACACACTCGTGACCCAAAAAGAGAAGCTGGCTAGCGTCTCGAGACGATGGGCGCGTGAGTTGTATTCGACAAACTGCCAGGCTTTGTTAGCAACCAATCAATGGCAGCACTCGCAGAAGACTTCGTACACTGCAGGTATTGCGCCAACCTCCGCCATGGTCTTCGGACGGCTTTGGAGCCTTCCACTTCCAAGACCACTGAAACTGTACAGAAGGCACACCACCAGTATTGTAGTCGCCGACGAGTTCGACATTGGGGTTTTTGTGAAGGTTGGGGTCGGCGTGAAACTCGCGTGTAACGAGCTGGTCGATCTCTCTTGGACTTGAACCAAAGACGTAGGTCAAGCCGCACAGCTGGGTATCCGAAGATGGCACACCAGTGGGAGCAACGAGATGGTCGCCAATTATGTTTGTGGAAGCCGAGTTGGATTGGCGCAGGACGCAGGTGAAGTTGAAGGTGAGCTCTTCATCGTTGGCTAAGCGCAAGAGGAAAGAGGGAGAGAGGATCGAAGGGGGTTCCGGGTCCTTTTGAGCATCAGCGCATGTCATCAAGGCGTGTAGAAGGCAGAGAAAAGTACCTGGATGTAGTCGACAGGAGTGTTGTCGGCATTGTCACGTTTTGCGTGGTAGCGCGTGGCAGGGAAAGAGTTGGGACTGAGCGAGACGAGGGTGCGACCACGCGAGTTTGCGATGTTGACGCTTGCGATCGAGACTGTGGCACGGAAAAGAGGGTCAGAGAGGGGAATGTGGCATGAGAAGAGGCATGAGAAGGGGCATGAGAAGGGGCATGAGAAGGAGCATGAGAAGGAGCGTGTACGCACACCTCGTCTGGTCCTTGAAGTAGACAGGAGCGCCATCGTCAGGTCGGCTGCCTACGTTGCCCATGCTGCGACCAGGGCAGACGCGCCCCCAGCGCCGAACGAGAGAGTCAAGGGGTCGAGAATCTTGTCTTTTGGACTAGCGGTATGCGTCGAGTGCGATGGGTGAACAATGTGAAGGCGGCGCAGGCTTGGTTGCTATGTATATGTGGTTGGATGCGGATGAGAGATGGCAATGGGCAGTATGATTGGCGAAGAAAGGCCCTGGCAGACGCAGTTGCTGTCGGGCGCAGACGACAAGACGAGGCCAAAATCCAGCCAACGCTATCCAAATGCTGCAAAGGATGCGAAGATGCGAAATTGAGACTGAGCCCGTCTTGGTTCAAGGCTTCTGCTGGCTAAAGGTACCCTACTCCACACAGCCAAAGCACGGTATACGTCCGTCATCCCAACTTGCTGCGAACTCCTGAAAGCCAACGGCCAAACTCTATCCTTATCCCACCATGCCACCTCTACACTTGACACCTCCTGTCTTCCTCCTCGACCACACCACAATACCGCCTCGTGCATCCTCTCGCATGCATCCTTCATCGACGGTTGATCTGTCGGAGCAGATGCGCGACGGAGGCAGTGCTCGCTCGGTAGTGCTTTGACCATCCGAATCTCGAAAAATGTCTCTGCCTGCTGTGCTCACCCCTCAAACATGCTGTCATTCACCCTTGTTTTCATCATCCTCTCTCAGCCTTTCTGTCCGGCCCGCTTCCAACCGGCCGCGCTGTTTCAGCTTGTCGCTGATGCCTCGCGCCTGTGCCGCATGCCGCACCGCTTCTTGTACCCCAGCCGGCGCCCGTGACCCGCCCACTCTTCGTGCACCCTCTCTATCACACAATTGCGCCTCTTGACCCTCTTGTCCATCACGTCGTTTGCCAGACTGTTGGAATCCCTTCTTGACATGTATAACCTCACCAAAACATAATAAATGCAGATCCCCTACTCAACCACAAGCCGAGGTCCCTCGGCCAAGCAGGCGGGGACCATCCAACCGCCCTGGCAACTTCTGTGCGAACCACTTCTTCAACGTTGATCTCCCTGTCTCCTTTCTCGTAATCGCCAACCACCATTGAACATCATGTATCCATTCTCCGATGCCACCACCGTCACCTCGACGGGCACCCATACATATACCGCAAACTTTCCAAAGGATTACTGCATTGGTTCAGGTATCACCTCTTTCTAGACTGTCAACCATATCCGTCCCGTGTTTCTTATACCACCATCATATAGTTCCTCATGGCGGCTACATCACCTCTTGCTTCATGCGCGTAGCTCAGCTGCACTTTGCCACAACCTTGGCCAAGCAGAATCAACCGCATACCATGTCAATGCATCTGGAGTTCCTTAGACGTACTAGCATTGGACCTGCTCTGTTCAACGTCAGAGATGTCAAGATAGGCAGAGGCACTTCGGTCATCCATGTGACCCTATTCCAAGAGGGAGGCGACCGCGAAGAAGTGGCTGCCTACATTACGAATAGCAATCTGGCCACCGAGGAAGGCACTTCTTTCTCTACAGGCTGGAAGCTAGAGCCCGCGCCTCCTCATGCCAATGTCTCCGCGCTGAAAGCCGGCACCGACGATACCTGGAAAGAGCAAAAATCCATGCCTTTCGCCATCTTCCGCCGTGCCAGTCAACACGTCAACTTCTACTTCCCCAAGCAAGGTCAACGTATGCGCAGTCTAGCGGATCAGTGGATGTGCTTCAGCAACGGCGAGCGTTTCACCAACACCAGCTTGGGCTATGTATCCGACATGTTCCCTCAGATCCTCGAGAGTTATCGTACGGGCAGCGACCCCTATGCCGTTGAGCCCCTACGTGACGCCAAGGAGATCAACGAGCTGGCTGCACAGCAAAAGGGCTTCTCGTCCGCTTGGTATCCGACTTTGCTGCTGAATCTCGACATCAAGAAAGTCCTGCCCGAAGAGGGTGTTGAATTCCTGTTCCTCAGAGTTCGCGCAAAGCAAATCAAGAATGGCAGGTATGATCTGGAAGTCATCATCATGGATGAAGCTGGAGACATCGTTGCGCTCAGCCACCATGTCTGCATGGTCATGTCAGCCCAGCGGAATTTGCAAGCAAGATCCAAGCCAGCAGAGAAGCCGAGCAAGCTCTAGGTCGGTAGCGAACGATGTACGTACTAGTATACATAATATTCGTTGATTGTGTTGAAGTGTTTGTGTCATGTAACGTGGGAAGAGAAGTTTAACGTCTGCTTTCTGGTGAATCTGGGTCGATCCTATCATGGCCTCACGGCTTCTCCATAGCGCATAGAGATTGTAACACAGAAGTATCAGTTCTTGTAAGATGACTTTGCGAATAACGTAGACCTGTGCATCGTATCGTTAGAAGAGTATTGCACAATTTTTGTCATTTTAACATTCAAGACAGGGTCATATCCCGGCGATATCAGGCAGAATCTGACCGCCCAGAATGTCTAAAGCCAAGCAGAGAAGGAAAGCTCTATGAAGTGATCGTTTTTGTGTGACAGGCTCGATACACGACATACGTTCTCCCGTGTACAGATAGCTGTCGCAAAGGTAGCTGTAACAATACACAATGTAAGGGAGTGAGAGGATCGCTCGACATTCGACGTCAATTGTACCTGCTTCTAGCAAGCTTGGTACATAGGCTGACTGCAGTATGCACACGTTGGAGAGAGGCTCTTCGAGTTACGTGACACACACACACACATACGAGAACACCAAGCACTGCCACAAGTCTTTGACTGCTACCGATCAACCAACTAGTCGGCCAAGACATGACTCTGTTCATACGCAGGCGCGCTCTACACGGATTTCCTCAACCCTCCACGTCTCCCGCTCGGCTCCACGGCGATCGTGTTGGCAATTCGGCGACTCTGGATCCGGTCAAGCCTTACGGCCTCTTCTTCCCGTGTGCCGAAGTTCACAGCCATAGGGATACACGGTGCTTTCGACACATAGAGCAGTTTACGTTGGAAGCCCTCTTCCCATCGGCTTTCCCTGGACAGGCTGCTATTTCGGGTTCGATTGCACGGTTCAGCGGCTTGTGTTTTGCTCTAGTCGGGCCCAGTCTAAATCCTTCACGAGCGGAGGCCTCAAGACTGTATGCCGACCACATTGCACACGGGGAGGCGATTTGCCCAGGCTCTCATGCATGTACTCGGCAAGACATACTCGGTGATATGCGACCAGGCATCTTTAAGCGTTTGGCCCAGAAACATATGTTCCTCCTATCGGAGTCTTCGGACGCAACAGTCACCAGATGTGATTGGAGGGACTTGCTGACTCAATACTGGGAGGTCGAATACTCCTATGGAGTCCTCATCGATGTCCTTACGATTTTTGAACATGATCACGGCTAGAAACTATCGTAGTGTGTTTCTCCTGCCAACACTACCTAAGCATATTAGATCGCCAATCATTCTAGATGGCAAGCATCGCCGTGCTTCTCTGGGCATATCTTGACAAGGGTTGGCTCGTGCCCAGAGCAGCCACATTGACGCCACCAACGCGGGATTGTAACGACACAGCAACCTCCGAGTAATGGGACCAATTAACGTTTGATCGTCGCACACATTCGTCCACGATACCGACCGTACTCCGCACGTGTCATGAGCATTCCTTCCTTCATTGTTTTACCCACATATAGCCGACGGAAAGTTATAATTCCGTTGAGGACAAAGATAGGTATAAACAACACACCCCCCCGGACTTGTGGGGACCCCAGTTGTGACCCCAGATCCACCAGACCCGCCTCCACGCATTCTTATCTCTATCTCTACCAGATCCCTCATGGACTCAACGGGCGAGAAGGGCACTGCCCATCACCTGGAGCACGCATCCGATACATCTGGAGACGTTCACTACAATGCGGAGGGTCTTGCCGTTGCTTTCGAGGAGGGCAAGGACGCCGGCTTGAGCGACGCTCATCTTTGTAGCGACGAGGACAACAAGCGCATTCTACGAAAGACCGATATATGGATGCTTTCGCTCCTCTGTATGGTTTACTTTCTTCAATCAGCTGACAAGGGGTAAGACATACTCGAAACATCACAAAGAAAAGCTAATCACTGACGCCGAAAAACAGTATCATCGGTCTTACAGCCGTCTATGGCCTCAAAACGGATGCACACCTCGTTGGCAACGACTACTCCAACATAGGCAATATCGGCTATTACGCACAGCTCGGTGTTCAGCCCTTAGCTGCATGGGTGCTCGTCAAATTGCGATACCGACAAGTTTTGCCCGTCATCATCACCTGCTGGGGAATTTCGGTCGCCGGCGGACTCGCTGGTTCTCGCAACTATGCTGGTCTCCTTGCCTCGAGATTCTTCCTCGGAGCCTTCGAAGCTGCGGTTGTTCCGCTATTCTCCATGATCACCATTGCTTTCTACAGGCGCTCAGAACAACCTTTCCGTGTTGCCTGCTGGTACAGTTGTTATGGTTTGAGCACGCTCATCAGCGCGCCCATCGTCTACGGCTTCGGACGTATCCACTCTTCCACGTTGTACCGTTACCAAGCGGTCTATCTTTTCTTCGGTCTTTTGACGATCTGTATCGGACTCATCACCTACTGGTGGGCACATGACAGCCCTGGAGAGGCCCGCTACCTCTCTCCCGAAGACCGCCTCAAGGCTGTCGACCGTCTGAAGGCCAACCAGCAGGGTATCGTCTCACACAAGTTCAACTGGAAGCAAGTCGCCGAAGCATTTACAGAGTTGAAGTACTGGCTATTCATGGTAATGGTCATCGCGGTCAACGCCGGCGCTTCGGTATCGTCAGTCTTTGGCTCCATCATTCTCCAGAACTTGGCAGGTTTCACCCCTGACCAAGCCGTGCTGCTCAACATGCCATCTGGCGCACTCCAGTTTGTTTCGATTCTCGGCGCATCTTACCTTGCCTACCGCTTCAAGCGCAAGTCTCCATTCCTGCTTGGTCTTGTGTCCATCGTTATCGTGGGAGTTGCTCTGATGGTTGCACTTCCAAAGACCAAGGAAAACAAGGGTGCTCTACTCGCCGGATACTACCTGATCGCCTTCGTATACGCCATCAACCCTCTGCTCATCTCGTGGATGGGCGGCAACTGTGCCGGACAGACCAAGAAAGCCATCTACTACACCTCGTTCAACGCCGGAAACTCGATTGGCAACATCATCACACCCTACATTTTCGACTCCAAGTTCGCACCTCAATACGTAAGCATCTTCAAAAACATCCGTCTGTATCCCACCGCAAGACACTAACTAAACCCCACAGGTCAACGCTCTCAAGGGCATCTTGGTCATCTGGATCATCCTCTGGGTGGTCGTCATCCTCCAAATCCTCAACATCATGTGGATACAAAAGAAGAAGGGAGACCAACGCGAAGCAGCCGGACTCCCCAGAACCATCGAGGACTTTTCCATGAGCGACAAGTTCCACGAGGCTGGTGCGGAGATTCACGGTGAGAACGGTCTGCAGGATATGACGGACAAGCAGAATGTTTACTTTTCTTACTTGTTGTAAGAGGGATTACGGATGTTTGTATTTTTGACTGTGTATTTTGGTGTGCTGTGTAGCTATCGTGTAGTTATTTGATGATTTGAACGATTTCAACTACGTTTTCTTGAGGGTTGATGTCTTGTCTTGATATGTGATGTTCGTCGTGACTGCCTTTGTTTCTGCCGGTCGTTCCTGCTCTGCAATGTCCATCGAAAAACAACCTTACCTACCTGTATGAAAAAGGATGCCATCTGGATGGTTAGGTATATCACAATGCACGGTTGTCTTAGGATGCACAGTACGTTCAGAGAGGAGTTGACAACAAAGCGTGTCTTCATCGACGTCGCTCTAGTCCTGGAAGACCGCCATGCGGTTCTATGGAGTGTAGGTTTGAAGGGTGAGAAGGATTCTACTCAGCGAGACATACATCTCTTTGAGAATACCAAAAGTTTGACACACTGATTGTACAAAAACAAGCACTTTTTTCATTTGTTCGCTATAACTAACAGAAGACATCGCCATGTTCCCGACTAACAGATGTATCCAGCAGGCAACACGAAAATCCATCCCAAGCATCTACAGAGAGAAACTGTCGGCAACCAGAGGCATGATCACTGCCTCGAAAGCCCAAGGGCATCTAACATTGAGCCTCAGCATGAGCAACTCTCTGTCCAGTGATAGCTCCCGAAAAGCCCGAGAACTTGCAGTAAGAGCCCTTTACGGTAATCTTGTAAGACATGTCTTCGTCAACAGCAGTAATGGTCTGGCCATCACAAGTGACGGTGGCAGAGACCTCGCTGATGCTGGCCTTGCTGCCGGCAGAGCTGCCTCCATTGTCTGCACCCGAAGGCGCGATGACACCGGCAGAACATGCTGCATAAGCAACGCTGTCGATGCGGGTTCCGTCGGCGGTGGTGAAGGTGACTGTGGTGATTTCATCGGCCGAGGCACTGGCGCCGTCGTTTTCTGCCGCACAGCTTGTTGCTGCGGCGGCTTGTCTCTCGTTCTGCACGGATTGTGCGTCCGACGCATCGGCTACCGTGGCGTTTGTCACGATGGTGACTTGACCGGCTGCGTTGGCGATAGCAGTGGAGTTTGCATTGCCAGTAGAGGCAGTGCTGGTATCGCTCGTGAGATCTTGAGCAGCTCCCGCAGCGCTAAAAAAAAAGGGTTTAGTATCGTTGTGCGCGTCTGAATGAGGAGGTCGGTGCTTCTTACCTGGCTGCATGACCACTCGCGAACGTGGTCGCGACCACGGTGGTTCCATTAGCAGAGCCGGCGGCGCTGCTGTTCGATTCTCCATCCGGCACCACGTAGGAGTTTGTAACGGTTGTGATTTGAGAAGAAGTCGTCTCGTTCTTGTCGAAGTTGCCAAAGAAGGAGACGAGAGTGCCTCGTACAGCAGCCTTGGGGATCTTCCACTTGTAGCCAGCGTGCTTGATCAGAGGGAGTTCGGTCACGCCACGCGGTACGTTGAGTTGGAAGGTGGTGTCCAGAGACTGGCACTTGTCGGCATGTTTGTTCGGAGCAGCCAAGACTGATGAGGCAGATGCGAGAGCGACGGTGGTAGCGAGTGTGAACTTCATGTTGTCTGGTGCGTGAGATGTCTGATGTATGTGATACTGTCTGGTGATTTGGCGAGAGGGTGACCACAATATATAGCCATCTCAGCAGCCCTACCAAGGACACGGCACATGCGGAATCATGTTGTGTCGTTCCAAATCACCAAGGTTCTTGCCAATGGTGAACATACTGATTCCGTGGAATGCTCCCGCTGCGTGCCCCGATGGTCATTAGCTTTAGATCTAACTTTGGATCTACAGGAACGGCAGTATAGCTGTTCAAGTGCAAGAGCCTCATTAGTCTTCCTTACTGCAAAGAATAAACAATCATATATGAAATTCCCAAGGCCACACCAGATACCACCGCAACCAGACAGACATACTGGCCCCTAGATATACTGAGGCAACATACCTTCAAAGAGTGTTATGTGAGAACCATAGTGGCGTATCCGCGAGCTAGAAACAAGTGCAATGGGGTTGCCGACGATGATGCACCTAAGTGGAGACCATAAAGCATCTATAGCGAGTTAAGCTTTTTGTCCACTTGAGCCTCGGAAGTCGCAATTGTGCCAGAAACAAGGATTGTAATTCGCCCGGTGGATCTGATTCACGGCCATCCTATGTTCGGACCATGATTCCAGAGTCCGATGAACTGACTGTCTCGTCCTATTGGCAATGTTGTTCTCCTTTGCAGAGCTTTGGTCAGAGAAATCGCCAGAGACATCGCGAGTAATGGATACGGGGATATAGAAGTCTAACGAGTGTCAGTGCGCACTGTGCACTCAGCCTCTTGCTGATCTTTAGAGGTAGCGGCCGCGGGAGATGGTATGTAAGTGTAAGAGGTACGTTATTGATGTGAACATAGAGTTCTTTATTCTCTGTTTACACAGAAATGTTTAGGTGATACAATCCTTTCGAGGTTTGGCGTCGGTAAGCCGCTCCTTCCTCAAAGAGTTAATCCTTTGTTTTCGGTGATTCGTCGATCTACGGCGCCATCCGCTGTGCATCAAACCAATCTTAAAGTGGTTTGATTGACATTTAAGATGGCTAGAGTCAGCACTCGGTACGGGATTGATACTGTGTAGAGCTTAGGATAGAGATGGAAGCTTGGCGGCTTGCAAAAGAGGATAGACGAACATTCGGAAGGTTTCCGAGACATTGCGACCTCTCACCCAGACACCAAGTTCATGAGGCTTTTCCACATGACATGCATATCCATCTCTTCTTCAGTATCTCGTTGAACTTCGGCGATCAATGCTTCCAGCAGTTGCGTAAATGAGAGCTCTGATGCGTTCAACTCTAGATGCTACTGGAAGTTCTTATTCACGTTGATATTGGACACACCAGCAGCGATACACTGATGCAACACGTCCTCGGTGAATCCATTTCTGTGTGTTCTTGACTCGGGCAAACTTCGCATGCTTTCTAGGCGCTTGAAGTTTAGTTTAAGATCACCGGAACCGTACTCGCCATGCATGCTGCCGAATGCAAGGGCAAGGAAGTCAACTCCGGTTTTGATGAACTCAGCCACTTCCTCCGGAGTTGTCAACATGCTTTCCAGATCTTCTGTATCTGCGGTGCCATCTTCGATGCGACCATCGCTGTCTTGAACAGTTTTCGGCCTTTTCGTAGTATGACATGTCTACTATGATCGACTCAAAGGGCAAGGTGTCCGCGGCCAGACGCATAAGCTTCTCGTCCTGTGCGTGATCAAGGTGGACAGAGATTGGCACACTGGCACGGCTGGCAGCATCAGCAGCTGCTTGAACCAGCAGTCCATCACTTGTACTGATAGCCCAAGGAAACACTTGGGCTGGTAAAGGCAATCGTTTGCGTTCTGCAGCACGCACCATGGCGACGATGGTCTGTTATTTGCTAGCAGTACCTTTGGAGACATGGAGCAAGAAACTAAGGGTGTTGCTCTTGCTCTCGTTAAGGCACTTGATAACCTCGCCCAGATCTACGGAGCCTGTCTTTTCCTCAAAGGAGACGCTCCGAAATATCTGCTAGGCTTTGGTGTCATGTATGTGTGGTGTCATGTATGTGTGGTGTCATGTATGTGTGGTGTCATGTATGTGTGGTGTCATGTATGTGTGGTGTCGGCGTTATGATCTACATCGGTGCGCGTGTGTTACTTCGAAAGTAGACCATGTCGGAGGTTATCTATATAAGGAAGCTCGAGGATTATGCCACTCAGATGTACACCATGCTCTATGACCACACGGGATTCAAGATCTGTAACTAGACGATTGGTGTTCTACAGAGTCAATGTATGCTAAGTGAATCGTGAATAACTGGAGTAAAGCAATACGTAAGTGTAGAAATTAGGGCCGTTATCTCAAATCGTGCGTGCTGTCTAGCCGGTACGTCTGTAAGTTCTATGCCGAGCTTCTATTATCCCTGACTTCGCCCTCCATTGTCGTTGAATTGTCTTCGTCAATGTGGATATTGGCCCACTTCGAAGCCATGCCATAGCTCTTTCCTACGGCTTCGCTGCCATAGGCTCTCATTTCCTTTTCGTAATCTGCCGTTGCTCCTTCGTAGTATCCATTCTGCAGCAGTCTACCTAGCAGAGCAGAATCTCTGACGGCAGTGTTGGCGCCCAGACCGCCAGCAGGGGTCATGCTGTGTGCGGCATCACCTACAACAGTGACACGAGGTTGGTTTTGCCATAAAGGAACACCTGATGGCGTCGAGGTGGTGATTTTCCAGAAGGCACCCTCAGACGTATTCGATTCAGTGAACAGAGGCTTCAGTTTAGGATGCCAGTCCTTTGTAAGTCCTCGTGCGATGTTGGATGCAGTCTCGCCGACGATGGTGTAATCGTCATTTGGAGCCTCGATGACGCCAGGTTCACCAATCATGGTCCATCCAAACTGGGTATCAGGATCATCCATGTCTCCAGCTCGAACATTCGTGATGACAGCGAAAGAGCCGTTGGGTCTGCTGTTGTCAACAATACGGAAGACACCTTCGCCGAGTCCCTTGAAGGCTGTCGTGGGTGCTTGTCCATGTATGCCGCGAGCTCCGGTGTCATAGACCTTCAATTTGCCGTTTGAGAGTTGCTTAGCGACATAGGAGTTGATGCCCTCGCCTCCGATGAGCATAGAGCCTTCTTCCGACTTCGTGCCATCGCTAAAGACAGCCCGTACGCCGTCGGTCGTCAATTCATATCCCTTGACATGCTTGCTGAACTGAATAAATTCTTCGCAACCTTCCATGAAAAGATTACGCATGTCTCCACGCGCTATGCCGACAACTTTACCCTCTCGCGAGCTCAAGCTTTCATCGTTGCCACCATCACCACTACTGCTACAGCCAGCAGGTGCTGCAGGCGGTTGCTCGATGGGCTCCCCAGAGATGGCATCAATCGTTTTCATTCCGGCACCGCCCGTCTTGCCGCATCTATCGTAGAACTTCTTCCATGCTGCTGGCTCCAGAGCGGATTCGATGGCGTCAAGACCTTCCGATGAGAGCCGAAGTCGGTATCCTTGACCTCGAGACGTGAGCGAGGCGTCGCGTTCAAAGACACGGAATGGTATTTTGCATCGCAGAAGTGAACGAGCAAGCAACAGTGATGCGAGGCCAGCGCCAGAGATCAGGATGGGTTTTTGTGGCATGGTTGACGTGATGTGGATGTTGTTGGTTGAGTGCGTGGCGAGGTGGGGAAGATTGGAGACGCTCTTAATCCATGACCCGCTTTCTTCCTTCGATCTTCACCGCCGACTGGAGCAACTTTATCGTGTCAACAAGCTATGTTTCTTCACACTCGCGACACAGAAGCACATGCTAGAAGCTGGAGATGGAACAAATAGTAGAAGTGAGGTAGTCGTGATAGGTGTGTTTGCAACAACTTGGGCGTTCATACTGTTGGCAACAGTATCAGGCAGGCAGCACATGCCGGATCTAGTTTCGTCGACGGTCCTTGCTTCGTGTCGACCGTGCTGAGATAGCAGCACCTTGTGTCGTACTGCTTTAAAGGAGCGAGCGACATGCGATAGGTAGGACACTCCAGTCGAGGATACAACATCATGATCTGAACCACGTTGTCGATCGGATATCATGATCAATCGTCATTTTCGGGAATGCAAATGGTTCGGCGGACGGCAGGCCGCAGGCAGCAACTCTCGGGCGATCGCGGTACAGTCCCTTCTCGTTATAGCGATCGGACGAGATTGACACTTTAATATCGTTATAACGTGATTATCGTTTAATCGAGAGCCCTTAGCATTATATACGCTATATAAAGTAAGAGGTTATCTACACTTAATAAAGGCTTCTATTCCTTTAATCTTATAGTACTACCTTATAATTACTTAGCTACTTAATAACTAGCACTAAAGCCTTACTCTACTACTCCTCGTATAGTTAAAGAATGCTTAGAGCTTTAATAGCTAAGTAGATTAATATAGGTAGTAGCTCTTTAAGCTCCTTCTCTAATTTATAGTCCGCTTATATATTAAATTAAGTAGCTATCTCCTCCTCTTTCTAGTCGGTTACCTTAAGGCCTTATATAGCTTCCTTAGCTAGATTAAGGAAGCTCTTAATTAATATAGTAGACTAAATTTAGTGCTACTACTTAAGCTAGTTTATAAGGGTACTAACTTTAGTAATAACTCCTCTAAGCTCTATATTATCTTATAGTATAGAGGGCTATAGAATAAGTGTTAAGTAGTACTAGCAATTAGCTATTATAGCTTCTAAGATAGCTTACTATACTTATATAGACTATCGAATAGCTTTAAGGACGTTAGTTATACGTAGAGGATTCTTACTAGCCTTAAATTAATTAACTATATAAGTTAGCTAGCGCTTATAGTAGTAAGCTTTCTATACGCGTATAATCCCTTAATTAAGTAGCTAGTACTTTAACATAGAGTTTAGTAGAAGCTAGTAGATAACTATATTTTATAGAGGCATAAACTTTAAGGCTTTAATAGTAGCTATATAAGCTAAGAAGTTATCTATTAGTAGAAGGACCTTCTAGCTAGTAACTTACTAATTAAACTAGTAGAGCTACTTAATTATAATATTAGTCTTTATCTATACCTTACTATTCTATCGCTAGAAGTAGCTAAGCGAGTTAATATTAATGTTAGTAGTACTAAAGGCTTAAGGCTTCTAGTACTTACTAATAAACTAGAGAGGTAGCTTATAGCTACTATCTATATTATAGTAGAAGTAGATAGTAATTCGAGCCTTCTTAAGCTTTATACTAGTAATAGCTTATATAGCTTAGCCTCTATTAGGAGTTATCTTCTAGTAGAGGCTAGATTTATCATAGTTATAGGTATTAGAGGGGTAGAACTAAGAAGCTATTACCTATATAGTAACTAACTACTTAGCTATTATAGCCTTATTAATTAAGCCGGCCTCGCTATACTAAATACGTATTATAGTTTAATACTAAGACCCCCTATAACCCTACCCTTAGCTAGCCGCCGGCTAGGGTAACCCTATCCTTAGCTAGCCGCTAGCTAGCTATAGCTAGCTATTACGTAATAACCGCTAAGGCTAGTTATAAGCCTTTGCTACCGCTACCTTATTACCTCTTTATCTCCTTATCTACGTCTTATTATATAGCTTAGACCTATATCTACGTATTATTACCTACTCTTAACTTCGCCCCCTTAACATTACGTAGGCCTTATATACCTACGTAGCGCGCCTATTACGCTAACTACCCTATAATAACCTCGCGCCTAACGCCTCCTATCCTCCTAGATAACCTCGAGGTTTTTATCTAATATGCCTACGACTACCCTAACCTATAGTATAAGTTCCTAACCGATGTCTATTACTTTACTAACTCCTAGGAATCTAAAAATATATCGCTATACTAGGAGAACGCCTCTCTTACCTACGAACTTAGCTAGACCTACTAGGAACTTAACTAGACCCGCCGCGAAAAAGAGTCTATTTAGACTATATAAGTATACTAGTCCTCTAAACTTAAGAAGGTTTACGAAAAACTTAAACGCGCTTCTATAAATAAGGTCTACGCTATTACTCGAATAGAAAACGCTCTTAAGAATAAAGCCTAGGCCTACCGTTTAGAAGCCGAAGCTATTAAAGCTACCTTACCTATAGTTAATACCCCTACCGCCTTAGATCCTATAACTCCTAATGTTAAGGATAATATAGTACTTTATAGTTAAACGCCTACGCTTACTTCTCCCGCTCCTAAGTCTTTAATTAGCCGTTCCGAAAAGATACCTAACCTTAAAAAGTTTTAGGGAGATCACTCCTAATTTAACGTCTTTACCTCTAAGATTAGAGAAAAAATAAGCGTTAACTACGATCGCTTCCCTACTACTTAGTTCCGTCTTACCTACCTATTAAGTCGTCTCGAGGGCCGCGCCTATTTATATATTTAACCTTATATCCATAATAGTATTTATACCCTTAAGGATTATAAAGAAGGACTATAAGTTCTTAAAAGAGCTTTCGGAGACTAGAACTACGCCTATAATGCCTAGAATAACCTTCTTACCCTTTATTAAAAGAACTAGGAGTTTAGATAGTTCTTTACTAAATTCTACCGCCTCGCCCTTAAATCTAGAATGTATAATAATACTCTACCTATAATCCTTAAAGCTACCTTATCTAAGGAACTTAAGTAATAACTTATAATGGTTTTAGGCGACATTCCTAATAAGGACTTCTACGCCTATACTAAGTATCTATAAGAACTTAAGAACCGCCGTTAATACTTTATAACTATTAAAGCCCCTACTCCTTAACCCTTAGCCCTAGCTCCTTATAACTAGATTCCTTATAACCTTATCCCCTATACTATACCTATCTCTACCTAGGTAGTAGCTATTCTGATGGTTTTAAATAACTCTAGCCTAACTATAGGCGAACCTATTACTATTAATAACGTAAAAGGTCGTAAGATAACTAAACCTAGTGTCCGTAAATTCTATTTTAAGTACGAGCTATACTTCTACTATAAGGAACTAGGTTATAGATCTATAAATTACCTAAATAAGTCCCGAAGAGTATAGGAGATACACCTTACTACTACTATAGCCTACGAAAACGAAAGCATTACTAGAGGAGCCCTTCTCCTAGGAAACGCCTAGTCCTTAGACTAATTCGTAACTAGGGACCTATTACGATCTCTACTTATAGACTTCGTTCCGCGTACTCCCTTATTACCTCTATCCCTAACTTCGAACAATCGTTAATTATTAAGAAACGCTATCCTATACTACCCTACTAAATTTAATAGAACGATCGAATTTTAGATTCTACCCTTCTACTTAATACTAGGTGCGATATAATCGCCCTAATTAATAGCACCTTTATCTAGAAACACTAGTTACCTATCTAGAAACTACGATACCCCCTTAGCCTAGAGGTTACTAATAGCTACCTTTCTAGAACTAGCTAGATTACGTACGTAGTTAAACTTAAAGTCTAGACTAGGATGCATCTAGAAGCTATATACCTCCTTATAATATACCTTACCTATACTTTAATCCTACTTAGCTACCCCTAGTTTACCCTATATAATGCTATTATTCGTCCTAAGGCTAGAACTATTACCTTTAACTTTACGTATTATAATAACTATTACTAAACGGACCCTACGACCCTTCGTCTACATTCTAAAGGAACTATTAAGAAATCTATAACCCTAGAAGTAATGCTAGAAACATCGACTATCCCCCTAAGGAACCCGTCCCTAGAAGTAGTACTAGAAATACTTACTATCCCTACTACGCCTTACCTTCGACCTAACCCGATCTAGTACGCTTAGATTAGCGCCTATACCTTTAGGAAGTTTACGAAAAGGAGAGACTACTAGATCTTTTCTTATTCTTTATAAGATCTTAAGCGTACTACTACTTAAGGTATAGAGACTAGCGATAGAGAACTTTCCCTCTAGAGAATAGAAGAGGAGCTAGCTAAACCTATAAACCTAACCCCGAACCTACGCCTAGATAATATGTAAACGGACCTAGAAGCCTACTAGAAGAGTAAGGACGTTAACCCTACTCTTATTCTACCAAACTAGTACTACGAATACCTCGATGTCTTTAGCTAAAAAGACGTAAAGACCTTACCCCTATACCGATCCTATAACCACGCTATCGACCTAGTTCCCGGAAAGGAACCCCCTTATAGCCCCTTATACTCTATGTCTCGCGATAAGAGCGAAGAACTGCTAAGAGAACTTAAATTATAACTAGATAGCGGTTTCATCCGTGCTAGCCGTTCCCCCGCTACCTCCCCTATACTCTTTGTTAAGAAACTAGGGGGGGGCCTTCGTTTCTATGTTAACTATCGGGGATTAAATGCAATTACCGTAAAGAACCGGTATCCCCTACCCCTAATTATAGAAACCCTTACCTACCTATCGAAAGCGAAACGCTATATAAAACTAGACATTATCTCCGCCTTTAATCGCCTACGGATTAAGGAAGGTAATAAGTAGAAGATAGCGTTCCGTACCTAATATAGACTCTTTAAATACCTAGTTATACTATTTAGACTATATAATAGCCTAGCTTCCTTCTAGAACTTTATTAATAATACCCTTCGAGAATACCTTAACGTCTTCTATACTACGTACTTAGACAATATCCTAATCTATAGTAAAAAGGAGGAAGACTATAAATACTATATAAAACTAGTCCTTAAGAAACTACGCTAAGCTAGCCTCTAGGTAGACATTACTAAGTACGAATTTAACGTTAAGAGAGTTAAATACTTAGGACTTATCGTTACTATAGAGGGAACTTATATAGATCTAAAGAAAGTATAAACGATCCTAGAATGGCCTAAACTTAAGAATGTAAAAGATATATAAAGCCTTCTAGGATTTACTAACTTCTACTAGTACTTTATCTATAGCTTCTTCTCTATTACCTCTTCGCTTACCGCTCTTACGAAGAAGGGAGTAGAGTTTAAGATAGATAGTAAGGCCTAATAAGCCGTAGAAACGCTAAAGAAGGCGTTTATATCTAATATAATCCTATAACATTTTAACCTAGACTACGAAATAATTATAGAAATAGACGCGTCTAACTTTATTTCTAGAGGAATCCTCTCTTAATACGATAATAAAGGGGTACTCCGTCCTATTACCTTCTTCTTAAAGAAGTATAGCCTAGCTAAGTATAACTATAAGATCTACGATAAAGAACTTATAGTAATCGTACGAGCTTTTAAAACCTAGAGACTAGAACTAGAAGGCGCCGCCTTTCCTACGTAAGTGATTATAGATTATAAGAACCTAGAATACTTTATAACGATAAAATAGCTCTTATAAAGACAAGCCTAGTAGAGTAAATTTCTATCCCGTTTCGATTTTAAGATTACCTACTACCCTAGAAAGTAAGGCGTAAAACCTAACGCCCTTACTAGAAGGTTAGGAGACCTACTATAGGAAGGGGGGGATAAGCGTTTATAACATTAACACTAGATAGTCCTTAAGCTAGAAAACTTCGTACTTAAGGTAGCTACTAAGCTAGGAGTACTACTAATAACGCTAGTTATTTATTTATAAAATGTAATAATAAGACCTAAACTTATATACCTAATACCCTAAGTCCTACGAAACATATAACTAGACCCTAAGATCCTATTACGGATCGAACCGCGATCTAGCGATTAAATAGTGGCCTATAATATAAGGAGGTTTTGCTAAGGAAGGAAGGAAGAGGACGAGAAACCCGTCCTCTTCGTACGACGCTTATATACGCCAAGTTAGGGATTTCCCGGCATTAGCTAAGGTTAGGGTCGCTACTTTAGTAAGACCCTATAATAATACCCCCCTCCTCTCCGCGTCGCTAAGGATACTAATGCTACCTAAGGTAGCGACATCCTCCCTAGCTTAATTAAGCTCGTTATTTTCTTTCTTCCCTCCTCCCTTCTATACGAAGTAATCTAAAGTGACTTAAATCTTCTTACTTTATATGCCTCCGTCTCCGTACGGCTAGCTACTTCTACTATCTTCCGCGTCGCTCTACTTAATTCTCCGTTACTTAATTCTCCGTATTAGTAAGTATTTATCGTACCGTACGGTCGTACCTTTTCTTCTTTCTACTATAATAACACTTCCCTCTATACTTCCGTACGAGATCTTACCTTCCTTATTCTTTCTTCTCTCTAACACTATACGATAAAACAATTATATAACGTTAGCATTATGTCGCTTATCCCTTACCCTAGTAGCACTCCTACTACTACTAGCCCTCTCTCTATCGTTGCTCGCTTCCCTAGCCCTAAGGTTTAGTCTAGCGGCAAGTTATATAGCTAGTTCGCTCTAACTACTATTAGCGACACTACTCTTAGTACCGTCTACTATACCGATGCTTAGGTTTGTTTAGCGTGTTTATATAATCTTATTTAGCGGCTAACATTTATAGCGCGCTATCTAGTAGTTGCCTTCTTACCCTTTCTTACTATCTGTTTACGCTAATAGCACCTCTACCATTACTATCGCCTAGGTTCGTTCGTTACTTCGTATAAAGGTTAACTTTTTACTAATAGACACTTAGATCTATAGCGCTCGTTAGTCGTACGTTAACGCTCTACTTATCGCTTCTCGTAGCACTCGCTACCTTACCGCCTATACTTACTCTACTATTGGCACCTTTAGTAGCCCTATTATACGTGTCGCTAGTTTCTACGCCGGCGCCTATGCTTTATACGAGTGGAAGTCGTACTGTTAGTAGTGCCCTTACCTTAATAATAATAAGGCCTTCGTTCCTACTACTATCCCTCGCTAGCTTTCTCCTAGTCTATACCTACTTACTCTTTAAGTTCGTCGTATAAGCGTCTTCTCTTAGTTTAGCTCTAAGCGCTATTCTTCTTCTACGCTAGAGCTTAGCTCGCGCCTATTTATCTAGTTAGTCGTACGAAGACCTAGGTAGGCCTTCTTAGCTCTACCTATTCGGTAACTCTTTTAATTAAATCCTCTCTTACTTATTCTTCTCTCTTCGTCTTCCCTATATCGCTTATCGCGTAGTGTTTTATACAAGGGCCGGCTAGTCCTTTTGTCGTTAATATTATAGGTACTCCCGTATAGTGTCTAATTCGTTAACACTATAGCTCTAGCGTCGAGAGAGCTATCGGTGTTCTAGAAGGGCTAAGTCTTTTCGAGCTAGCGATCTAGGGCAATAGTCTCTACTAGTTGTACTACGGATTCCTAAGTTTCCTAGGTATACCCTATCTATTATACGAGGTATTTAACCTACTATCCCTAGCCTCTCCTTATACGACTCTCGTTAATGATTTCTTTAACTTAATACTCTTCTTCTCCGTCTACCTAGATCGCGGGTAGTTATATGTCGTCCGAACGTTAGGACGGTAGTAGGTCTTCGGCTACTAAGTAAATAAGGTCGATATAGAATACATCGTAGATGCCTATTAGAGTGTCGAGTCATATAGCATATATACCGATGACTTCTCTTATAGTGTACTTAGCATTCTTCTAGTCTAGTTTACGGTAAGGTCTAATCGTACGAATATTCTTTAAATAGAGCTAGACTTTATTACCTACTTAGAATTCTAGTATAGGGCTCCTCCTCCTATTAGCCTGCCGTTTAGCTTCTTATTATGCAAAGGCTATTAAAGCTTTTACCTAGTCCATTACGTCTCGGAGGGTTCGTACGATTTACTCTCCTTTCTCTACTAGAGTTTAGGCTCTTATTTCGTCCTCTTCTATTTGTTCTTCTATATCTAGGTCGAAGGGCGAGTTTTCGAAACTATACGTTAAGAAGAAAGGGCTTACTCCTATTATCGCATTCGTACGGCTATTCGTCGACAATTCTACTATTAGTAGAAGGGTTTTCTAATTAGTCTAGTTAAAGTAGACGTACGTACGAAGGTATGTTTCTATAGAACTGTTTAGTCTTTCTATAGCACTGTCCGTTTAGGGGTAGTACGCTATCGATAGTCTCTTCGTAATGTTTACTAGTCTATAGACACTCGACTATAGTTCGCCTACGAACTAGGTTCCTTAGTTAGAGGTTATTATATAAGGGAAACTATATCTCTAGACTACATTCTAGATAACCGTACGAGTAAGAGTCTCTACTATCGTATCTATTACTCCTTCTAAGATTACTCCTCTTATTAACCTATCGGTAATAATAAGGATATCTTTATATCCTTCGCTCTCTAGGAGGTTAGTTACGAAGTCTATCGATATTTCCTACTAGGGTCGTACGGGTATAGGGAGTGGTTTTAGCAGCCCTTTTCTCTAGTCCCTAAAAGCCTTACTCCTACTATAGACATTATAGTTTTATACGAACCGTCTAATATCCTAGCTTATATTAGGCTAGAAGAAGTTCTATATAACGAAGGAGTATATCTATTCTCTTCTAGGGTAGCTAGCTATAGCTAAATCGTAGGCGTATTAGATAATCGTTATATAAAGGCTTTTAAAGTTTAGTACCTACCTTCTACTACGAAAAAGGAGGTTATTATCGTTGCTAATTACGCATTTAGTAACTAATACTTTTAGCTATAGGTGTAATAGGAACTTCCTTCCGCCTTCTCGTACGACTAACTCCGCTTCTTAAAATATCTCGTCTTAAGCTCTTACTTCGTCCTATAGTCGTACGTCATTATACGAAGGCGGCTAAGTACTACTCCCCTCCTCTTGAACTTAGATTAGAGTAAGGGGCTCGACCCTCCCTTATACTAGCTAGTTTAAGAGCTATATTATACGGCTCTTAACTCTTCCGTCTTCTTTCTATAGGTTGTCCTACTCTCTTTAGGATAGGGCGTCTACTACTCCGTTATGTTTTCCTAGTCTATACTTAAAATGGAAGTTAAATCTCGATAGTAGTAGTTACTATCGTACGTGTCGTTCCGTTAGTTTCCTTAGGCTAAAGAAATACTCGAGGTTCTTATAGTCCGTTACTACTTCGAATTCGCTTATAGCTTAGAGTTCTAAGTCCTATTCCTCTAGACATCGTATAGTAGCGAGTAGCTCTTTATTATAGATTTCGTAGTTACACTTAGCCGGCGCGTTCTTCTTTAAATAGTACGTATACGGTCGTAGGATACCCTTATTATTAATCTAAGATAGAACTCCGCTAACATTATACCTAGAGGAGTCGGTTTCGACTACTATCGTATAAAGGGGGTTAAACGTTACTAGTATCGGGCCTTCTATAAATAGCTTTTTCATTTTCTTAAAGGCTCTTTAGCACTCTTTACTCTACTAAAATTCCATGTCCTTATACGTAAGGTTAGTTAGTAGTCGTACGACTACTAAGAAATCTAGGATAAACCGTCGGTAGAAGTTAGCGAAGCCTAGGAAACCTCGTACGCCTTTTACGGTTATTAGTAGAGCCTATTTAGCTATAGCCTTAACCTTTTCCGGGTCTATCTAAATGCCTTCTCCGGCTTATACGATAAACCCTAGGTACTTTGTCTCCTTTACTTTAAACTCGCATTTCCTAATGTCGAGGAATAACCCTATACTAGATAGTTTCTTTAGCACCATCTTTACTTTCGTACGATAGTCCTCTACTATCCTAGACGAGTAAATTAGTACGTTATCGATATATGCCGAGTAGAAGTCGTCTAGATGTTCGCGTAATGTCTAGTTAATATACTTCTAGAAGGTACTTAGTACGTTCGCTAGTCCGAAGGGGGTAACTAGCTATTCGTAGAGCCCGTATCTTATACGAAAGGCTATTATCTATTCTTTTCCTTCTACTATCTAGATCTTATAGAAAGCTACGCTTACGTCTAGCTTTATAAACTATCGTGCCTTACCGATTTAGTTTAGGGTCTCGTATATTAGTAGGAGGGGGTAGCGGTCCTTCTTTATAATTGCATTTAGAGCTTAGTAATCTATATAGAACCGGAGGCCGCCGCCTAGTTTTCGTATAAAGAGTACTAGTGTAGCTATAGAGGAGTAGCTTATACGTATAAAGTTCTTATCGAGTAGATCTATAAGAGTAGCTTTTAGTACTACTAGTTCGTCTTATATTATGTTATATAACGGGCTCTAAGGTACCTCGGGCTCCTTACTATCTTTTTGTACGAGCTCGATATTATAGTCGATGCCGGGCCCTTAGTAAGGTAGGAGCGTTATCGCATTCTTCGGCTTAAATAGTTCTAGATACTCGCGGTATTTAAGCGGGAGCTTTATACGAGGATCCGTATGTTTCTTTAGGGTAAGAGCTTTCTATATATCTTTTATTATAATAGCGAAACACTACTAGGTGTTCTTATACTTCGTACGAGATGTTCTCTAGATTATTAAGCTTATAGTAGCGGCATAAACTTATAGGATGTCTAGCTTTAGGAGGGGTTTCCGCTTACGGTCTTATAGTTTTGCGCCTATTAAGCGAACGTATAGCCTTCCTCGTTTAGAGTCTATTTATACGTCGTAGTAGTTTAGCTACGGCCTTCTAAGGATAAGGTCGTAGCCGAGGTAGTTAGGAATAACATATAGAAAGGTTCCCTATTCTAAGTGTCCTTTAATATCGATCTAACATCGTACGATACGGTTAATTTTGCCTTCTCCTCCTATAGCTCCTCTTATTAACTTCGGCGTTATATCGAAAGTAGGAAGTCCATTCCTTCGTACGAACCTCTAACTAATCGCTCTATAGCTTAAGTAGCCGCTATCTATTAGTGTATAGGTAGTAGCGACGTAGTTAATTACTACGTATATAGTAAAAGGGGGAGAATTTATACGCTTACTTTCGAAATTTAACTAGTTAAAAAGGTACTTTGTTAATTCTATAGGTTTTGCCCTTCGTTTACGACTTCGTATAGAGGTTACTCTTTTCCCTAGCTCTCTATAGAGCTATTAGATAAGTAGTCGTTATCTACTTTATCGATAACTATTACCTATTTAGTAGTAGCCATCTTTATAGGCCTACGGGAGATCGGTCCTAAACATCCTCGTATAAGGTACCCCTTTCTTCCGTAGCGGAGGTATAGGCCTTCTTTTCTTCGCTAGGCAATCTCTTTAAGAGATCCCTAGTATTCGCGCTCCTTCGTATAGAGGGCGTTAACTTAGGTTAGTTACTAATCTATCTATTCTAGTTCTCTCTTATTACTAGTAATAGGACGGCTCGTACGAGGTAGTTATCCTTAGCCTTAGATCCTTCTAATCTACTTTAGGTCTTTATTAACTACGCGTAGTTAGTTATAGTATCCTTCGTACGTCGGTTTCTTATCCCTTCCGACTATAGCTTCTATAAGTCGTACGTTAATTACTACTTAGAGTAGCGTCTTCTTTTAACTATCGTCCTAGGATAGGCCTCCTATGTCGACTAAGGCTTTATTAAATTCGCTAAGGAACGTAACTAGATCTTTTCTACCCTGTTTTATGCTATTAACTCGTACTATAGTAGGGTAGTTAGTTTAATAGGTTAAGCTAACGGCATCTGCCGTCGGCCCTCGAACCTTCTACTAGGCGTAGATAGATAACTCCTCTAATTCTCGACGTAAGAAGCGTAGAAAAGAATGCGATTACTTTGTTCCTATTATGGCCAACTATTCTCGAGGAGAATTACTAGTTACGGGGTTAGACTCGTAAAGAGGAGTATTAAACAAGTAGAAGAAGGTAGTATGTAGTAGTGTATACTAAAGGGACTATTAGAATAACTAATTAAGTTAAACGTAGGACTTCCTAGTAAAGGCCTACCTACCTATATACTTAATAGATAATGAGTATATGCATGTTGCTCTATATGCTCTATTATGCTCTGTTAGGCAGAGCAGTAGAGTAGAGTAGAGTAGATGGCGTGTCTATATAGAGTGCTCTATTCCGCTAAGGTGCGGAGAACAATAGAGTAGGCTACGCGACCCTATTATTAGTAGGATCGTAACACTATCCCCCTTCCGTACTAGCGTCGTCCCGACGCTAACGTATATAATTAGCTATTGCCTACTAATTCTACCTTAGTAAGCAATAGACCTTTTCCACTATGCCTAAGGACACTAGTACTAAACGTTATAAAAGACTCGCCGAATATATCGAATCCGAAGGAACCATTATAGTAAAGCCCTACGCTATATGTTTAAAACACGGCCGCGTTTGTCGGGTCTACGTTAGGTCTAGGAAATGTAGTAAATGTCTTCGTCGTAATTAGAGGTGCGATATCCATATGTCGTAATCCGAATAGGATCGCCTAAAATAAGAGCGTAAGCGTTTACGCGACGCTATTAAGGATGCGTACTACGTATAAGAGCTAGCTCGAAAGGAAGCGGATCTAGCGCGCGAGTAATAGCAAATAGCGTTCGCTCGTAAGATGCGCCTTCGTTAATAGCTAGATCTACTAGATAAGAAAGAGGAGGAGGCGGTAGCTACGGAGTATATAGGCATCGAATAAGAAGAGCTCGACACTACGTTGCTCGAGTTCTCGGCTAATACTCCTAGCTTAACGCTAGGTCTAGAGACTTAGAACGCTATTAACGGTAGTTTCAACTTGTCCTCCGATTTCTAGAGTGTCGATTCTACTAGAACTGCTATAGAAGCCTCTAGTAGTTCCTAAGGTTGTTTCTTAGTTCCTAGGTGTTTTCTAAATATAGGTAACCCTTCCATTTTATAAGGTATCGCTAACCTTATTATTCTAGTATTTATTCGACTTCGAATTCGTTATCTTCTTTAGTCTAGAAATGGAATGTCGTCTATAACAGAGTTTCTAGGTCGGCTAGTTCTAGTAACGATATATAGAACATAGGGTGTATTCTTATATCGTTAGGTAGTTAGAGTTTATAATTAACTAGTCCTCTAACTTCTAAAATTAAAAAGGGTCCGACTTTAACATAGTCTAGTTTTCTTGTCGTCCGTTAAGATCGTAAGTTTTTCGTAAGCAAATATACCTTATCTCCCTTCCTTAGCTAAGGATCTAGTTTTGATTTCTGTCTGTTTTTACGTAAACCGTCCTAGGATGATAGTATTCTCTGTCGTAATTGCTTATATAACTCCTTTAGCTAATCGCTAGTAATCATTACTTTATCTACGTTTAGGTGCTATAACTTAGGTTCTATAAATAGATTTAGATGCTTACTAAAATTAGCATAGAATGGCGTAACCCCTATAGTAGTAGAGATTTGTTAATTAAGCGCTAGTTATGCCATTAGTAAGTAAATTACCTAGTTGTCTTAAGCGTAATTAACGTAATGTCGTAGGTAAGCTTCGAGCGTTTAGTTCGCTCTTTCGGTCTAACCGTCTATCTATAGATGGTAAGTAGTTAAGAGCTTATGTTTAATGCCTATTATAGAAACTAGTGTCTTCTAGTAGTTTAACGTGAATAGCTTATTACGATCCGTAATAAAGGACTTAGGAATCCCGTAATACCTAATTAGTCTATCTAGAACTAAGTATGCCAATTCCTCTACCGTAATCGATTTCATATAGGGAATGAAGTATATATACTTCGTAAGTCTATCGACTATAACTAGTATTAAATCGTAGGGTCGACGTAGTTTCGAGTCGTCTAGCGAGCTTAAACTACGTAATCTAGTAATAAAATCCATTATAACTTCGTCCTAAGGCTACAGCGGTAGGTCTATAAATTAGATCTCCCTATACTTCGTATATCGAGACGATTTGTTTATCTAATAGCTACGGCATTTCTAAACGTATGCCGTAACCTTTGCCTTCATCTAAGGGAATGCAAAGTTGCGTTATATGTTCTTAATTGTCTTAGTAATACTAGGGTGACCATATGTTAGGTCATCGTAGTAGTCCTTAATACACTGTTCCTAATGTCGTTTAGGCACTTAGTATTTGTCGTACGAGATAGGAAACTACTCTTTATTATCCTTTATAATACGTAACACGGTATTAAACTTATATGTCTATACGCTAAGTGTTCTATCCTTATTAGTTTATAAGATGCTATGTACGATAGCTTCCTTACCTTCTATATAGTCGATTCTTCTACTAAGCGCGTCCGCTCGGCCGTTATCTTTACTAGGCGTGTACTAGATCTTAAATTTGTACTAACCGAGGAGTTCCGACTATCTTACTTATCTTTAGTTAAGAACTTTAGTAGTTATGAAAGTTAAGAGGTTCTTATAATCCGTAAGTATAGTAAGAGATAGGGCTCCTTCGGCGTAAACTCTCTAGTGTTATAAGGTGTTACGATCCTACTAATGACAGGGTCGCGCAGCCTACTCTATTGTTCTCCGCACCTTAGCGGAATAGAGCACTCTATATAGGCGCGCTATCTGCTCTGCTCTGCCCTGCTGCTCTGCCTAATAGAGCATAATAGAGCATATAGAGCAATATGCATATACTTATTATCTATTAAGTATATAGGTAGGTAGGCCTTTACTAGGAAGTCCTGCGTTTAACTTAATTAGTTATTCTAATAGTCCCTTTAGTATACACTACTATATACCACCTTCTTCTACTTGTTTAATACTCCTCTTTACGAGTCTAACCCCGTAACTAGTAATTCTCCTTAAGAATAGTTGGCCATAACAACTTTAAACGCCCTTAGAATAAGTCACTTAAACAACACCCCGAGAGGTACACCCGCACCTAGCGAAGCCGGTGGAACCCGCACCACTAGCACCGCTACTAACAAGGACAGCAAGGTCGCTAAGCCCGATCTCTACTATAGAGACCGCTAGGGACTTAACGATTGGCTCACATAGATGGACATCTACTTCTAGTTCACTACCGTAGAGTCTAACAAAAGAACCTTGTTCGCTACGACCTACCTCCGTAGAAGAGCCTAGCACTAGATGAAGCCGATGCTTATAAAGTTCCTAAATGGATAGGGAGACACCGATGGTATCCTTACTAGCTTTGTTAAGTTTAAGGAAGAGATTCGCCGCATCTTTGGCATCTCTAATAAAGATAAGGTTGCTATACGCCTTATTTAGTATATCCGTTAGTACACTTTAGCATCCGACTATGCCGCCAAGTTCTAGGAGTATGCCTAGGTTACCGACTAGGATGACTCCGCCCTAATAACTATGTATCGACGTGGTCTAAAGGAGAATGGTAAAGACGAGCTTATAAGAGCCGGCATGAAAATCGACAGCCTCGATTATCTCATCTGTATAACGATCGAAATCGACGACAACCTTTACGAACGTGCCATAGAACGACGCTACGACGTAGCCCCTAGAGGCAAGTCTAGGTACGTTCTATACCGTAGTAGTAACAACAACTTTAAAGGAAAGAAGTTTAACCGCAACACCTAGTACTAGGATCCCTATAGACCTATGCCAATGGAACTGGATGTCACTAAAGGTCGAC
>JAHRBU010000068.1:0-51190 GCA_019677095.1 Aureobasidium sp. SLJ-2021a | reverse complement strand
CCATCCAGATCGACCGAGAACTGTCCCTGTGCAGCCTTTGGAAATCCCGGCGAAAGAGTCCGAAGGCGCAAGTTGCATGACAGATAAGCTTGAAGCATAAGTAAGTCGTAAGTTAGGTTTGAGAGAATCGATTCTCGAGGAGGAATCTAGATTACGCACGCGACAACATCGGCAAGTATCAGTATCAACCGCTGTGCTGCGGTAAACGTATATGCATAATGCATGTGGCATTGCGTGGCCTCGCGGATGTACATACGTACACAAGGAGAGACGGGTAGAAAGATGCCGGTGGCGTTACCATGGAATCTTGCGACCTAGAAACATGGGCAAGAGGGGAGGAAATCGATTTCGTATGTTCATGGTGTTGATGCTATGCTATGGTTATGCGAGCTGAAAGTAAAGAAAAAGACGCGACTTGGGAGGTGTACAAGAATGCTATCAACATACGCGTCATGTGGTATCGTGTAAAGAAGAAACAAAGCAAGATGTAAGGTGTGAACGCAAACGCAAAAGAGAACAGCCCCGGAACGCCATCGCTTGAAAGAACGCAGTGATCGTCAAGACTCGAGAGGAGTCGATATACACAAGGAGAACGTGTGTATGCACATTCATGGTAAGGAAGCCAGATCGTGAGGGTGTGTTATTGGACTGTTGAATCGAGGTCGGCTTTGCACTGCGGAGGCATCGATTTTGGCTGTTTGTGTGCCTGGTGTTGTCGAGCTTTTGACGGGTTTTCCATTGTGTGCGTAGATGACCTTGTGCTTGGGTCTGCCACCGCCAGTCGCTCCGTTGAGGGCCGTTGGGTTGCTGCGACACAAAAGAGTGTTAGGACTTAAGTTGCAGATGCCTGGATTTCTTGTTGCCTGTGTTTTTTCTTATGAGCCCCTGCCTTGCCTGGCATACGATAGGGGTTGAGTGGACAAAAGAGAGTGAAGATGCGGACTTACGTGAGTGGGATCCATTCCATCTTTTCCTGGTCAAAGTGGTGTTGTTCGAACGTTGTCTTGACCAGTGCCTTTGAGCCATATTCTTCTGCAAGAAGATCGGTGTAGGCGTATGGAACCTTGACAGGGGTGTTCTCGAAAACACTCTCGCGCAGCGGGAAGATGTCATTGAAGTTGAAAGAATGCTTGTCCTTGCACATCATAGCCCCCTCAATACCCAGCGCTTCGGCGGTCATGTTGCGGTGAAGTGTGGTAATGTCGATGAACAGGCCATTGCTCATATCAATCCAGCGAGCGTCAATAACGTTGAGTCTATCAGTAGTACTGCTGTTTCTCCAGTGTGGGTTGACTTCGAGCATGTAATCGCGGCCTTCAGGGAAGGAGGGCAACTTGTAGTGGTGAACAGTCATGTTGTAAAAGTCGCTCAAGTGCTCCATTGACTTTTCGGTCATCTGAACATCAACGTCCGAATCCCAAGGCATGATTTTCCTGTTCCAAAACCATCCCAGAAGACTTCCATGCATGATCCAAGTTTCTGCTCCAATGTCGTTCATTGTTGAGAGATATGTTTGCATGAGCGTGGTGAGATTTGAACGACGGTCATCGTATTCCAGAACGTGATCACCAAACCGTCCATCCATGTGAGGGTGGAATGTCGATTCGTGAAAGTACTTGTCTTTCGGATCACCACCCTTGCCGCTGTGGTCTTTGGCAAGATGTGTTCGCACACTTGCAAAATCTGCATCTCTTTTGCGCGCGATGTTGTCTGTGGGGATCTTCATAGGACGAGCATCAGATCCAGTCACCAGTGCCGTAGCGGCCAGGAGTATATTGACTAGATGCATGGCCGGTCGAGTGATTGAGTGCGATAAAGATCCAGAAGTTGCAAAGAAGATCGGGCACAACAGCGAGCCCGGAAGGCGGAAGAGACAGAACTATAAGTGACAGCCACACTGGGAAAGTGGTCGTGTGCCTGAACTTGTTTGGTGGAGACGTGCCCTGCTTGGTGTCGTGTGAGAACCAACCAAAAAAGGTGGGTGATCGACAAATCCTCCTTGGCCTGTCAGATAACCCTGGTTGTAGGTTGGAGGGACAAGGGTTGGATTACGAGGCACGACTGGAGAACGAGAGGGCTTTATCGCGCGCCTAAACACAAACAAGGGCAGCCGCGACACCCAGTCGAACCCAAAAAAGTCGCGCAAAAGATATGGAAAGAGTCAATAAAGCACCTCCCTTCAAATCAATGGCTCAATTGCTGTCGTGGCCGGCCAGCCCCTCGAAACCGTTCTGATGTGGCCGCGTAGTCTTGCATCGAATTCTTCATCCAGCGGCGTCATCGGAGAGCGGACAGCCGGGGAACCTGCGGCGAGCTTGTTTCGGAGGGCAGCCGGAGCCGTGCTTCTTGCACTCCTGTACAATCTCCTGCGTTTGAACACCATGATTCAACCAACAAGACATACGGAGACTGAAGATGAGGTATGAAGTATCTGCAGCGTGGTCTCGTCTTTCGTGTCACAATCCTCTGATAAAACGACACCTCTATCACCCTTGCTTGAAACCCCAACAAAACCCCGAACCGTCTGGGAAAACTAAGCTTTTGACAAGCCTTTGGTTCGCCTTGGCTGCATCTTTATGGGCAAGCCACGTTCGGCAAATGACAGACTTTGGCAAGACAGCATCTGGACCTGAAGTTTCCAAAACTGATATACCATCATCGAATGTGGCTTGCCGGCTGGACTGAATGTCACTCTGCAAAGAGAGCAACACATCCGAAGCGGCTTCCATCTTGTATCTCGCTCCTGACGACTTTGCTCCTTTGGAAATGAGGGGTTGCGCGTCCTCTAGAGGGAGCGAAACGCTCTTTCTGGAATCAACAAAGACCGCGATTCGGCTGTGTGAGCGCAGTTTGCCACAGCTGCGCAAGACAGACCGAGCCGAGGAATCCGTTTTGAGTTTTGCTAAGCTCATTAATGCCGTTGGACGTAACGTGCATACCACGGCTGATCGGCTTCAGCTTAAAGTCGCACACTTCATTCCAGGCAGAACCGAAACGGCTTCCAACACTTTCACGCGGTTCTGTGAAGCTTGACACCGCTTGCTGTCTTGAGATCGAACGCCAATGGTGCCAAGTTGTTTGACGCCCTTGGCCATTACGTAGGACAAGAGAGGAATCGATCCTTCGGTGGCCTTACCCGCTTATCTCCATAACAACTGATACGACGTCCTTGGGTTTAGGATCTCGATGACTCAAGTTAGGAGACTACACAATGTGAAGATTCAAAGTTGAACTCAGACCAAGACCACGTCCGGAGGGCCAGTAGTGTGGAATGATGGAAGTAACGAGAGACAAGACGCAAAAGTTGTATGTTCGGTAATTCTAGCATTGTGTCCGTGACTATGTAGTATGTCCGAGTGTGACATTAGGTTATGTGGACATTCGTTTGATTGTTTCGAACGATGCACGTCTCTGTCAAAGTCAGAGATTGAATCCTATTCGACACAATCGAAGCTGGGAGGGCGACCGATTGAGAATATCGGACAGACTAATCACAAAGACGAGACCGCTTTGTTTGTAAGCGTCGCCGTGATACTGCAACTCAGGGTCCCTCACGAAGCCGATGCGGTGATGATCTCTGGATAAGAGGTCGCGCTGACCAGGGCTTTGTGCAGAGGCGGTAGTCTTAGTCAGACGTGTAGCACATGACTGAACAGGTGGCTGGGGCCAACTAGTCAGAACTACCATAGGTTGGTACGTTGAGTGAACAAGGTCAAGAAACTCATGAGCCTTTCAGAGCCATGACACCGAGGATGGATGTCTCAAGCTCCTTGATCTCGGACTCCTTGAAGGCAGCGCCATTCGCAGCGCCCTTCATTGTCTGAACATTGAGCTTGTAGATCTTACGGAGTCGTGCTTGATCAGCCAGCTCGGCAAAGTTTGCATCTGAAACATCTACTTGCTCGCCCTCGATGTTTTGCTGGAGATGTTGGCTGACAGATTTCGCAGTAATGTCCGAAGAGAGCACTTTGATGGCCAGAACATGTTGTGTTGTATCAGCGATACCAAACCGGCGGAACGATTCGGCAATCTGGAAATTTGTTAGCTGACAAAAGCAACGCTGTCAATTGAATAGAGACTCACGTTGTTGTTTGGTGAGAATGAAAAGACAATCTCAGAGTGAACGTTGTGACTCTTCATGCGACCGCTCGCAAAGTCGTTGATGCCCCGGAAGGAAGCGGCCATGAACTGCATACGAGAGACGACCTACCAAGATTAGGCGCGACTTATATTGAGGAGAAAGAGCGACATACAACAGAGGCATCAAGGAAGGCATATTCAAAATCGGCGTTGCCAGCCAGAAGCTGCTGGCGGAGGAAAGAAGCATTCTTCACATTCTTGAATAGGCCAACGCAGAGAGGGTACTGGGGGAGATGGGGAAGAGCGATGGTCTCGAGGGTAGACATTTTGACGAGAATAGAAGGTGTTCCTGCTGTCTGACCGTCTAGCAATGGTTGTGGTGAAAGGAAAGAGTGACGGACGCGAGTGGTCTGTGCTTTGTCACGTGCGGGAATCGGCTTGCTGGCGCTCTGGGATATTGAAGTTGGTAGAGAGAAAATTCATGTCATCTTCGGGAGGCGATATCATCGTAAGACAGACGCGCAGTATCACACCGCCATTGCAACAAACGTTTTCCCGGACGTTGCAAGCATCTTTTTGCTCGAGTTCATTGGATTGACAAGTCCAGGCAGCTTCAGCTTTTCGCATCCACGGCTTGTACCGCGTCCTTGTTGCTCACGGCGAATACCGTCTGGCAGTGAGGCATGAGCAGCAAACGCGCATCCGAAGGCAGCGCAGATGGCACGCCAGCCAAGCTCACCAAGTCGGAGAATGGCGACTTCTCACGCTCCGTCCGTAAGAAGTTGACGACGACGTCGAGGACTGGTCAGGCCTGCGACCGCTGCAAGGTGAGACTCGACCACCATCACCGTCGTCCGGTCTCGGGGTCACTGACAGTGTGTGCAGGTCAGAAAGATACGATGTGATGCCCGCCCTGGTGGATGCTCGCCATGCATCGCCAACAACCTCGAATGCAAGACGACGGACCGCATCACTGGACGCGCCACGTCGAGAGGCCACACCGAGCACATTGAAACAGAGAACATGGCCCTGAAGCAGCACATCAACGACTTGCGCCAGCAGCTGATCGACTCTGGACTCGACCCTCGTCCTGCGCCAATCATGCCCCTGGGCTTTGTCGGTAGTGGTGGCCAGCCGGCCTACGCTTGGCCTCAGCAAATGTTCGACCTTTCGTCCATCCTCGGAGCCGACACTCACCTCGACCCATCAAAGTCTCGTGCCCGCACTGCCGCTCTGCCCGACTATCGCAACAACTCCCTCGGTGACAACTACCTCGGTATCTCTGGCGCGAACGAATGGCTCTCACCCATCAAGGGCACATCTGTCGCCCTCTTCGGCATGGAACTGGATCTCGTCGACTTTGTAACCAACGACAATGACGAAGCTTTCTCGCCCACATCGTACGAAAACTTCCTCAGCATCGCCTTCAAGTCGTCGCAAGAACGTCCACCGCCTCCTTCATTCCCGTCATACCGCGAGTGCAAGGCTCTGTGCGAATGGTACTTCATCTCGGTCAACTGCCATGCGCCAATCGTCCACAAGCCCGACGTCCTGGACATGGTCGACCGCCTCAACTCGGACGAGGTCTACCAGCCAGATATTAGTGAGACTGTCCAGCTGCACATGATCATCGCCATGATGTTGTTCCAGTCTTCGGTCAGAAACAGCCGCCCTACTCAATGGGCCGACCACTACCGTTATGCTGCCAGCTTCCTTCCTGATCTAATGGCCAAGCGTACCTTGCCCAACATTCAGGCTATCGCTCTGATCTGTCTGCATCTCAGAAACTTCACCAAGCCTGGAGCTGCCTGGTTCATGTCCACCTTGACACTCAACCTCTGTGCGGAAATGGGCCTTCACAGATCTGTCAGCGCTTGGGGCAAGTCTAGCCCTGAATTCAGCGAACACGAGATCGAAATGCGCAAGCGTGTCTTCTGGAGTGTCCTGGTCATCCATACATCTATCAGCAACAAGCTTGGTCGACCATTGGCCATGCGTCTCGAGGACTTTGATGTCGAGTTCCCCAAGGCTCTCGATGACAACACTGGCAACGAAGCAACTTGCATTGACGAGTGGCACAAATGCTCGTACCGTGTCGCTTGTCACAACTTCAAATGGGTCCTGCTTGTCATCCAGGTCCAGACTTCGATCTACTCGGTCCGCGCTCCTCCTCACTCGTATGAGCTCACCATCCAGAAGCTCGAGCGCGATCTCGACCACTTCTTGAAGAGCATTCCTATCGAGCTTTCCGGCGGCCCCGAGACTGCCCAAGATGACAGAGCCTGTTCACTGTATTTGCAGTTCGGTGCTCAAGAGCTGAACTTGCTTGTCCATCACCCTGCCGTGTGTCGCACTCAGAACACTGATGTCAACAACAAGAACTTGGATGTCTGCTTAGATGCCAGCGCCAAGTTGCTACACATTGCACAGAGCATGCGCGCCTTGAGGGCTCTTGACACCACTTGGCTCAACGCCACTGTCTGGCTTTCTGCCATGTTTGTCACGCTCTTTGCCTACAACCAGCGCAAAGATCACATCACCTCTACTGATCTCAATGCCTTGAAAGACACCATGGAGCAGTGGTTGAGCATCATTGGCGACATTGGCCAGCTCATGGGCAGTGGTGCCAAGCTCCAGAACGCCGTTCGCCACATTGTCAACGCTTCCATCGACAACATTCACCGTCACCTCGCAGCCAAGACTGCAAGCGCAGCTGTTGCTTCGGCAAACATTGCACACTCTTCGCCCGCTCTCCCTGACGGTCAACAAGATGGCGTCAATGGCTACAATGCTCCTGCAGGTTATGCTCCGGCGTATGTTCCTGCCGATCCCAACGGTGCTCCTCCCACCGACACCACTGCTGGCGCATCATACCTCCCAGATGAGAATGGTTTGCAGGCTCAACAGCCTTACCAAACCAATGGCTTTGCATACCCCGACCCTTCGGGCGTGTCAGCACCCGCTTACCCTGCCTTTGTTGACAGCAGCGCTTACACCAATGGAGACGACATCAAGTCCGACCTTACTGCCCAACTCGCCGCTCACAACGCTGGTCACGCCCTGCACCAAACAAACCACAACCACGCTCAAAACGTTCCTCAACAGATGGCTCCTCACGATCAAACAACCCAACAACTCTTCCAAGCCTTCACTTCCCCATCGCCGAACAACAGCTACGCTTCTCCCACCACCACCGCAACTACCGCAGCAGCAATGACGCCTCAGCAACAACCACAACAGATGATGATGGGACCTGTCGCTTGGCGCCACTTTACTCATGACATGCTCGGAATCATGGGAACTGGCTACCCTAGCTTTGACATGCAGAACGCAAATGCATTGTTGGCATTGGGTCAGAAGCCTCCTGGCGTGGATCCCAGCAGCGTCATGCCTGTGGGAGACGGCAACGGTGGACCTTTACCGTTGATCGGAGATGGCCTCTGGCCCCTGACGACGTATGGACCTGTGAGCAGCTCTGCCGGTTATTGACAATGATAGCAGGCGGGCGTTTTTGCTCGTCGCTAGTCCGATAATCACTAATTCACACTGGCGTGGATTGCGTTGAAGAGCACGTTGACTGGTGTTGATGGCGAGGTTGCTTAATATGGTTATGGCGTTCATGGATCACGGGTGGGGGAACAACGGGTCGTTGCTCTTTTGCTTTGCTAGTTGCTGGCTTTTTCATCGTTGGTCGTGTTCTTTTTGCAAGTTTCTTTTTACATCCCGGCATGACATGATAATCGAAATGCACATTTTGTCCTTTTATGTTTCCCACTTGCCTTTTCCACACAGATCCGTTGACGATTTTGATTATCTTTTGGAAAGTGACATCCAGGTGATCCGATCGCACTGCTGACACGAAGATGGCAATTCTTTTCCATCTAGCCCACGATTCATCAGGGGATGATGAGAGACGATATCCTCCTCACAACATGAGGGTTTTGACGGTTGTCTTGATACTGGGGTTTACTGGCTGCAGTAGTTGGACTCGATGTTATGTGATTAGATGAATTGACGACGAGGATTGATTGGATACTGTTGTGTTGGTTCAAGTATACCTGTCTTTGAGATTGGTAAGCGCAAGGTTTGGTCTTGCGAATGTTGGTATAAAACTGACTTGGTGGCTGTAGCATGCGATACCAGCTGATCGAGGAGCATGAGATATTGTGCAACAAAAGCTGCCACAACTGTGGCAATTTTTCGGTCACCCAAGTTCTGATCAGTAATTAGGGGGAGATGGCAGACACACAGATCCCGGAGACGAAGTGGGGCAGGTTCGTGATTCTACAGTACAAAGAGGTGTTCCCAGAAATGATCCACAAAGTGTTTAAGCAGAGATTTCGTGAGTAAAGAAGAGATGGGAGGTAGGGAATGTTTGAGTGCATCATGGAACCGGTTATCTTTGCTATCCTCCTCTCTGGACCTGGTTACACCTTCTGACAGTTCAATTTAATCTGTACGGCCTTCACCGGGAGAATGACGAGGGCGAGCTCGACTTTTAGAAGGAGGCAATGCTGACATTCGTCGTGTTGGAGAAACTGATGACCACACTCTTTACTGTACATATACCTTCGGGTGCTGGAAATCCTATACCAACCTTCCTATCGTAGCTCACCTGGATTCTGTGAACCACCATATCCCCGAAGGGGCAAGATCCCATACTTCTCCACCCATGAGTTTGACGCAGGAAGATAATCGACACGTCTAACAACCCTATAAATTGAGAGAAGTGCTCGACTCAGATTTTTGGACACTGATAAATCATATTCTTTGGTTCTAGCTATCTGTCTTCTGAGTTCAGTGTTCTGGTGTGAAAACAAACACAGAAAACTATAGAACCGGGAGTCCGGGTTCCTTGCAGTGAGGTGGCCTTGGATATTTATGTACAGCCCGGCAGCAGTATCTGTCAATTCCAATTAGAACGCTACTCCCGAATCAACCGAAAAGGGATTCACGAGGCTGGCAACCAACGGACGAGACTCCCCCTACAAGAACATTCAATCATTATAAAATGTGCTAGATCGACGTCAAAGAGTTTACAATCCATCGCTCTGAAGATCCGGACTCATTCTCTCGATTTGTGTCTGCCGCCGAAGCAACTGCAGCCGCACTGGCTATGATTAGATATGATAGAGATTAGTATTAGCAAACAGGAATTAGGTCAGTAGGTCCATGATACTTGTGCGTTAGGCTTGCGAGATATAGAAAATGGGTTTACAACGTTGGAGGACTGCAGCACATAGTCTGGGCATCAAGGGAGGATGGAGAGGACTAGAGTATCATGGACCTGCTCCTCTTTCTCTCGGGGCACGGCCTGAGTTTATCAGAAAGCTAATAATCCTGTAGTCTTAACTGCATCCATCGTGTTGCCGTAGACTCCTGGAGAATTACGATGAGCAACTGACTCTGTTCCAGGATAGTCTGATAGAAACTTCATTCACGTATCTGAGTGGTATCTGTCGGTGAGAACCCCTAACGAACTCGATACTGTAAATTTCAAGCTATCAACACATAAGGATGGTTTCGAAATCAAAGCGCAGCTCGAAGAAAAGCCATCAAAACACACCATAAACTACCCCCAAGCAACTAGAAGAACAAGTGGGAGCTCTTGCTTGACCTGGCCACCATGAACAACTCTGCTGCATGGGTTACCCTGACTATCTACCGTATCTCTGCATCATCTGGAACTTGGTTCGTGATGGGAGAGTCCAAGATGATCGCGGGCTAATTGGAGGTAACAGCGTCTCATTTTCAAACGCCGAAGTGTTCTCTGGTTCCGATTGGGTGATGGTCAGTTGGTCTATAACATACCAGACATCCATCAGACATCCGCTCAGCGCCTCGACCGGGATCTGCTTGCGAGACATCCACCCGTCGACAAGCTTCAGCCACACCTGCAGTAGACCAATCCAACATGCAAGAAACATGGAATACATGCGTCTAGATCGTCTTGAATGATGTTGTCCCGCTGTCGTCGCAAGCAAAACAATGTCGCTATATTTACGCGCCGCGCCAAGACCACGTCCCATTGGACGAGGCAGCGTCAAGTGAAGAGAGACAGCGTGTTCCATCTCTTCAGACGAGATGAATCAGAATAGCAAGAAACAAGGATGGATCGTCTGAGCTTTGTATGTCAACTGAGTAGGCTGTGTGGTTGAGTGATCAGTATTTAAGACCTTTGCTTCGCTGCCTTTGTTCTCGGTCTCAGACAACTCAACAAACACAGCATTTCCTCTCTTTCTGCTTCTGCTTCTTTAGCATATTATTTCTGCTTTTCCTGCATCTTTCTCGATTTTGCATTCCTTGAAACTTTGATCACCTCGATCGAACCGCAGGCCGGCCTTTTTACACTCTTACCTTTCTATCCCAATTTTCCATCAGTAAAGCCGATCAAGATGCCTGTCCCAAGCTACGGTGCTCTTCCTCTCAGCGAGACTTTCCTCTGTATCAGAGGATTGAGTCTGGTTGCAATGGTCGGTATTGTCGGTCTGACCGCAAACTTTGTGGCTGCGATCAACAGTGTTGGCATTCAGCCTCCGAGTGAGATTGTCGGTACTTTGAGTATTGTATGTGGTCTGATCCATTCTGCATCTTCTTGACCAGCGTTAATCCAAACACAGACCTGCATTGCAACCCTGTATACTCTAATCAGCATTCCTTTTTATATGGCTCAAGCAAACTTGGGCTTGTTCGTCATGACTGCCATTGACAGTCTTCTTCTTCTTGCCTTCATCGTCGTCTCAGTTACCCTGGGCAAGCCACTCAGTCTGCTCAATTGCTTCGCTATTGCCAACACCGATAGCAAAACCGATGCAGCAGGTGCAGCGTACTGGCTACAGAGTCTGGTGCAGAATGTCAAGCAAGGTGGAAGTATCGGGTTGTATGTCTGGGCTGGTTCGACCAGAGTCAACTGTCTCGAGACCAAGGCAATCTGGGGATTGTGTATTGCGCTTTGGTAAGTGTTCGCATGTTTTTGATACAGTGAACAAGTAAGTGGCTGACATTCAACCTTGCAGCATCCTTTTCTCGTGCTCATGCATCTTGTTGCCGACTTTGTGGTTCAAGAGCAAGAGAGCTGGTCTCCTTCCCAAGAAGATCGAAGCTGCTTGAACGGCTTGATTGATTGAACTTGACCGGAGATGCGAAAGACAAGGCGGAGGCTGAACGAAGGGCCAGACCCTCCTGTATCTTCTCCGTGAAAAAACTGCTGCCACGGCATAGATTGTTGAGTCGGAGGTTGGCGCTTTGCGCGGAGATGTGATTTCCTCTTTTGTTTGCATTCTTGTTTCCTTTGTACCTTCCTTCGGCATAGAGCGGTCGTTACTCCACAGTCGTTTCCATCATCTTCGCATCGCGGCGGGTTAATATGGGGGACATCAAAAAGATAGGCGCAGCATCAAGAAGACTCCTAATAGAAATCACGAATTGTCCTGTTGATTGTACAAAGAGCAAAAAGCCCCACGAGTTTCTATCGAGTCAACCTGTCAAGCGTCGGCGTGTTCCGATTGGATCAAATCGAGCATGCACATGGGAAACTGCTTCTTATCGTGCTCTATCTATTTGCAGAACCACGACTGTGGGTTGTCATGCAGAGTTCCTTCCCGGAAGATTTCTTCCCACTCAGCTTTGATGTATACATAAACATGTAGTTGCCTCAGTCAGTTTCTTGCGAAACAAAACCATCCTCCGTCTTCTTTCCTCTCTTATGGTCGTCCATCATCCTACACGCCTAAACTGACTCGCTAAACATTGGCAACTTGATCGCGTGCCCTCATCCTTTGCGGGGAACGAACCATTGCGAGAGAAATTACGTCAGCGTACACCAGCCATCAATATAAAAATCTCGAGTCGCACCAAACAACGAAAAGATGTCGCTATTCGAACGAAGAAGCAGTATGGAGACTCTACGAGATCACTGGAACACAACGACACCAAATGACTTGGGGGTTAGAGCATCCTCACCTACAGGTTCTGAACGTCGCAAGTTGAGCTTCAACCCTGTAGGCAGCTGGGTACCGAATATTGCACATGAAGAACCTGTTGCTGCGTTCGAGGTCAGCAAGATCAAGCGGATAGCTCAAGTTGCTGTTGCTTGTTTGTATTGCTTGTTTGCTGCTGGAGTGGTTTTTGGATATGCTGCTATCAAGCCTGTATTGATTGAGCAAGGTGTGTATGCTGAGCGATGCACGCCGAAAGAGATCGACGAGGGTGTATGGGTATGCTACGAGCAAGAGTTGAGACTCAATTTGATGTTCACTGTCGCCGCTGTCAGCACAAACGTTTGTGCTTTACCTGTTGGAACAATCTTGGATCGATATGGTCCCAGAGTTGCTGGTATCATCGGTTGCGTCCTCCTTGCTATCGGTTCCACCATTCTGGCTTTTGCTTGGGATGTCCGTGAGAGTGTCGACCTCTGGATTCCCGGTTACTTCTTCCTTGCTCTGGGTGGACCCTTCATCTTCATCTCAAGCTTCCAGCTCTCAAACACTTTCCCCAAGCATTCGGGAACAATCCTCGCACTCTTGACTGGCGCTTTTGACACCAGTTCTGCAGTGTTTCTTCTCTACCGCCTCATCTTCCAGGCCACGGACGGAACCTTCAACACCAAACGGTTCTTCTTGATTTACCTAGCCGTACCCGCCCTGATTCTGGTGGCTCAAATCTTCCTTATGCCGTACAATAGCTACAAGACGGTTGGTGAATTGGTTCAGCAAGCCGAAGACCCATCAGCAGACTCCGATTCAGATCTCGACATCAGTCAAGAAGAACGCGCTCAGCTACGTCAAGAACGTCGCGAATCTGTAGTTAGCGAGATCACCGAACTGCTCGGCAGTAAGGGTGCCGAGGAGCAGCAAGCTCAGCAACAACAAGTCGAAGCAACAAGTGGTGTCTGGGGTGTTTTGCATGGCAAACCTGCAATGAAGCAAATCATGACACCATGGTTCATCCTCATCGCTCTCTTCACCATCATCCAGATGACCAGAATCAACTACTTTGTCGCCACTATCCGCACTCAGTATTCCTACCTGGTTGGCACTGGAAAAGCTGAGAATATCAACGCATTCTTCGATATCGCACTTCCCCTTGGTGGTGTCGTTGCCGTGCCATTCATTGGGCTCGTCCTTGATCACACAAGCACAGTCTTTACTCTTACCCTCCTTGTTACCATCGCAACAACAATTGGTGTTCTTGGTGTCATTCCCAACACCGGCTCCGCATACGCCAACATCGTCCTCTTCGTCATCTACCGTCCTCTTTACTACACAGCCGTGTCGGATTACTCGGCCAAAGTATTTGGTTTCGCCACCTTTGGCAAAGTCTACGGCCTCATCATCTGTCTTGCTGGTCTGTTCAACTTCTCTGCTCAAGGGCTGGATGCACTTACCCACCATGCTTTCCACAATGACCCTGTTCCTGTGAACATCATCCTGTTGTCTACAGCATTCGGAGTTGGCTTGTTGTTGGTGGGTTATGTGTGGCACCAGTCTAGGTCTATTGAAAGAAATGGCTTGGAGGAAGAGGCGGAAGAGGCTAGGGAGGTGTTGATGCCTGGTGCTGATGTGAGCAACACTATGAGGGAGCATGGTCATCAGACTTATGGTACTGCATAATCTGTTTACTCGTTGAACGAACGGAGTGGGAGTGGGCAGCGATGGGATGGGAAGGGTGGTTGAAACCTCAAGATGAGGATTATGATTCCAAGCATTGTTAAACTTTGCATTGTAATGTATTATACAAGATTTCACCTTAGTGGCCTGACACTACATCCACTCACAAGGATTGGAGCATTGCTACTTCTTTTTCAGTACCATGGTGTCCACAGCGATCTCACTATTCGACTCGTGAACCTTTCGTTATTGTAAATCACCATTTCAGGTTTCGAGCCGGATTACTATCATCTATACTCTTCATATTTCCATCTACTCAGATAAAAACTGTAAGTGGGGGAACATATGGATGTTCAAGATACATCTCCACCAGAGAAACAAGATAGTCAACGACAGTCCACCCTCCTTCCAAGACAAGAGAGCACCAAATGAGGACCAAATCAAAGTGTTCTGCCGCTACAAGTCAGGCCTTTGCCATGAAGCCTTTGAAAATAGATAAATTAACCAGGTTCCTGACCCCTTGACTGAATTTATATCTCCAAGACTTCTTACCACAGCAAAGGTGATTGGACTGTTTGATAAACTACGTTTGAAGGTAACCAGAAGTTTGGAGAACAGGATTGTTCTAGGGGCTATACTGACCCCATCACTTTCCCTCATCGACGTATTATTACCGGAAAACGAGTAGGAAAGGCAATGCTTAGATCCCATGACGTGGTGTCGTTTACAAGGCGAGCGTCATGTGGTTGATGAGTTTGGCGGAAACCCATTGCTTGTGTCTAGTAGGTGAGCTTGTGATCTCACTTATAAAGGAGTTAGCATGACTTGTTGACGGTATAGGAGTGGATTCATCTGAACATGCGCTTTGATAAGACGAGTCCTCGAGAAGCTTTTTGTATACTCCGCAGTGAATGAACAAAGCATCTTTAAGTTTCTACACCTAAGTCTGTGTAAGCAAAAACACCATCATTGCAGTCGAGGAAGCATTAGTATATGAGAAACAATAAGTCAAGGTTGATGCCAACCACCTCTCCCAATGCCAACCGGCTCACCACTATTCTTTAGCAACCTCTTTAAGCTCATGTTTGATCTCGTGGGTCAGCCATGTCTCTTAACGGCCACACAACCCACCAATCTCAATTCAACTCCCCAACACTACTAGCGTAGTTAGTGCGAATGAAGTGACTAGGTCACTAAACCCATGACTGCATCTTTCATCTCCAATACTCTTTGTACAGATCTATTACTTTTCCGATTTCTAGCTCTGAGCTCGAAGTAACTGGTGGGGGAAAAGGAGAGGGAATGGGAAAGAGAGATACGGACCTGATGGTTTTCTTGTCATGGACTCCTGAGTCGCCGAACAAATTGAACGTAGAATGGCACATCAAGAGGACCAGAGAACTTCTAGGCAGTGGGAAGTATGTAGTGGCCTCGTTTGGCGCTGGGGGCGGCGGTTGTAGGTCTGTGCTGCAGTATCTGGTGTGATTGGTATATATAGTCTAGGACCATCATACCATCTAGAGCTTTGGAAAACTGTTATGCAGATGAGTCTGTGTCCTATACTCACCAATTTACAAAAGAGGCTGCAACAAATGCCATAAATCCGTGCACCTAAAGATAAGAACCACAGACCCATCACACAAAATCACAGAATTAACAAAAACTCACCAACACTACATCCTAACTCAACAGAAACCAGCGGATCAATCTTTCGATAGAAAATCCCATCAATGGTTTCTAGCAATAGAGATGTCTTGTTAGATATCCATCCACTCCCTGATCTGTCACAGATATACCGGCAACCTTTGCACTACCTGTTCCCGTGCTGGCATTCTTCCATATGCTGATGGCGATGCACTCGCATCTGCAACATGAGCTTTCTTTGTTGCAGCAAGATGGAACACATCAACTCACATACCCACAGCCGAGAATCAGGTCACTGACTCCAAATAAAATCTCCCATCTCCCAACTTCCTTGCCGTCAACGAATAATTTCTACTAGTGGAATAGAGACAGGTAGAGTTTGGGAGAGAAGGGGGGAAAGAAAAAAGGAGGTATACAGACCTAATGGCTTTCCACGTTGTTAGTCGCTACACCATGCAGGTATCAGGAAAGCGAGTTTCATCGTTGCCCTAACCGTATACGTCGGTGGTGATCTCCCGCCTCCAGTGCTTGGATCTTGGATAATACTGCAGAACTACGGCATCAGTGAACCTCTTATACTAACGGGTAGGAAACGATAGAAATGACAGAAAAGGAGCGGCGACGATTTGTCTGCTGGTTAGATAAAACTCTGAGCCTTTTCACTTTGAGATCAGTTGTTCGCACGGAATACTTCTTCACGGCAAGATGGAGAAAAGATGTGGGAGATAAGAGATGAGGTAAGAAAGATTGGAAATGATTCTTTGCATTCATTGCGCATGTTAGTTGTATACCTGCTGACCTCCGGTATCTTGACCTTCACGCCCGTTCATTGCCCACTTTTTATGGGACATGGTTGCAGGCGTGTCCAATAACTCATCGACTCAGAGGTCCGCATACTCGAAGAAATAAGCCTCAGCATTTACTTTGGCGATCCATGCCAAGTCGGTGGTCGAGGTCGTTGTGCTAGTCGTGGTTTGGGTGGTGTTTTCTATCGGTCTGTGTTCGCACGTGGCAGCCTATGCGGTCTGATCGACGTTCATGCCATCAGCGTCGTCGTCGACAGCCTCTATACGGCAAGCTGACGGTACAGCAGCCTCTTTGTCAATCATCTGGCGCGACACGGAAACGATGTTGTCTTCGAGGAGATCTTGGCCGAGTGTTTCAATGTCTGTAATCCTGTTAGTACACGAGCTTGATGGGTGCAATCATGTAACATACGCTTCTTGGGGTCGACCTTGCCGACATATCTCGTGCGTAGTTGGTCCTTGGTCAGCTCGGTCTCTTCCTTGACACGCTTCTCGTAGCCCTCTGCCAAGCTGACGAGTTTGTTGAGCTTCTCCAGCGTGCGGTCTCCCTCAGCCTTGAAGTCAGGCATGGTCAAGGCTTCTGTCCAGACGCTCTTGTGTAGGTTCATGAGCATGGCTTCTTCTCCACCAACTTGCGAGCCACCAGCGACGGCAGACGAAGCGCCATTTCCTGAACCACCACCACGACCCTTGAGATAACCGACGGCAATACTGTAGTAGTGGCGGTTGAGGCCGTGAATCAAGGCTTGAATAGAAGGCTTGTTGAGGTGACCGACGTTGGAAGTGGTTTGGCGAGGCTCTTGACCGAGCATGAGGGTCTGAGGGTTGATGAGGCGGAAGGCGTCAATGACGACCTTGCCCTTGACGGATTGGATGGGATCAATGACGACGGCGACGGCGCGAGGGGTGAGTTGTTCGAAGGACTGTTGGGTGTTGATATCGACACTAGACAACCAACAGCCAAAACCAGGATGTGAGTGGTACCAGCCGACGACAGTCTCGGGACGGCCGGTTTGACGCAGCATGTCCATCATTTTTGTTTGGAAGACGGGGTCGACAGCCTCGACCGAGACACCAGTACCGCTCTGAGGCATGGCAAAGACGTCGACGACGCGGACAGTGTAGTCATCGACGAATTCACCCAGCATCAGACCCATGACTTCCATGGGCACACCAGCTCTTCCGTGACGCAGCATCTTGAGGAGGGCGAGAGATGAGATGTAGACGGTTTCGGAGTTGTCGACGACGTTGCCGTCTTGTTGCATGCCGGCACCGCCTCCCATGCCCTGGGCGGCCGCCAGCATTCGCGAGAGTCGGTCCATGGTGGTGTTTTGTGGGGGTGTGTGTTTCTTCCTTCTCTTTCAGTATGCGCAGAAGATGGTTGAGGCGAATGCGAGGTCGAGCGATGAATGGATGGACAGCGACAGGGAGATGGAATTGTTGATGCTTGAGTGATGGAAGCAGCTCGGACGGCGACTCTGGACGATGATGCGCGCCGCCAGCTCCAGTTCGCCGACCTCCGACGCGCCTTCCTTGACTGTTTGACAAGTTTGCATGCAAAGAGAGCTGCTGTTTGACATGTTTGCACCTTCCCTCACAGCAGCTTCCCTGCCCTGTTTGACTTGCTTGCACCTTCCCTACCACGTTTGAGTTGTTTGCACCTTCCCCAAAGCTCGGAAGTGGCAGGTCGCCGAGCATTCACCTGCTCCATCCAAAGTTCATACAAACTCACTCAATCCAACTCAATCAATCGCGCCGCATTTTTCCTGCCCATTTCGCCTGCACATAAATTCAATCACGAAACACATACCCTCACCCAAGTCCACGTCCCACAGAATCGTCCAACTAGTATCGAGCCGCTGCCATGGCCAACTCGGCCCAGTATGGTCCTCCTCTGGACCCTCCTCGCGCCGCCAACGGTGCTCAACCCAAGAAAGTCGCCTACTTCTACGACTCGGACGTCGGAAACTATGCCTACAACGCCGGTCATCCCATGAAGCCCCACCGTATCCGAATGGCCCACAGTCTGATCATGAACTACGGCTTGTACAAGAAGATGGAAATCTACGTGCGCCGTCACCACACTTGTCGCATCACCCGTCCAACATACTGACCATCTTCCAGCGAGCTAAGCCTGCCTCTAAGTACGAAATGACCCAGTTCCACACGGATGAATACGTCGACTTCCTCTCAAAAGTCACGCCGGACAACATGGACAGCTACGCGAAAGAGCAAGGAAAATACAATGTCGGTGACGACTGCCCCGTCTTTGATGGTCTGTTCGAATATTGCGGTATCAGTGCTGGTGGCAGTATGGAAGGTGCTGCTCGTCTCAACCGTCAAAAATGCGACGTCGCCGTCAACTGGGCTGGAGGTCTACATCACGCAAAAAAGAGTGAAGCCAGCGGTTTCTGTTACATCAACGACATTGTTCTCGGAATCATCGAACTGCTCAGGTTCAAGTCGCGCGTTCTCTACATCGACATCGACGTCCACCACGGTGATGGTGTCGAAGAAGCTTTCTACTCCACCGACCGCGTCATGACCTGCTCCTTCCACAAGTACGGAGAGTACTTCCCCGGTACTGGCGAACTGCGCGACATTGGTGTTGGCAACGGTAAGAACTACGCCGTCAACTTCCCTCTACGCGACGGCATGGACGATGTCGCATACAAGAGCGTCTTCGAACCCATCATCGCCAAAATCATGGAGTTCTTCCGTCCTGACGCTGTTGTTCTGCAATGCGGTGGTGACTCTCTCAGTGGTGATCGCCTTGGTTGCTTCAACTTGTCCATGCGTGGTCACGCCAACTGCGTCAAGTACGTCAAGAGCTTCAATCTTCCCACACTGGTTCTCGGAGGTGGTGGTTACACGATGCGCAACGTTGCCCGCACATGGGCTTACGAAACTGGTCAACTCGTTGGTCAAGAAATGGGTCCCGAGCTACCCTACACCGACTACTACGAATACTACTCCCCCGACTTCGAACTCGATGTCCGTCCTTCCAACATGGACAACGCAAACAGCCCCGAATACCTGGAGAAGATCAAGTTGCAAGTTTTCGAGAACCTGTCACGCACGAGATTCGCCCCTAGTGTTCAAATGACCGACGTACCACGCTCACCACTTGTTGTGCAACCAAACGAGAACGACCCAGACAACGAGGGTGATACTGAAGATCTGGACGAACGTGAGCAACGCCTTGACGACAAAGACGACGATGAGAACCCCGACTCTCGTTACACTGAGCGCAAGTGGGATGCTCGTATTGAACGTGATGACGAGTTTGAAGAATCTGATGATGAAGAGATGGATGCATTACTCGGCATCAAGAAACAGCCCGGCCAAGACCGTCAACGGATGAAAATCACCGATCACAAAAACCCCTTTGCCGACACAGCTGAAGGTCCCATCGAGTCTGGAACCGCCACTCCTATCGACAGCACACTCCCACCCGCAGCCGCACAAGCCGACCAAATGGTTGTTGAGAGAGCACAAGAGGCCAATGCTGCTGTAGGTGATGCCATCATGGCTGCTAAAGCTTCAGAAGACCCCCATGCTGTACAGCCTGCTCTTGGTGAGGAAGTCGCCAGTAATGGAACTCAACGAGCACGTTCACCACCCAAGCCGGCGTCAACTACTGCCCAAGCTCCTGTAGCCGAGCCTGAGGATGTCGAGATGGGAGAGGATGATGCTGTCCAACCACCTACAAATGCTCCCATCGCAAACAACACGCAAGCAGGTGCCGGACCTACTGCTACGCCTCCACCAGAACCCGCAGTCGCCGAACCGACAACATCAGCACCTGAAGATGTGGAGATGGGTGAGAGTGCTGCTGAAGCAAAAGAAGAGGGTCGCCAAGAACGCGAAGCAGAAGACGTGGAAGGCGAGATGAAGCGTGAGGGCGAGGCTGGTGGCATTAACTAGAACGTTGACGACCCACAGCCTTTTCCTTCCGCATCGCCCTTGTCCGCTTCCATGCCAAGTAGCCCACCCCCTCTCCCGGAGAACCTTGTTCGTAGCCGTGCCAATCGTTCAGCATCCTCTCCTGAGTGGTGGGAGAAAACTCCTTAGGCAGAGAGCTTCTTTCGTACTCGTCGTTCAGAGTGCGCTTCTGAGTGGGATGAAAATCTGATGATTCAGAGCGGAATGTCATACTCATCGTTCAGTATCACTTCCGAGTGGAGTATCTCTCCTGAAGCGTATGAAATCACTGATGAGGACTGATTGTTCGGAGTTTGGAGTTTCGTCACAACGTCCTGCATTTTTTCCTCTGGCAGAGCAAGGAGTTTGCTGATTTACTTTTCGTTAAAGTGGCTGAGGCGGGAAAATAAGGACATCAGTCGCTTATGTATGCTTTGTCACGAGTAGACTACGATTTCTACGTAGACATGTTCAATCACGTTCAAATTTGCTCAAAATCCTCATCTTGTCTGCTGTGAACTCGTTGTTCACTCTCTACGACCTGCGGTGCTTCCAATGTGGAAGTTCTAAGCCGTTATCGACACCAAGCCCAATTCGGCAACTCTAACCGCAACGACCCCGCCTTGATGATAACCTCTCGGTTTACTCGGGTAAGCAGTATAAGAGTGTCTTGAGTCCTCTTGTCCTGCCTGTTATATCCTCCAGCGTCTTAGGACCCCTTGAACAACAGCTCTCGAACCTGATCTGGTCTGCTGAAGCTTTCACCTTGAGAAGTTCCATCTTTAGCCTTGAGAACAGTGCACAATCGAACATGATGTGGCCTTTTGGGTCTTCCCAACATCGACAGATATGGTGAGTGTTGATACAGAAGTCTCCTGGATCCAGCTGACGGTATGATGTTTAGTCAACGGAAGCAAGATGAACGTGCCTCACGTATAGCCAATCTGCCAACATCATATCAATCTGCCATCTCATCCTCGGAACGCTCAATCCTAAACTCACCCATCGAGGAACTGGTTGAAGATGTTCAAAACTCGATCAAATCACCTATCGACGTCCTCCATGCTTACGGAAAAGCTGCAGTCAAGGCACAAGAAGCTACCAATTGTGTGACTGAGATCATGTTCCCGGATGCCGAGACATGGATTCAGGATGGTAGTGTCGACCTCAAAGGACCTTTGGCTGGTGTACCCGTCTCACTCAAGGATTCAATCATCGTGAAAGGTTTTGATGCTTCTGTGGGCTACTCGGGTAAATGCTTCAAACCTCATGCCAAAGACGGCGCTATGGTGCGTCTACTCAAAGATGCGGGCGCTGTGCCCTTTGTCAAAACTGCTCTGCCCATCACTCTGCTGAGTTTTGAAAGCACAAACGATGTTTGGGGTCGCTGCACAAATCCTCATAACAACAAGTACAGTCCTGGTGGCAGCACTGGGGGTGAAGGTGCTTTGCTTGCTTTCGGCGGCTCGAGAATAGGTATTGGATCTGACGTTGCTGGATCGGTTCGTGCACCTGCGCATTTCTCTGGTTGTTTCTCTCTCAGGTGTTCGACTGGACGATGGCCCAAATACGGTGTGGATACTTCGATGCCTGGTCAGGAAGGTATTCCGTCCGTGTTCTCGCCCATGACACGCACGCTCGGTGATCTGGTATACTTTACGAAAAGTCTGATCCAATGTAAACCTTGGGCGTACGATCAGAGTGTTCACCCACTTGCCTGGCGACAGGATACCTACGACGAGTTCAAGGAGAAGAAAAGACTCAGAGTTGGTGTATTGAGAACTGATGGCGTAGTGGACCCATCACCTGCTTGCGCCCGAGCCTTACAAACCACCGTCGATGCTCTCAAACAACAAGGCCATGAAGTATTCGACCTCACTCTCCCCACCGCACCGCACGCACCTCTAGATGCTCTAGCCATTGCCTCGCAACTTCTAAACGCAGAGGGTACACGAACCTACTCCCGCTTCTTTTCCTCTGGCGAAACAAACGACGCTGGAGCCGCTCAATTGACCTTCTGGATGCGTCTCCCTTCTGCCCTGCGCTGGCTCTACGTCAAATACATCCGCTACATCCGCCGCGACGCCACCTGGGCCCGCCTCCTCGAATCCCTGCACGAAAAATCCGCATACGAAAACTGGCAGTTGGTCTACCAACGCGAGTCGTTCAAGAACTTTTGGTTCGACTGGTGGAACGCGGTTTCTGCTGATGGCCATGGGGAAATGGATGTCATGATTACGCCTCCCAACGCTACTCCTGCTGTTCCGCACGATGGCATGAAAGATGCTATTGCGTCTTGTGGATATACTTTTTTGTTCAACTTGCTTGATTACACTTGTGGTGTTTTGCCTGTTACTAAGGTGGATGCTGGGGTGGATGCTCTACCTGAGGGATTCGTGGTGAATGATAATGGGGTTGCGAGGGGAGCTTATAAGCATTATGATGCGGAGAAAATGGCTGGATTGCCTGTGGCGGTGCAAGTTGTAGGGAAGAGATTGGAAGAGGAAAAGGTGCTTGCGATCATGGAGAAGGTTGAGATGGCACTCGAGGAGAGTGGAAGTATTTACGAGTTGTTGCAGGTGCCTAGAAGGGTGCTGTAAAGAGAGTGAGATTCGAGTGAGTGCTTCTTTCTCTATAGTGCATGCGTTTAGTAGCTATCAGAATACAATAACATGTTCGACATCCCTATAACTCCCTCTCACCGGAACCACATCCTTAAGCTAAAAGTTCCTAGCCAGTTTCTACCAGGTTTCCAAACCCAGCTACTGTGTCTGGTTCTCCTCTGCCTGCAAAGCCAGCCTTCTCATTGTCTTGGCCGCCCTCTCCTTGAGCAGCTTCCACGAACGAACCTTGACTTCATGCATGTTGTCAGCCACAAAGAGGACATCCTCTATAGGGTCGAGAGGGAAGTTGAAACCGCCAACCTCGGTGAATTGACCATCCTTCTTGCAACGCTTGGAACAGATCAGTTCGAGCCCCCAGAGTTCGCCTTCAGAAGTTGGGTATACGACTATCCACTGAGCTTTGGCATCGACGATGGCGTACGTTTTGCCGGAAGACTCGATGCGGTTGGCGAATAGTCTGCGAGGGGACTTGGTAGACTCCGTGGGAAGCACTTCGTCGATGCTCTCCAGAAGCGGCACGGGAACGGTTCGAATGTGGTTGTCCACAGCTGCAATTCCAGTGTCCATCATCCAAACTTGGGGTAGCGAGACGACGCCCGTGGTGTCGTTCTTTGTACGTAGAGCATCCGCGTAGAGTTCCAACCAGACAATGTGAGCTCTGACGAGCATGTAGTTACTCCATGTGCCGTGTGCAATGAGCTTCTTGTACCACGTCTTCCATGATGAAGGGAATTCCTTCCAAGCATAGGTATGAGCCTTGGCGACTCTGATGATGAGTTCCATTGTACGAAGAGCGAAAATAGCGGTAGTCTCGGTGATTGCTCCGTGTGTTGAATCCAAGAGGTTTTCAACCAATGACACCAGTAAGGGCAGGTCTTGGACGACGCACTGTTCTGGCTTTTGTAGCATGACTTCGAGAATTGCAAAGGTTGCTCGGTCGTTGTGCAAAGTACCGACCAAAAGGTAGGCACGGGTCGTCAGTTGGGAGAAGGTTTGATTGACGAATAGAGAGTATTCCGATTCTGAAGCCATGGACATTGTCCGGTCAAGAGAAACATCGCCAAGATCAAGGTGATAGTGTTTCTCGAAATGATTATCGTGGTGTAGAGTGATGGGCGTAGTAGCGACGCGGCGGAATTTGACTTGGTCAAAGTACTGTCCATCGACTGTGAGTGTTTGCAGATAGTGCAAAGCTGCGTCGAGTTGTTGTTCGAGTTTCGAGCTGGCCGATTTGGCGGTTGTGAGCTGAGCTTGCATATTATCCCGCAGGTCGCGCAATTCTTCAGTCTTGTTGTTGGACTCGTCAGTCAGCACCTGAACCCTGTGCTCGCAGCTTGTCAAGTCTGCCTTGAGTTTGTTTATCTTGTCGGAATAGTCTGAGATGGTGGCATCACGAGCATACAAATCTTTGTACAGTTGCAAGTTTTCTTGCGTGTAACAGATCTCGCTCTGCCTGAGCTCGAGATTCTTCTTGCGCAACTCCCCAATCAAGACATTCTTCTCGACCGACTGCTTGACAAGCTCAAGTTCGACCTCTCTGATCATCTTTTCATGCTTTTCATCCAGTGTTTGGGAGGTGGACATCTTGGTAGCGTGTTGAGGGAAGATGTTGGACGTGAACTTGTTGTGCTTGATGAGAGAAAGAGAGATGCGGTGTTGTGGTGGGAAGGTTGTTGCGTGGATGTTTGGGAGAGAAGGTTGGACGTGTATTAACGCGCCAAAAACAAAAACATTGGAACATTGGAAGTCTCTGCGCAAGACTAAACGAACAAATTTGCCGGAACTGCGAATCTTCCCACCACTACCCTATAACCTTGATGTTCTATCGGTTGTCACAGTTGTATCAAGTCATCTCGTGTTGTCTTGCTGTACTTCCGAGCACAGTGCTCAGTCGAAATTCTAGAAACAACAACAGATCCATGTTGGTTTGTTGCGTGGAACGGAAATGGTGAGGTCCTCTTTTGCTGGCCGTCGCAGATGAAGAAACTGTCTCATTATAGGCATATACGAATAACTTCTCGTAAGAGCTGTACGAGACATGACGGCTGATGTATATCGAAACAATGCAAGGGATCGTACATCTGAAATTAGGCTTTGGGAACCTCGGGGGCTGCAAAAAAGACTGAGAGGCATGCTATAGTACAGAGAGAACGGTCTTTGTCAAGGAAGAATCATGTGAAGCACATTCATGGCATGGGTGTGCAGAAGTCCGAATGGTCGTCAGAGGTTGAATCAACTCAAGACTACAAAGGTCCGAGGAAGGTTAGCTGGAGATTTCTGAGGACATACACAGATTCCAACTCAACCCGACCAAGGATCCGTGTTCAGATCATGACCGACCTAGTCCTTCTCGACATTCTCAGCATCCTCCTCGAATACGATGGGGGAGTCGTGTATAAGGATAGAGTTGATGTAGAGATCCTTGGAGTAGACAACCTATTTTTGTGCCTGACTCTCGTTGCATGTTATATATATGATATGTGCACCATGCTCTCTACAAATAGACCCACCGTTCAAGTCAACCAGTGAGCATGATTGGCTGTCGAGGGTTGGGAAGGGATCTCGGTAGGTCCTTCTCGAGAACTTTTAAACAACAACGGTCACCAGAGGCAAAAGACAAACTCAAAGAAACAAGGACCACAACAAATTTCACGTGAAGAAGGCAACAAGCAATTGAGCTCAATCATCGAAAAGGTCGAACAGACATGACAGGGGAAGAAGATGGAAAACTGATGAATTTGTTTCATGGAAGGGGTATAGTACAAAGCAGGGCCGGGGTTCCAGATCTCATGGTGATGATACACTTAATTTCTGATCAAAGGGTCTGTGACAAGGCTCAGCTAATAATACATTGAGGGTAGGCATGAGTTGTAACTCACTATGATGGGGGAAGGACCTTTGAGAGGACCCAGTCTTCCTCTCCATCTTCACCGTTAATGCCAAAGGCGATGGGAGCGTCCTGGATCATGATTGCGTTTTCCAAGATGTCCTTCCACTCGATGAACTCAGACTGAGGGCCGGTGGTTTTGAGGGGCATGACAGAGTGAAAAGCCTCCATCATGAGGTAAGTCAACTGGTAGTGGTCAGCCATGTGCGTATCAAAGAGACAAGAAATGAGCCTACCATGCGGCAGTTGTACTCGGGTCCTGCAGAGGCGCAGTCGGTGCAAGCCATGCCTGGATCCTTCAGGTGACCATCACAGCTGATAGGGATGCCGTTGAGGCCCTTGACAGCGCAGCAAGAGCAGATGATGTGGGTTGAAGACATGATGCTGGAGATGTTAGCGATGATAGCCAGTTGTAACGGACAAGGAGCATGAACACTTGATGCTTGGTATGAGATATCGTGTAGCTTGGTGTTGTTGTGATTTTGGATCTCAGTCACATCAGGGGGAAGAAAGTTGGTGACTAGGTAGAAAGGGGTTGCTTATATAGGCAGCAACAACAACATCGATCTTGCTCAAGATCAGCGTTTCGAGATCACCGAATCCCGAAGATCAATGAGTTCCTTTCTAATATGCGCTTGCACTTTCTCTCTGCTCATAATTTGTTAGCATGTTATCCCTAAAGCAGCACCCGAGTATTCCTCTACACCATACCTTCTGGACCCGACGTAGGGCCATACCGAGCAGAGGAACGGACCCATGCTATGAATTTGTCAGAAGCGACATTCATCCGCTCGAACCACTTCCAAGTCGGTTCTGGGCCTTTCTTTGCTGTCCTGGAAGTGGATCATTTTTGGATAGATGAACGGTCCATTCTCAGCGCGTGTGATCTTGATATAGAGTTGTAGAAGTGATGAACTACCTACTGACAGGACTAATGCACATACAGCAGTGGTAGATATACTTCAATAGCTGTGACAAGACGACTTGATCAAACACTCAGTGTTCGACGGATGAATGTCTAGGTACTTGGATCTCATCGACAGGTCTCTGAGACAAAGTGATAGTCTCCGCAGATCTCTCTTTGTTGAGGAAGTTGAGCAGATATATAGCATATCGAGCGCGTTGATGGTGAGCAGGCTCCTGAATCGCGACGAGGGTTTCCTTGATATTGATATCCTCGCTCAACACTGAAATTCCATGCGGACGTCGATACCAATTTCCACAAGATGGCATTCAACCATGAGTTTCTGTGTCTTTTGCAATCATTATGTCCTTCTCCTCGCGTGTCACGGGGTCCCAAGCCCGGATCGTCTTTCACCGAGGGGTTTGGTCTGTATACGAACCAAACCCTCGGTTTCAGAGCGGGATCCTTCGGGATCCTCATACAGACCTCGGTTTGGGGAGAGGGGTGGTAATCCTCCCTCCCCGTAACCAGCGTGTGGTAGCACCGAATTGCGCAGTCGACGTCATTACCGAACCTTATCAGGTCTCTCGTATCGAGCACAGCGACTCTGATCTCTGATACACACCCGCCTGGGGAATATGGGTTGTAGGCCCTTTCACTAAACTCCAGTGTAAGCTTCCTGGTGCATCCTTCGAAAGTTTCTGCGGGGCCACAATGCGTCGTAGCATCTGCAGGGGCATTCGGTATTCTTTTGCGGCATTGCACAGTGCTGCTTGCAGTCGCACTTTACATTGCAAACGTAGAACACGCCCACGGTGTCGTCTCTACCATCGAGCATGGTAAGCGTGCCGTCTATCATGTAGTGTAGTGTATATAACCTCACGCTTGACACGGAAAGATCGTAGGTCATCCCTACATCGAGACAATGTCTTCCATGTCGGGGCTTGATGAGGGAGCGTCCATCCAGCCATCATACATCCAGCTAATGAATCTCTTGGCTCGTTTCTCGTTCAGGTCCAGTTCAAAGTTCGTGCTGCCTGCTCTACAACAGCCTAATACTGATGCTGCAAGCACTACACGAGGACTGCGGTTCCTATTCCTGGTCGACGGCGTCCAATCCATCTTACTTCTTGGTAGCTTTCGGTAGGTCAGGAGCGCTTTTTGTCTCGGGATCTTCGAAGACGATCAACGAAGTTGGCCATGTGATCGATGGAGCAGTAGTATAGTGAGCGAAGAGTAAGGAGGATATACCGTCCACTATTATCTCTGGAACGCATGCTCGCAGCACCCGATAGTTTGGTCGGGGAGCCTGATCCCTTGTTTTGAGCTTTCATGACTGCAGAGAGGAGATAACCGAGATCCCAAGGTTTGAGAGTCAATGCTAGGTTGAGGGAGATCGTAGTGCTGCTTCTCGATGACCAGGTCTCGGGTCCTGGAAGAAATATCGCCCATGCCAAAAACATCGATTATAGGAGGCGAAAGTCTTGCGGTATATCGTACGCCTGTTCTCACTTGACATTCTTGGGGCGTCTGATGATAGGCGGGGATGCAACTCTTTTCTCCTTGCGCCTGATCTCCAGGTCCTCCTCGACCTGTTCGCGGGAGATCAAGCCTCGATGAAGTCCTCTTCTTGTCGAGTCTTTTGCCTACAGTCTGTGTGAAGCAACGGAAGGCGATGCAAGTGATTGCATGGCTGGGACATTGGTGCGAAATCACGACCGGCGAGCTCGTCCATAGAGAGTGCGGGATCCCTACACCACGGACCACGCACGGTGCTCGGAACCACATTACATGGCGATGTGGGAGCAGGATTCAAGTGTGACGAATATCCAGGCTCAAGACGACGAAAGACATAGTACAAGCCAAGGAGATCAGACCTCGATGGAGGGTGTTCCAGGAGTTGACGTAAATATGACTGAAATTAGTCTGTAGCCAGGCTGCAGGAGAATCTGTTGTGTGTTGACACGGGCGAGATGATCTTCAGATAGACCAACCACTCTAGCGCGAGAGGCCTTAGATTGCTGCCTTGCCTGGGTCGAATAATGGTGGTGCGTTCTATGGTCTCCGCTCGAGCTGTCTCCAGCGCCATTGGATTGCGGAACATGGCGCAGTGTATGCTTGCTCGATTCGTCGGCTTCAAGGGAGAGTGTTGCTCGCTGTTGACGCGGTTTCAGTAACTTCGGACAGAGGTACGATATAGCGAACCAGTGCACGCGACGGACAGGAGGCTGGCCAAGGGTGGGGATGGGAGCGTGGACAGAAACCACATTGTCACCCCTACGAATCATGTTCATGTACTCCGTAAAGGCATCGAGCAACTCCTGACCCAGAGCTCGACGTTCAGCATCTTGAGACCCTTTCACCAACTGCCTGATCTCCTGCTTCTTATGCTGATCCCAGTCGTGGATCATAACATCACGGATACACGTAAACGAGCGACGACATTTGCTGCATCAGAGAGGGTCTGACATGGTGCCTGATAGTAGTCAGCACCCGGAATTGGCTTCATGTAATGGATGGCAAGGCAGGTCAACTTACGTAGTCCTTCGACTGCAAGAGGGCTGCCTGACGTGACAGCCTCTGGCATCTTTCTGTATCGAGAACGATGCAATGAGAGAAGGGTTGATATATACGTGAGGGTACGAAGACACAAGTAGAGACGGATGAGCAGTACAGGACGAAATCCTGGTCTGGATGGATTGCGAGCCGCTTCGAGCCTTCGCAACAGTCTCCTTAGATATAGACACTCTGCGAGATAGCCCAGATACAGGTGCTCGACGGCGATGATGCGGTCCAGCAATGCGAATATCAATGGCTCTGCAGACGCATCACAGACCCATTCCAACTCGAGCGTGTTCATTGTTGTGCAGCCTGTCATCCAGGCGTTCAGTAATGTGACCTCGTCTGCCGGACGATCGCAAGTCGTAAGAGTCCTGTCATTTTCGAGGCACCAAGAGCGAAGTGAGGACTGTCTTGCCGCATTCTTCGCAAGCAAAGGGTTTGTACTCAGGGACCCAGATGAACGCGTGTGATATAAGTTTGGTCTCTGCGGGCCTTGTCTCTGTGAGGACAGTCCGACCCATGGCACCGGCTGTCGTCACTCTTGGTCGAGGTTTGAACCGGTCGGTTCGTGGTATGATCCAGTGGACAACGTGTAGTTGTACACCATCAGACGGATCTCCAGAGAAAGCAAGAACAGTCTGCTCTAAGCCTGACCATGAGGGGTAGATTGAGTAGGTTCGGCGAGCGTAGGAAGCGCTGGAAAAACTAGGGCTTGTTGAGAGTCGTTATATAAGAGCCATCTCAGCTTGGACAAATCGTTCGGTCTCGGCGGACAAGGCAAAGTCGAGCGTGTCAAGAGTCGTCTTGTGTCCTAAAGACTGGCAACAGATCCGCGGTCAGTGGTGGTGGATTCACTCTACGAAGAAGTATCTGACAATCTTCTCTGTGTGGACCTCGTACAGTTCGTTCTTTTTTCTCTTCTTTGGACAAGAAGCTCTGGAACTGAGCACTGCCATCGACAACCCTGTGAGACGAGATTCGTCATATACGATATCGTATGGCGCATTTCTCCTGATAAAGGGGTTCAGTTGAAAGCAGTTGTAGCGATTGACAAGCAGCTCGGTGACCTCGGATAACTCTCTAATCTCAATGGCGAAGATTCGCGAAAAGTCATCGATTAGGGTAGGCTAGTCGAAGGTCCAGTCATCGCGGGTGATGCAAGGACCTGCCGGGAGATGTGTGGTCTCCAGGATGCGGACAGCATTATAGATACAGGCATGAGAGCTTGTATCTTGAGGAAGCTGAACAGATCCCGAGAGACGAACAAGGGCTTTCTTGGGGAGGCAGCGCCAGTCGCGTCTGGACGTGAGGAAAAGATAGAACCTCAGGCCGGAAACTCAGTGCGCTCGCCATCGTCGTTGAGCTTTGCTTGACCAGGCACGGTACATACATGATGAGGTTGGGACCCAAAGAGTGTTGCTGCTGCCATTCGTGCAAAGCTAGCAAAACGCAACCATCTCGCTCGCCTCAGCTGCATAAAGAACAGAAGCATTTGCACCACGCAGTCGGACGCGAGATATACAACTTGGTGGAAGAGGCACTTGAATGAAAGATATCGCGCTTGCGGCGACTTCGTCAAGAATGACAACAAGATGTCAAGATTCCCGAACTCAAAGGTTCTAGGAAAGACAATGGCCGCAAATTCGTTGCTGACCTGTTGGTACGTCTGGAGTGGCCCCAGCTCCAGCTTTAGTCTTTGTGTATAGGTGGTGGAAGTTTCTGTCATCCATTTGGACGATCACGGCCTCTGAGGATGCAGGAGTAGAGAGCTGCCTTCGTGGAGGTCCAAAACCTGGCTGTAGATGTTGTTCCTAATCTCTGACTGAGTTGCTTCGAAGAAGGAGTTGGAAAATGGTAGACCCTCTGATGACTTGGTCAAGGGTGGGAAGTGCTGGATATATAGCAAGTGCGGTGGATATGTAAGGAGTGATGAGCCAGAAGGAAGTATCATAGACTCTCGCATGATTTGGTCGAAGTGAGGAGATGTCGGATATACAGCAAGGCCGGTTGATGTGAGTAAGAGATGATGAGTAAGAATGAGGAGAGATAGGCAACCCACAGCGATATATATATTTCTCCGTCTCCCCACTCTCCACTCTTCTTCCCGCCCTTCCAACTTGTTCTGTTTCTTTTCCCTTCCATTCACAATACATAGAAAAACCCCTCTGCCCCAAGAGACAAAGAAACTCACCTCCTTGACAAAAGGATCTTTCCAGCAAACTCTGCCATTTCAAAGCACATTTTCCGCACATACAAACAATCTTCAAACATCCAACCACATCTCTCTCCCAACTCCGCTTTACCTCTCCATCCTTTCTTCGCTACAAAGATCTCACAGCAAACTCGCAAACCTGGTACAACCGGAGTAAAAGAACCACACCTTGTCTTTCTATAGCATCTCTTGATGACCAACTATTCGTGGGTTATGCCAATCTGTCTGCCTTTGATCACGAAGAGATGCGATTGTCTGGCCCTGTATGTTGTGACGGAGTCTGAGATTTTTGGGTTGGTGCAGTTGGCTCTTCCTAGCTCGAACAAGGGAAGGGAGGTTGGGACTCGGGGGTGAAAGTAGCAGGTGCGGCGGTAAAGGGCAGCAGTGGTGGAATGTGCAAGAATCCTTTAGTCGCTGGTTGTGATGTTGAGACTAGGTAGAAAGACGGTGACATAAAGCGAAGATAGGTGTAAAAGGTAGCAGAATGCTACGTTCTGATGACCATCGAGAGCGAATATGGGACTGTGCGAATACAGCAATGTGTTAATGCCAAGGTAGTGTCCAGAGAGAGCAGGCGAACGCAAACCTGTGGGTGGAAAACACCCTGGATCCGAAGATGTTTTCGCATTATAAAAACTACCAAATGCATGCACTATCGAGGAAGAAGTAACTCACTCTACCGCTGCTAAAACCCCTCAAATCTCACTCTCTTTGCAGCAACCTTCTAGGACAAATTGCACATAGATGCCTATGGAGTCACCGATCATGCTATCCACAACCATCTTAGCAACATGTCTATATCTTCCCCACACATCTCTAGACACAAGAAGGCGGACAAGGGCAGATGAAGATTAATTTGGTTTGCATTCAATGCCCAAATAATGGCTCATAGGGTTCTATCAATTTGAGCAAAAGAGAAAAACATTTTTACATGATGAGCTCATTGCCCTTGTACTTGAACAAAGGCTTCTTCGAGTCCGATAGCGATCTCTCCTCAATAGCAGCAACACGTTTGGGGAAGCCCTCGAATGACTTGGCATAAGTGGCAACAGAGTGGGCGATGAGCTATGAGACATGTCAGTGAATACTTGATAGTGACAGAGTGCGTGCTCTTGCTTACCTTGGTGTTGACCTCCCAAGCAGTCAAGTCGAGGTTGTGAATGTCGTCGCAAAGCTGGTGGTAGCAAGGATCATACTGTTCTCCAGCTTCACCACCGAAAATCCTGGCTTCTTCCTTTGTCTTGATACCCTCTGCACCAGTGGCAATACCACCGCTTGGGATACCATTGTCGAGGAAGCCAACGTAATCGCTCCTGCCATCGAGGTCGATGTAAGTGTAGTTGTGACCTTGCTCCTTGTACCAGTTTTCGTAGAGAACACGGAGCTCACTAGACCCGACGGGGTTGATTTCATTGGTGGAGTTGTAGATTTGGAACACCCAGTTCGTGGCAGCCATCATATCGTAGTCCATAAAGAGACGAACCTTCTGGTTCTCAACAGCGGAGAGATGTTCGGCATAGTAGGTGGATCCGAGCAGGCCTTCTTCTTCAGCAGCCCACCAACCAAAGCGGACACAGTTGTTGACCTCGTACTTGGTGAGTTGGGCGGCGACCTCGAGGAGGGAGATGGTGCCGGAGCCGTCGTCGTTGATGCCAGGACCAGGAGCAACACTATCGCTGTGAGCACCAAGCATGACGCAGTTTTCGGGATCACCAGCAGTTGTCTGAGCAATGACGTTGGTGGTCATGATCTCATCAACGGTTGCATCGATGTAAGCGATAGCGTCGAGTGTGGTAGTACCATTCTGGAGCTTTCTGACATAAGGAGCAGCATCTTCGGCGGAGAGGCCGAAAGTGGCGACGTGATCCGGCAGGGGATCGCCAAGAGTGCCAGAGAGTGTACCGTTCTCATTGTTGTAGATGATGGCAGCATCGGCTCCAGCTTTGCCAGCGTTGGCTGACTTGTCGCCGAAAGAACATGTACCACGTTTGATCATAGCAATCTGGCCAGTCATGTTGCGAGGGAAGTCGCTGGCCGAGCATCCTCCATTGGGGACCAGAAGGAGGTTTCCGTAGACGGGTTCATGTTGCTTGGTGGCCGGAGTCAGAGACATTGGCGTTGCTGACCTGGGGACGTCGTACCCAATCACGAGACGAGACTCGATGACATTACCACTAACAGCCGGGAACGTCTGGTTCGTGATGTTGTAGTAGTTTCTCAGCTTGGACATTTCAGAGTAAATGTAGTCGACGGTACCAAGGTGTCCTGACAGCACAATCAGTATCTGTTGATGATGAATTGAACACAGGTCTGCTCACCTTTGCTGCCGATCACTCTGGTTGGATGGTTGTATTCGGGAATGCTGAGGTCGGCAATCTTGGACAACTCCTCAGCACGAGCAACCAGCTTCTTGATGTCTATATCTGATTGGAGCTTCTTGGAGTCGATGGCAGTTCCATTGCTGACGCCAGATGGTGGCGGAGGCGTTACTGGGTGATATGAAGGATAAGAATCATCTGCAACAAGGGGAAGTTGTCTGGCCGAAACGGCGGCAGCAACGCATGCAAGTGCAGTGCAAGTCCGAAGGATAGCCATGATGATATCGGAAAAGCAAGTGATGATGTTGGATGTGGATGGCTGATGATTGGATGTGAGAGTACTCTTATAGTCCTGAGCACATGAGAAGGTAATGTGTTTGAGGAAGTCACGGGTATGCTTTTGATAAGGTTGTCATGCAGGACGCTCGTACCTTGCCGATCATTGCCGAGATTGGTGACGTCGGAGCAGCGATAACAGGTCATGCTTAACCACCATCGCTCTTGCCTACATTTCTTCCACTCGTCTCCATACACCTTGTAGCTTCTTGCAAGTCCTGTAGCAAGGAGAACGAGTATCACTCCTTAATACCAATCTTTTCGAAGAGCAGCGAAACCGCTAACAGAGAGTCACTTTCCAATCCATGTACAAGAGCACCTCGTCCCCCGAACACAAAGCCAAGGATTTCCTGCATACAAGACATCTGGGCAACCACACCTCTTGTAGAAGGTGCTGAAATGTCTCGCTGTATCCCTTGGACATACCCCTCTCTTCACCGTACTGTCTGTCTGAGACTATCATCGTATCTTCTAGGCATGTAGACCTCACTGTGCAGTGACTTGTCTACTTCAAACACATCTCCGTCTTGGCTGCTGGATACGCAGAGGGGTGATGGTCAACAAGATAGCCGTTTGAAGAAGGTGTTTAAGCAAATGCTTCGAACTCGCCTTGTCACAGATTGGCTACAGGAGAGGCTGGGTCTCGCGCAGACTCTTGGCCTAGTACTTGGCATGGCTCATGTGATGGATGCATGCATGCATGCATGTTGTGGATTGAGCTCGTAGCTTGAGATGGAAAGTTGCGGAGAGAAGAAGGTAGAGGTACAATATGCCACGCTGTCAGCACTTGAGCAGCGCGTGAGAAACAAGAAAAGATGCCAAAGCAACGCCCGAGCTATGCAGCCATAAAACGCCCAGCTTCGTCCAGAGAAGAAGCATACCAGAACCTAGTCGGAAGAGCACGAATCAAGCCCTCAACCAGGTCTGGAAATACTCGCAATTCTTCGCATTCACGGGGCCACCATCTTCGCAGAGGTTAAAGACAGGACACCTCCCACAAGGCGCCTGACTCAAGCCATTGCCCTCGACCTCCTCGACAGCATCTCCCACCTGTCTTCCCTGCATGATATTCTTCATGGCCTCGGTGGCTCCAAACACACCTTTGCAAGTCCTGTATCCATTTCCGATCCTTTCAATACGTTCGTCAAACACCAGCACATCGAGCAGGTTCTGAAGATCTGATTCAGCAAGCGCGGAACTGTCTTTGAGGAAACCTGCTTCGGTGATGAAATGGTGGATGGCAGAGACGGTGGGATAGCCGCGCCAACCCGCCGGGAAGGAGATTTGTGTTTCGTAGCCGCCTGCTCTGCGTGACTTTGGATGCGAGCCCTCAATGTCTGCCGTGTCGTTTCTCTTCCTCTTCTTGGACATGCCATCGGCCTCGGGAGTGGCTTCGCGCTTGATGTAGACGGTTTTCCAGCTGTTTTGGGCGATAAAGTGGATGACGGCATCTGCGGTGATGGCAATCAATTCGACGTCAAGTTCACCGTCGCTGAACCAAGGGCCTCCGGTGACGTCTTCGTTGGGGCTCAGGTGGTAGAGCATGTAAATCTTTTGGGCGGGGTTCTTGATGGACTTGACGGGTTTGACGAGTTTCTTGCTCTCGAGCGTCTTCATGGCTTTTGTGACGGTGGTTTGGTGGATGTTGGTGCGTTGCTTGATGGTCTTTGTCCAGGTGCCGTTGGTACCGCTGTTTTCAATTTGATTGTAGACCATACGTTCGTCGTCGTTGAGCGTGACAATCCTGGTTCAGACACCGTCAGCTTCCTGCTTCTTCTTCTTGTTGGCAAAGGGTGATCAACGCACTTGGCAGCATCGTCCTTGGTGCGCAGGGCATAGCAAATCTTCCCATCCATCTGCATCAGACGCACCAACTGCGCATCCATCAATCCTTGCAACAGCTCCAACAGCGATTGAGCACTATCCACCACTCCCATCTTGAGCAATTCATCCTGTCCGAAGATTTTGGCCCGTCCTTCTGGGGAGCTGAGCGCGGCATTTGTGCAGCGTTCGTAGAGCTCTGAGCTCGCGTCTTCCAGCTTTGCCGCCATGGTGTGTGCGAGTGTTTGTGAGAGTGAGTTGGGAAAGTGGTTTGTTGCTTGGTGGATGTTTGCATGTGAAACTTTGTGACTCTGATCTGCGCGTCGGAAGTTTTGGTCGGAGCTTGCTGGCTTCCGACGCCGATCACTTTTCGCGTCCGGAGTGACCCTGGCTCAGCTAACCATACCCTTTCTTTGCTCCAGAGAGAACGCGAAACCGATATTGCCATGATCCTCGCAGGTGGAATCTGATTCTTGTTCCTTTTGAAATAATTGGCAAGTGGAAATCGTGACAATGAGTTCACCCTGCAACAGACCCAAAGAATCACAAGATGATGAGCCACTCTGTGAATTCAGCTGTTTCCAACCCGAGTGTCTAGAGATTTGGAACCATCACCTCGTCTTTCTCTTTCACCGATCTCGAGTTTAGAACGAATTGTTTGATGGAAGAAAATACGTATCATTACAAGCGCATGGTTTACCCCTGCCGAATAATGCAATCAGCACTGGCGCTATGCTACTACTCTGCACACTTTTATGAATTAAAGAGAGATGTTTTCGAGGCACCTCTCATCACCGTCAAAAGCTCCTCACAAACCCATGTTGATCCCTTCTATGCCCTTCAGGTCCTTGCGGTCCATGTGGCCCTTGAGACTGTTGTTGTTGTTGTTGTTGCTGCTGCTGCTGCTGCTGCTGCTGCGAGGGAGGAGGTTGCTGTTGCATGGGCGGAAGACCTTGGTTCGGATGATGGACGGGTTGATGCCATACTAGACCGCCAGACCCTTGCAAACCGGGGAGCGCAAAACCAGGTCCCCAGTGTTGTGGTACATGTTGTGGCATCTGTTGGGGTGGACCCGGAGGAGGCAAGACGCCTGTCGGTGGGTAAGGACCAGTGTAGCCACCAAACTGCTGTTGCTGTTGCTGGTGCTGCTGTTGTTGATGTGGATGCTGATGTTGATGATGCTGCTGCTGCTGCTGCTGCTGCTGAGCTTGTTGTTGTGCAGCGATTAAACCGCCATGCTGTGACATGTATCTAGCATGAGCTTCGGCAGCACGATGGCGTTCTGCAGCTTGTGCCTCTGCCTCGCGAGCTTTGTCCTCTGCTTCTTTGGCTTTACGACGGGCCCACCATTCGACCATACTCTTCGATCGCTTCTCACTGCGAGGAACTTTGCGCTTGGGGTCGACTGGGACTCCTCCTGCGGTAGCTGGCGCGACGGGCGTCGTATCGGCTGATCCGGGTGTAAGACTCGTGTCCGCACTCGCTGCCATGTCAGAGTTGACGCTCCCAATGCCTGGTGTACCATTGCCCTGAGCTTTTGGTACACGAGGGCCTTTGGGAATGCCAGCATCTGACCTTTTATGATGGTTCTTACTGCCCTTTGGTCGTCCCTTCTTCTTCCCGCTGGCAGTGAGTGATGGTCCATCTTCACTCTGTGGATCCATTTGCGACTCATCCGCCAGACCTGGAGTGGTTATCCCTGTCGCAGGCATGTGCTCGAGTACAGGACTGTTCTCACGCGTGTCCGGTGGCACACTGCCTGCATCCGAACCTGAAAGTTCATCTTCAGATGCTGTGGCTGAGACTGCCGCACTTTCTTCCCGCAACTCTTGCAAACGTTTTGCAACAAGTCCACCTCGTCCGCCGCCACGCCCACCTCTGCCACCCCTACCTCCGCGACCACCCCTGCCGCCTCCCCTTCCACGACTGGCCGTTTTACCTCGTTTGGCCATAGGTTCATCTGCTTCAGGAGTCTCGCTCATAGCATTTGCACCTCTCTTTCTTCCCATAGCTTGGTCAGTCGAAACGACACCATCATACTTGGCAACCGGTTTTCTAGACCGTCTGCCAGTGACGATTTCTTCCGGAACAACAGCCGCTGCAGCTGCAGAAACCTCTTTGTTGGCTTGACCACGAGGTTGACGAGTACGTAGTTCCCTGCCAGAAGCATCTCTCACGACTTTTTGCGCGATGGGATCTTGCATGCCAACCTTCTTGGCATCAAACACGTAGTCGTACAACTCAGCTTCCTTCTGATCTTCATATACCATGGGGTCAATGGGGTTGCGTTGACCAGTTGCGGCTTTGCGTGGGATAGCAGCATGAGGAGCAGTGATCTTTTCGAGCTCGAGGTATTCATCCTGCCATGCACGCAATGCTGCTGCCGTGTTTGCAGCCAGGACGTACAAGTTGTCGGTTGAGCGTTGACCAGGCAAAAACTTTGTCAAGGGTCCGATGAAGACTTCCGGCTGTGTCATGGGATCAAAGAGTTTGTTGTACAGAGCTTGAGCTTCGTCGTCTGGTAGATTGGGGTCCTCGAACATCTCATCGGTGAACGGTGACGGTAGATCGTTATCACTGACAACGTCCTCCTCGGGCGCCAGAAGAGGTAGCTCTGGTGACGGCTCGCGAGAAGGTTGCCGTGATGCTGACTGAGCACCACCTCGTCGTCTTCGTTTTACAGTGCCCCCGCGTTTCGACAAGGTAATGCCTCGAGGTAGAGGCTGGAAGTTATTCGAGACATGATCATCGTCATCGGCATCATCGTCCTTGTCCAGGTCATCGATATCTGATGCTGTGTTGTCTCCATTGCCATTGAAAGAAACGGTTTGAGGACGATTGAACGAAGCATTCTCCTGTGACTCGCTCACAAGATGGCCTGTGCTTTGACTGGACTCGGGCTTCTTTTTGGACTGTCCATTCTGGCTTGATGTCAAACCGGTAAAGAAGATGGCTTCGTGAGCACTTGCGCGGCGAGCCCGTCGTGCAGCACGACTGTCATTAGGACTTTGAGGTTTGTTGAAGCTTCTTGCCTGGTCCTCTGCTTCATAAGTCTCGAGGATTTCCTGATCGATGCCCGAGACAGCGAAAGTGCGGTCATTGATCCAGCGAAGAGAAACAGGATCTGTTTCGGCATAGTTGGGGGCCCTTGGCATGATGGTCGAGTTCATCTTGTCGGGAGAGGAATTGTTGGTTGAGCGGGTGGTGCGAGTGAGAGAGGGACTGATTTGTGGTAGTTGAGGTTTGCTGTGTGTCCTTGTTCGCATTGTAATCGATATTGTCGACAGCCAATCCAGGTAAAGACACTATTGTCGTGGCAAGCCGGGACCACGAAGCGCAAAAGAGCTTCTTCAGGCAACCAGAAAGTTGCCGAAATGACGAGAAAACAATGAAAAGACCATTCAAGCCTCGAGAGACTCGGTCAATGAATACCAGGCCAAGTTTGGATGATGTGGTGAAGAAAGCAAAGGAGAATAACGTTTAAGCGAGCAAAATCGAACCGCGAAGTTTGAGATGGGTCAGAAGTGAATGAGTGCAGCACAAGGCAGAGAATTATACAGAAGGTGTGATAGGGGACCAAGAGGCGACCCGAGATATTCCTCAGAGCAGAGAGGTGATATAGCGAGAGTGATGGTCTTTTTCGAGTTGTGTGATGGATTTCCGGACTCGTAGTCCCAAGGCGGGCTCCACACGGCGCTGACAATAGCCAATGACAGGGCTAGCGACTAGTCAGCGGGCGCTAGCCGAGTCCGAGCTAGCGGCTTTCCCCAGCTTTGGCCCCTCTGGACCTGTTGCTGGCGACTTTCGTGACTTGCACCAAGACAAGACAAACAGCCATGTCCAAGAAACTAACCGACGAAGAGCTCCTTGCTCAATTCGAGGATATCCCCTCGGCCGACAGCTCCACGCCCTCGTCAGCCAAGCCCGCATCTGGGACAGTCGACGATGACGACCCGCTAGCAGAACTCAGCGCCCTGGCAGCTGCCCGCCCTGTCTCCCGTCCAGAGACCCCACGTCTATCCACCGCCTCTACAGCCTCGGGCACCAAGTCCAAGCCTGAACACACGCCCCAGAGCTCCGGCCCACCCAGCGGACGCACCAGCGAAGACCGCTCCAAGGCACGCAAGAGCACCGAAAGCGCTCGCAGCTACCACCAAAGCCAGACTCCCAACGACCAACCTCAGCAGCAAGGAGAAAAGCAGCAAGAGCAACAGGAGGAAAAGCAGCAAGCCTCGGCTGGTGGCTGGGGCTTTGGCGGATGGGGAGCCAGTGTCTTCAGCGCCGCCAGTGCTGCAGTCAAACAAGCAGAAGCTGCCGTCAAGGAGGTACGCGGCAACCCCGAAGTGCTCAAGTACGCCGAGCAGCTGCGTCACAACGTCAATGTCGAGAGCCTGAAGGCATACGGAGGCAATGTGCGCAACATGGCGCTGCCCACCTTCACCTCGCTGCTCGAGACCATCGCTCCTCCCATCGCACAGCACGAGCGCCTGATCATCCACACCACACACGATCTGCAAGCATACCCCTCCCTCGACCCCATCATCTACGAAGTCTTCTCGCGCGTCATGCAGCAGGTCGAAGGCGGCGACCTTCTCGTCATCCAACGAGGCTCCGAATCTCGCCAACGCGACCGCAGCTCCTCGGACCTGGCCTACCGCGGAAACATCCTCGGAACAGGAAGCGGCGCCTGGACCGACGGCCCCTGGTGGCGCGAACACTCGACCCAACGCAGTCTTGGTGCAGTCAAAGGCCTCAGCGAAGGCACAAAGCTCTGCCGCGCCAACGCCGAAGCCTACGCGACCGACTTCTTCTCGTCGCGCGGCGGCCTCGAAGAAGTCGCAAAGCAAGCCACACAAACACTTTCAGAGTCCAGCCCCGTACGTAGCTCTGACATTTTCCTCGCCATCCAACCCGTCACTCAGGCAGCTGCAAACGACCTCTTCGCAGCAGGCCCCTCGCCCGACGCACCCAAAAGCGACGTCGTGGAACCGGATGCTGCAGAGGAGGAAACAGCTCTCTTCGCCATCTACCTCCACGACCCCATTCACTCCCTCTCTTTCTCCTCTCTCTCTCAATCTTTCCCCGCTCAGTGGGCACAATGGCTCGATGCCTCGTCGCCCAACCCCGAAGACCCAGAAACCCTCCCCGACAGCATACGCGACATTGTCGAGTCCGGGGGTATCGATCCTCGCGAGTGGGTCTCGGAGTGGATCCAAGACACTTTGAATCTAGCCATTGGTGTTGTGGCGCAGAGATATGTGGCAAAGAGGATGGGTGTCGGTGAAGGGGGCATAGGCAAGGGCAAGCAAAGACAAAGAGCAGAGGAGACGGATGCTGCTGGTGAAGCTGCCAGAGCCATTTGATTTTTCTTACACTAAAGGCGTTTGGTAACGAAGGGCGGGTGGGCTTCAAACATTGATTCGACAATAATGACCATTCTTTTCTGTTTCTTCTCTGATGACTTTCCTCTGTGTCTTTTCACTTCTCGTTTGTGAATCCCTGCAATGGCGGAAAAGAGAAGCAGCAACAGTAAGCTACACTCTATGTCCCACAGCCGCGCAGGGTTGGTATTCTGAAATGTTATCCTTTTCCTTCAACGAACCAACCATCTTCACGGCTTTCGAGCCTACGCTTTTGTACATGACTCCTGCGTCATGTTCACTCACAGCATACATCTAACAGCCCCTCGCTTCTTCGTAAAAACAAGGGAGTGGTGGAGTAGGGGAAACGGAAAATTACAAGGATAAAAACAGGGGACACAGTCAAGTAAAATGGTAGCGAAACCCAACGGTGTCCAAAAAAGTGCCTTTCTTTCTCAATTCATAGCTCTATTGCAGAGACTGTTGTTATTTGTGTATCATATCTTTGCCCAATGTAAAGATTCCAATCGATGCTTTTGACATTTTACTGGGGAGGCAGAACGTCAAAGGTGTTGGCAACCTCCTTCTCCCACGACAAACGGTCCTTACCGTAAATCTCGGCAGCGGGCTCGAAGGTCTTGCGTCCCTCGGCGAGGAGACCTGTGCGCAGGACGATTTTGTCGTCGCCAAGGGCGGTTTGGTGGTGGTAAACGTGAGTCTGAAATCACCGCAGTCAGTCTTCGTGCTCTATCTTCACCACAACCTGACAAAAGTCAAGGAAAGAAAAGGACACTTACAGTGCATTCAGGGCAGTAGTAGCAGTGAACGGGGTTTCCAGAGTCGCCCTTGTAGGTGTAGTTCTTGAGGTTGTCGCCACCCTTTGTGATCTTCAGGCTGTCCTTGGGGACGATTTGGTTGAGAGTGTAGGCGCCGCCGGACAGGACCTTGCACGTGTTGCAGTGACAGAGGATGTGGCTGCTGGTATCCTTGTCGAGCGAGGCGGTCCACTCGGTGGCGCCGCAGTGGCAGGCTCCGTTGTAGCTAGACATGATGTTGTGTGTGTGGTTGTGGTGGAAGGTTGATTGTGAGGGTGGAAAGTGGTGTTAGGAAGAGAAAGGAGGGAGGGAGGTGTGATTCAAGGGAGCTGAGGCTTTCAATTATACCCGGGAGTGAGAGAAAGCTATTTGAGTCTTGAAGCTTGATGTCAGAGCTAGTGGTTGCGTAGGACCCATCTTCTGGAGTTCGTTCGGCCTTTTCACATCTGCTTCCTCGCTGTTTTACCCCTCCATAACTGCTTGTCCAGCGGGAGACTCGCGCTCTGGTTTACCTTGTGCACCAGGTCTGAGAAGCATTTCATACCTCACGCTGTGTCTAGACCTCTCGCATGGTAAAGAAGCTTCCATCTCTGCGAACGGGAAGCTCGTTGTTGTCTCGAAGGATGTGGAACGAATTCCAAATCAGACGATAAATTCATTGGTCGGAGCTGTCGTTGAAGCGGGGTGCCCTCGGTCGATGACGTATCCGGCTTGGCCAGAGCTCCTTTGACCCTGGAGGTGCTCTCCGCTCCAGAAAGCGGTGAAAGGCCATCAAAGGAGCGTCAAGAAGTCTAGTAAGTATGTTTTGGACATCTTGCAGCTCTGGTGGATGTTCATCAGGTCTTGTTGGGTATACCTGCAGGCATCGTGAGTGGATTCGCAGCATGGCGGTGAGGCATCGGACACGATGCCACATCAGCGTTTACCGTTGGGGGTCCATTTGTAATTGCTGGATCTGCTCTGGCAGCCAGCTATGCGGACTTCCCACTGTCTGCTCAGAAGGTGATTTGATATCGCGGTCTGGCCTTCTCATATCGCTGGCGGGATGATCGTGGATGACACCAGTCCCGACCAAACACCACTGCAGTACGAGTCTTCATCATCCCAAAGAACCCGTAGGTGAGAACAGCCATAGAATACACTGCCAATGGTGAACACCAAAATAAAGAAGAACTGTGGAAAGGGATTGACTGCAAGTCAGTCTTCTTAAAGAAAAGGCCAAGCAAGAACATCAAGGTGTTTGTATCAAGCCTGATCCAGTCAACCACGCCGATCACACTCACTTGCATTAACGAAGGGCTGGAAATTGACTTGATTCATCGCATACTCAACCTCTTTATTTTCTTCATGTACAACAATATGGCCGATCCGACCATGCATCAGAGAACGATCATCACACAGCTCTTACTAATGCCGCAGCTCAAAGAGATACCGGACTGGAGGCTTCTAGAGCAAGCAATTCTAGGATCTCCTGTCTCCGCTTTGTAGGTGGCAATCAGGCAAAGCTATATAGACCTGCCTGCCCACTCCTGTTTATCATTCTTGCTGTCCAAGGTTATGAGCCAAGATCCAGGTCCCCTTTTGCAAGTATAGCTAAGGGACTAGAGTATGCTTTCCAACTTCTTCCTCTGCCAACTCCATCACCAGACCTAGCTTTCGATTCAGCAAATCAAATGCCTGCCATCTACAACCTCGACATCCTTCTCTCCTTGGTCTATATACCTACAGATCATGTTTATGTTAGATCTGGGCAGGTATGCTTCCTCAGAAGCACGATACTATTGGATTGAGGAACAGTATCTTAAAGGAGTACCTACAACCACGGGAGTCTCGCTTGGCCGAGCGCCCGTCATGCTTGATCACCACATGCTACTGGATGCGATGCTAGTTGGAGTTTTGCGCTATAAGAACCACGGTTGAGATCAACCTCTACACCATGACCAAGTATATATCTGCCATTGATGACAGGGAACCCGAAATCTACCCACGTTGAAACTTCCGTAGTGAACCGAACGACACCGAGAAGACAACAATACTCTTCCAGAAAGCCGCACACTCAAAACGAAAACCCTTCGACATCCCAGTCGACTCTGAGATCATCACGATCAAAAGGATGCGCCAGTGGATCGTTCACCAGTTACCGAAACGTCCTGGCCAGCAAGAAGCTACTCAGGTCACCAACACACTTGTGCCTCCTAACGTGTCATATGTGCAATCAACTGCCTCAAGATGGACCAGTTCTCCGTTCGCAGCCCTTGTCTATAAGACCATCTACAAACGGACATGTAGGACTTTGAGCATCAGAACACTCTACATCTGTTCGAGCGAGAGTTTTTTTTTTTTTTACCCCGTTCTAGAAAGCAAGGTGTTTGAGAGCGCTGATCCTCGTCGTTGGCGAGGCTTCCAGCGGCAATGCTCTCTACAACCTTATCCTGAACTTACGCGCTGGGTTCGCTATCTTTGGCCGATTCTGCAGAAGTTGCTGCTGCAGTCCAAGCAATCAAAACCGCAAACCACACCACTTGAACTGGTACAACAGCCACGGGGATGACGGGACCAAGACCAGCATGCCATCGTGTACAATCGCCTATGATGAAGCGTATGATGAATCGTACTCGGACTGGCTTCAGGAACGGAGCTTTACTCGCTTCATCCCTGCGGCGAAAGCAAATGATAGCGCAATGTCAAAGGGCAATGCACTACGTACTTTAAACGCCAATCTTGCCGCAGGTTCATCTACTGCTGCAACATCGCTTCCCGCTGTTGATGAGCTCAGTGCTATGTTGGGCGGCTGTACTGTTTAGTTCACGACTGACACGGCCTGGAAGCCAGATCCCAGCTGGGCAATACAAGCAAAAGGCTACTCACGAGTCTAACATAGCTTTCGTTACACACGTCGCATGAGAGGTCATGTTTACTCAGGCTAGCAAAACATGGTGAACAGCGACTGCAGAAATGCCTTGGCCAGTGGGAGCTCGGGATATGAGCAAATGAGTTTCTTGCTTTCTAATCCGCCAGTTCGTAGCTACACTCTTCAATGTTCAAGTTCCCAACCCAAAGATTAACAAGTGACATATCCGTCTGTCTCAAGGCTCCACGTACAGTCTTGATCTTTCCCGTTTGTTCAGAAGCCTTCACAATCCACACAGTGTCATCTTCCCGAGACCTCTCGTCCAAGATAGCGAAGATTTCCACGTCGATTTCACATCCCGTATCCTTCACAAATGCTTGAAGTAATTTAAAGCACTCTTCTGCACTCTTTCCCTGGAACGGCGCTGGTGAGGCAGTGGGATCCATAGGGACTTTTGAGACTTCCGTGTATGTCTTTTGAAGGTCGGTGATCACTACTATGGCGAGGTCAAGGTCGAGGCCTTCTTTCTCCTTGATATTCAGATTGATGAATCGATTGAGAAACTTTTGGGAGAAGTCAGCTGTCTCTCCGGGGTTCTTACGCGAGTTGATGTGCACTTGCCTTCGAATCTGTCGACCGTACACAAGCTTTAATATATTCGTCATATCGCTAACAAGCGCTAAGCGAGCCACGTTCTAGACCACAAACCATATTACTAATAAGACATGTCCCCGTTCAGATAAGACTATTCCCTAGCGGGCCGTAGTCAAACCAGACACTGGAAAATACGCAAAGGGTACTGGGCCTAGGCGGCATTGAGCATTATATATGCTACAGGCAGTACAGATAGTTACTCTGCATCTTTTCTGACACTCCGCAAATCATCTTCATTTGGTTAACAGCTATAGACAAATGACCGACCCATGCTTATGCAACGATGGTCATGGCTCGTTAAAAGTGCCTGGTTTCTCCGACCTTCCGCTCGATCTTAAGTTCTACCCTCAGAATCGGTTTACTCATGATGCGACCGAATGGGCACAATGGCCGAACCTAACCGCACGAGAACTTGCTATGCTTGGTCTTATAAACGACCTGACTAAAGAGCATGGCTAGCATGAAAACATATTTGACGATAATCTAATGGTAGACTGGCGTATGCAGGCACTATCGTGACCGCTTATTAGTCCTAAGGCATGGGACTGGTGCTTAGCCGAGCTGCGGGATAAAGCTCTGTATTTCGAACAAACTAGTAACATCTTAGTCTTTAACACTAGAGCAGGAATTGTCAAATCTGATGCAGTTGTGGAAATGATTCAGACTGAGTTAAGGGACGCTACGGAGCTACTTAAAGCGGATAAGAAAGCCCCAAGGCAGCAGGCCGTGCTAAATCTCGTTAATCCAAGCCTTTTCCCCTTAGTTTACGGTAGAATAAGCGTTCTAATGGACTTAGGCCGCGTGAGTCTCGATAGTACCATCAACTCCTACGGGCGGGGTGAAATAGTGCTTAAACTTCCGCCTAGCTATTTCTGCCGTTAGAGGCACGTTCTACCGTATCTAGCATAGTCTAAGGAGGTTACCCTAAGAGAAACGAACTATAACGATGGAACATAGTTAGCCCGATACTAATGGCTACCTTATAAAGTGGATTTCATTAACAACTTAGGGATAGACGTGCGCATTACATCTTACGTAAACAATCTACACCCGATCCGATCCCGCGCATTATATAGGACAATTGCAAAACTCATCTCCTAATTAATTAAACCATAGAACTAGATCCTTATTAAATAGAAGCGTAGTCGCACTCCGATACGGATAAGGACATACGGTGTTAAACCGGACAATAAGAGGCCTAAGTAGGCTACTTAGGACAATCTAGGAGAGCTAGAGAGCGACCGCAACACCACCGCCTTTAAAGAAGCCGTCGATAAGATTAAAGAGTACCTCGCCTTACCTAAAAAGCTCGAGGAGAGAGAAGGGAATTAAATCTTACCGACATAGGAAACTAAGGATAGGGGCTTATAGAAAGTACTCTACATAAAGTGGAAAAGACTAAGAACCTAGCGGCATCCTAAGCCTAGCATAGCGTTTAGTTATAACGATTAGAAGGCTAGCTAGGCGGGAAAGACTATTATCGATAGGAAGATCGACGATCCTAGCTTTAACACTTGCTACAACTTCTATAAGGTTACCCTATAAGATAGCTTCCGTAAAAAAGGCCTCTAAGTTATCGTTAAGATTTTATCGGTCGAGTTAACACTAAAAGACTTAGCTTATAGCGGTACTAATTAGCACCTCGACGGGATGCTAAACGACTACATTATAGCTTCCGCTCTTTATATGTTCGATGTTAAGAATGTAATAGAGGCACGACTTTTATTTCGCTAATAGACTAGGATAGAATAAGAGGAATTCTACTATAGTAAATACGAAATGGAGAGACTAATAGAGGTATTTATAATCCCTAGCGATAAAGAAGATATAGACGACTTCGTTATGTTTAATTTCCCGCCCTCTCTTTAGGATCTAGGGTTAGTCGTTACACCTTAAGGCCGTCTACTAGTGTAGCCGAATGTTCTACATTATCGTATAGAGCCCGTCTAGCTACTTAATCCTACCGTATTAGGACACTACAAATTTATATCTCTATATCTAGTAGACCCTTATTATCGAATATGCTCGATAAGGAATGTACCTCTATAACGACACGACTAGTAGTTCGAAGAGGTAATTAAAGCGACTAGAGCGGCTAAGTATTACCTCCTACTAGAACTAATTTATTAAATTAACGCTAAAACTAGAAATTAGCTAATAGGTATAGAAGAAGTAGAGAGAGTAAGATTAGAGCGTAAGTAGGAGTAGAATACTACGGACGAATATATTATAAGGCGTAGTGCTTATAGATATATATTCTAAAGAATCTAGAAAGCGAACACTAGAAATTTCTACTATAAATCTCGAGTTTTTTTTTGATTTTTTTCTTTCTTATTTTTATCTTTAAAACTAGAGATATTTAAATAAAACTAACTAACCAAAATACCTAACACCTAACTAAAATATGATTAATTAATTAATAAGATGAGATAAGATAAGATAAGATGAATTCATTTACCCTAACCCGTCGCTATAAGCAATATATAGGCTATATACTATTTAGATAGTGCTATTTTACATATACCCTAGTGTTACTTCCTTAAAGTAGAGAGTATAGTTTAGACTATTATATCTTCCTTTAGGGTAAATCTCTAAGATTCTTCTATAAAGTTAAGTACTACGTTTAGCTCTATAGAGCTAATTCTCTATTTCTCCTTCTTACTATTATTATTTCTATTACTAGCTTCTATATTTATAATAGTAACATTAGTTATATAGCTTACGTTATTTCCGTTATTAGTCCTACTACTTCTTTCCGCTATAAAGGTTTATAGCTTTCTACCTAGTATTACTAAGAGGCTTTCTACCTTACTTCTAATCTTCTAGCGTAGTGTACTTCTTAGGTTCTAAAGAAGAGAGCATTCTACTAGTATATACTCTACTATTTCGGCGGCTTTACCGCATTTATACTTATCTTCTTCGGTATAGCCGATCTTCTTACGGTAGGACTTAAGCTAGTAGTAACCTATCCGTAGTTAAGTAAGTAGGCCTACTCTACTCCTTAGTAGGTTGTCGTAAAGGTGCTAGGTATATAGGTCTAGTAGTGCTATATTAATATCTTATAGGTATTAACTATTAGTATAGTTTCTCTACTCTATTCTCTACTATTCGAGTAACTCCTATTAGGCTTATTACCTTTAAGCGCTAAGAAGCCTCGAGAAGTTGTAGTTTCTTAGCTTCGCTATAGCCTATTTTATAAGCTTATTAGCTATCTCGTCCCTAGGAATCTTATTATAGCTTAGTATCTACTATAGCTTAAACTATATATTAAGACTTTCCTAGAAAGAGTAGGCTATATTATAGATAGTCCTAGCTAACTACTATATAGCTATTCTCCTTAATGGCTTAGAGATAGCCTAGAGGGCTACTTTAGAATCGTAGGCGATTATATACTAGGCTTATAGTAGTAGGGTATCTATTACTTATATATGTTATTTAGCTACGAGTTAGATACTATATTAGATCGCGATTATCTCTACTACCTAGATAGAGTAGTGCTTTACTAACCCTACCCTAATTTCTATACTAATCTTAACTTACTAGGAGTAGTCTAGGATTATAGTAGCTATACCGAGTTTACCTTCTTTATATACTATATCTATAAAGATAACCTAGTAAGGGTTCTCTACTACTGTTTAGTTAATAGCCTATATGCTTTCCTCTCGGTCTATATTAATAGATATTACTATAAAAGGTAATAGTCTCTAGGGTAGGGGAGGGTAGGTATCGACTACTACTAGTCCTTAGAGCTAGTCCTAGTTAAACGACTTTAACTATAAGTAGAGTAGGCTAAGAAAGGTCGTTATCTAAGCGAGGTTTTATGTCGCTTTCTATATAGCCCTATGTATAGGGTGTTATTCTAGTAGTAACTAAAGGCTAGAGATTACTATATTATGTCTCGATAATAGAATAAGAGATACAGTTAATTATTAAGGCAAAGCGGCTAGGTATTAGTCCTTAGTCGTAAGGATAAGGCGTCTTATACCTATCGTATTCTTAATAATTATCTTTATAATTATCTCGACGCCGATATACGACGACTACTCTTACTAAACTATACTCGCGAAGCCTAAACTACCTATATATACGCGGTAGATTATAGTATTAGAGACGGCTATAATTAATAGGTTCCTACTACTTATACTCCTCTAGCATTATTAGCTTTACTATTACGCTAAGAATAACTAGCTTACCCTCCTCTTCTTTCCCTCTAGCCTAATTATCTCTAATATAATGGATTTTATACTAGTAGTCGTAGTAGGTATTAGTAGACGAGATGTAAATTTAGAGTCGTAAATAGGCTAGTTATAATATTACGCCGTTATTAAAGAAGAAGGCTTAAGTACGTTAACTACTATAGCGTCGCGTTATATAGTTTAATTTGCTAAAAGGTGTTATCTATCGTATACTAGCTTACTATCTTATTAACACCTCTAGAGCTAAGGCTACTCTATTCGACTAAAGCCTAGGTAGGTAGGATTATACCTTCTTATATAGGGGTAGGTATTATCCCTCTTTATATAAAAGCGCTAATATACTTACTCCTATTAGGTATCTTATAGTCGCTTATAATGATGTTAGTACTATGTCTATCGCTTATATATCTACCGTTAAGAAGAAGCTAAAGTATAGCTATAGCTAGAGGGAGCTACTAATGTTTAGTTATAGATAGGGTAACCTAGTCTATAAGAGAATGTAGAGGCTTAACTATATATATATACCTTCCTTTCTATCCTAACTACCATTTATATTAAGATTCCTATATAGATGTCTTTATTATCGCTTCTATATCTTCTTTTACTTATTTCTAAGCTTATTTAAACTTAAGAATAGTTTCTTAAGTTACTTATTCTTATTATACCTCCTTAGTCTATATTATGTTTATAAACTATATATTAGGGTTACCTATAACTCCTTTTCTTATCCTTAATAAGGAGAGTTATTTTATATATAGACTATATGTATTAATTAACTATTAAGCGGTTACTTATTAAGTAATAAGAGTTAAGATTACTTTACCTAATTCTAGAGGACCTATCTAGATTCTATACTACTTTACCTAACTATATTAGATAGGTATTAGGAACTCTTAGGAGTTAGGGAATCCTCTAGGTCTAATTTTAGAGATAGTTATTAGGGAGGAGGTATAATAGCGTAATAGTTAGGTTAAGAAGACTAAAATGTCTTTTATAGATTATAGTCTACGATATAGAGTATTATACTTCCTATATACGAGAATATAATAGAATAGTTCTATTAGAGTTATTATATAATAGTAATGTTAGTAATAAACGTATATCGCTAATAGAAAGCGATAAGATAGCTTTATTATAGTCCTTAAGCGCTAACCTTACTACCCTTAGTATACTCTAAATAGGTATAGATTTACTAGTTATTTCGTCATTTTTATAGGTAAAATAGAGTAAATTATAGGTCGAATAATATCGATTTAGGTAGTTACTAAGAATTTAGTCCTTAAGACCTAAAGATATCTCTAACTACTTAAGAGTAAGTCTTATATTATAGTTAAGGTTATAATAAACTAGGAGATTAGTTTACTTAGTTCTTATTAACTATAGTATAGAACTATAGGAAGAGAGTATATAGAAAGGGAGTAAAAGGCTAGAGTTATAAGAAAGGGATAGCTTAGAAAGGCTCTATATAAGATCTAGAAATCCTAATAGAATAGATATATATATAAAGTCCCTAGAAGTATAAGTAAGCTAATTACTAAGGACACTATATAGGATAAGGCCTTATATAAGATTAGGAATAGCCTTACTA